>JAFEMH010003896.1:25000-239337 GCA_022495995.1 Adenophora triphylla var. japonica | reverse complement strand
ACCGCCTTGAAAATATCAAGCTAGGATTCACCACTAAACTTGAAGCCACAAGCCAATGATTTAAAATCCTCCATCCAAGTGATTGTTGATCTTGATCCCAATAGATTGAAGCTATCTCTGCATTCGTACCGCAGCTACTCAGGGGGAGATTCACACAAATTCTGTTCAATTCTTTGAACTCCTCCTTTCAAACCCTCAATTGGTGAGCTATCCGATCAAGTGTCTCGATAATTCCAAAGCCGTCTCTCGATGCCAATCTCAAAATTGATGCTCAAGCAACATTCATCTTCAGAAAGATTGGTGACCGCTCAAGGAAGGACCAGCAGATGAGGTGAGAAGAATTAGAAAATCTTTTGAAGTCCGAAACCTCTCGCCTCAAATCTTGGCAAGGAACCCAGTAGATCAACCAACCGCAGCTGCTAGCTGGAAGAAAGGTGAAGAACCGCACCAACCTTAGAACTTTTCGCTTTTGCTCACGTAATTTTTTTTATAAACTCTTTTTTGTTGTTGGACCGCACCCTCTTTGTATTTCTTTTAGTCCACAACTTTTGTTTTGCAACCCCGTAATTTTTCTTTTCATTCCTTTTTGCTTAATCGCCCGAGGAATTAATGGGGAAATTGCATCATGGTTCCAAAAACCTTGTTCATATCAAACTCCGCTTGTTTGTAGAACTCAGAATGAAACCTCAATATGGTATTTAAATCTCATTCAAATATTTTCTAACTTAAAAATCACTATTTTTGAATTGATGTTTAAACATTCGGTTTAAACCGCACTTTGAAGCTTAAACTCAATATTTCTTAAGTGCGTTTGAATGCATTTCTCTACTTCTCCATATTGTAAGTTTTTATCTCTTAGAAAGTATAGAAATCTATAAGCTTAAAGCTAAGTGTGTGCAAGATTGACTTGGGACAGTATGAATTACCATGTTGAATTCTTATGGACATGTTTCTTACCACAGTACAATGTTTAGCTTTTTAGTTTATAGTAAGTAATGGCATCAATCGAAAATAGGGAGATTGTTGGGTATGCACATGTTTTAACCCTCCTATATTTATATTAGATTTGATTGATACCATAACCTCTGTCTATTTTAAGGACTTTAGGACCTCTATGTAATGAAGCTTAGACTTCAATTTTTTAGTTAAGTCCATTTTATAGATTAGGTTAAATTTAGGCTTCGGAAGACTGGCACAAGACTCATTGGAATTGAGAGTTGCGGTTCGAAGTTTCAAACCGCTTCTTTGGAACCGCCCTAAGCAAAACCGCCCTTAGCATTTGCCTCGGTGAAATCCCTTGTTTGAAACAACTCTTGAACTACTAAATTGCAACCGCCCCTTTTGATGATGAACCGCTCCTTTGCGGCTCATCATTAACCGCCCTTTTTGCAACCTCACCGGAGTTACCAACCGCACTTGTCAAACCGCCCGTACTCCGTAACCGCCCCCAATGATTGAGACTTGAAATGAACCGCTCTTTGACTTTGTGATCCACATCAAGCAATATCCAATGTCAACCACCTTATCTTGTCACGTGATTCAAAGTCGAGAAGATCCGCAAGGATCTTGAAAAGGTGACAGTGTGTCCAAACCTCATTGCTTGCACTGAGCATTATCGGCTTTATCTCGCAACTACCGTACCAAAGGACAAAAGTGGTTGTCGTGGACCAATAAGAAAGCATCAAGTACCGTCCTTCAACAAATGTGTCCAACGGACTACATTTTGGATGCTTGGGTATAAATACCCCTAATCTTCACCATTTGAAGATTGCTTGAAAAATAGAGAAATTGTTTGTGTTCATGAGAAGTTGAAGCTCTACCCGTAAATTCTTAGTCCTTTGAATCTTCATCTTCAAACCTCAAGAAATATTCCCAAGCCCGTAAATCAAGCCTTAACACTTTCAAGAATCATTGTGCTCTACGTCTCACATTTAAAGAGCCTCGATCTTGTTCTCACACACACACCTCATTTGTTCTAATCACATAGATTAAACATTTGAGATACACCGGTTATAATTTTGGATTTGTTCTTCATAGAAAAGATTTTATTGTACTTTGTAATCTCTCAAATACTTAGTATAAAATCTCTCTTAGAAATCCAAGACTAACCATCTTGGTAGTGGACGTAGATCGTTTATCGATTGAACCACTCCAAATAGCGTGTTCTTACTTTCTGCAATTATATTTCTTGTGCTTACTAATTATTTATCTTTGTCTCTGTTTGATCTTTATTTAGATATCCATTATTGTGAAATAGTGTTTGGAGTTAACATTGTCAAAACCTCACTTGTTTGTAAACCGCACGTACCAACTACTTTGCTAAAACCGCTTTACAAACCTCCTCTATCAAAACCACTTTGTAACTCTAAATATTCCGCTGTGCATTTTACAACTCTACTTGCAGTTTCTTATACACTGCAAGAGGTTTTGTAAGCAAGAGGTTTAGTTTTTAAAAGAGGGCGAAAAATTTTAAACAGCTATTCACCCCCCCCCTCTAGCTGTATTTTCACCCTTGTTGCCACCTTTGGGACCAACAATATCCCAATGTGTGGATGTATTTTCAAGTAACTGTATATGTACTTGAATGTGGTGATATGAACTGCTGTTATGGGTATAGTGGAATACAATCAAGTATAGATTTGTTCTATAAGTGATTGAATGGCATTATACCTATGACTTGGCACGTCTGTTGGCCACAGACGCGGGATTGGCCACCGCCGTATCATGCGAAGCCTTACGTATAGCCGGGAATGTTACATGATATTGTGACATGGCACGTACGTGGTTCTGAGCGTGGGATTGGCCACCGCTGTATCGTGCTAACAAGCCTTACGAGTATAGATGGGAGTCATTACATTATAATTGGCCACTTCGTATCGTGCCAACCTACTTACGGATAGCCGAGAGACTTATATGTTTTATATGATCGATTATTCAAAGGGAAAGATAACGTAAAGTGTTCTTGCTTTCCCAATGTGATTATGAGTAACATGTTTATGTTTTGCATGTTATATGGCATATTATTTCATACATAATAACTTATTGAGATTTATTCTCACCCCTTCTCCCCTTTATTGTTTTAGATCCCGGCGAGACGGAGGACCGGACCGGTGAGGCCGGGATGGAGTTTGGACATCTTTTGGGTTGTCAGGGTATGTTGTGGCTGGGAGTTGGGGGTCGTGGTTGAGGTTATTCTTTTTGGGGAAAGCTTTGTATATAAAATTGTTATAAACAGGTTTTCAGGATGTTGTGTTGTATTTAAACCTGGAGTTGGTTTTGTTTAAAGTTGGCTTGTGTAAGCCTGTATATCTGTACTGTTTGTATTTAAACAGGTTATGGTTTTGAAAGCAGGTTTATATATCACCTCCAAGTAGAGAGGTTATTTTGAAATTGATTTGAAAAAGGGTTATTATACTTTTCAAGTTAATTAAAAGAAAAGTTTTTTTTTAGAAAGGGTTATTGGGGACCCTCCAGCTTGGGACACGAGTCTATAGGTCCCGAAGTTGGGGAGGCGCCTCACAGTTGGTATCAGAGCTTTGGCTAGAAGTCAAGGGTAGATGTCTAGTCTAAGGGGGAGTGTGTGATATCTGACGTCGAGTGTTTAATGCAAGGGATTGGTGTAATGGCTGGAACTAGTGATGACCCGGCGAGAGGGATCGAAGAAACATTGGTGATGTAGGAGCTAGGGTAAACCGTAATGCTGGAAATGATGGCTATGTTCAGGGGTTTTCCTTGAATATGGCAGCTTAGGAACAGGCACAACAACAACCTGAGGGAAGGCCAGCACATGAGTTAGAAAATTTTGTCAAAATGGCTCCACCAAGCTACAATGGGGATCCAGATCCAGTAATAGCAGAAATATGGTTGGAAGCTATGAATAAAATTTTTGTGGCAATGGAAAGTACAGACGAGGAGAAAGTCAGATGTGCGGTGTTCAAACTGGAAGGTCCTACAGAACACTAGTGGCAAATACTTAAGGAGAGTTGGGAGCGAGACCACACGCCCGAAACTTGGGACAACTTCACTAAAAGGTTTAAAGAACATTATATTCCGATTGATTACTAGAGACAAGAGAGGTAGAGTTTCTAAAGCTTGAGCAAGGGACAATGGCGGTGGCCCAATATTCGGAAAAATTCACAGCAGCCGGCGAGGTATTGTCCACATTTAGTACCAGATGAAGGAAGAAGAGTTTATAGATTTGTGAAGGGACCGAGAGTGGAGTTTTGAAAGCAAATTGTTGACACATGATTTCCCCAACTATCAAGCAAAGCATTGAACATGGCTTATAGAATTGAAAATGATATTGAAGAACATCGGGGGCAAACCGAAGGTAGTGGAATTAAACCTAAGTTTTTAGGCCAGTTTAGAGGCGTACTCAGGAGTCACCCAAAGCCTTCAACTTCGGGGTGGCTAAAGGAGGGAATGTTACGCTTTCTACTCATTCGTATCCGGCCGGTTTGGGACTGTTTTGTAATTTCTTTAAGAGGTGGGACATTTTGAAGACAGTTGTTGGAGAAAACAAGGAAAGTGCATGAATTGCGGAGAAGTGGGGCATTTAAGAAGAGATTGTCCTAAACCTCGATAGGGTCAAGCTTCAGTAATAAGCCAGTGGTGACCGACCAAGAGTTGATGCGAAGAGGGATGTTGAGGGAAGCCTAAGGAGAGAGTGCAAGGTAGAGTGTTTACCTTAAGTCGAGGTGCGGTAGATCCCACCGCGGTCATTAGAGGTATTGTCCCTGTCTCAGGTGTCAGGGCTCGTATTCTTATTGACCCTAGACCGTCCCATTCTTATGTGGCATCTCATTTTGCATTCACATTTGTAAGTGCTCCAATTTGAGCTTGTTAGAATTTTCGTTAGAAAATTAACGAAAGTTATAACATTTCTAACAATTCCTAACTATCCTAACATTTCTAACAAAGTGAGGGTAAAATGGGCATTGTTATTTAAGGTTAAACCTTAAAAAGAATCTTAAAAAGAAAAACAAAAGGAATAAAACCACAAATAGGAATGGCTGGAGACACAAAACTGGCTGTTAATTTGAAATTTCAAAAAGATTATTCCTCTTGTCCAAAGTCAAGCCGCATTTAATGAACAAGGCACGCCGAGGGGATCCATCCGCGCGGATATGTTTGTAATTTCCAGAGGGCTATAAATTGGAGCCCTCCTACTACAAAAATAAAGAGGAAGAACACATTTTGCACCGAACCTCTGGCGAAATATAGAGAGAAAACAAGGAGAATTCACTTGAATTGTCACCATTTCTCTCTCAATCTTTCCCAACTCATACTCATCCACTCACTCTCATATTAAAGCCCTAAACACTCATACACTCAAGTCAAACACTCAAGAACACAAGGAAGATTGGTAAACCCTCCTCTTCCTAACCCTAAATCTCATCCATGCATGCATCTTCAAACTACAAAATGTAGTTCTTTCATCTTCTTGCTCTAGATCTAAGAAGATCACCATGGAAGACCATCTCCATGGATGATCTTCTACCAAGATCAACATTATTCTCAAAGTTTTTTCTTGTTTACTTGCAAAACACACACTTTCAAAACCCTAAAAACCATTTTCAAGCACTAAATCTTGATTTCAAAGGATAAAAATCCCCTTCCCAAGCAAATGAAATGCTTAGTCCTAATGTACTCCCAAGGATGGTTTGGTATAGTTGATTCACCACTAAAATGTCTAGTGCTCACTAACCAAAACCTAGGGAAATGGGGACAAGCATGGATGCAAAACCCCCTTTAAAATCATATTTTCTTTCTTGAGAAGTTGCTGTCCAGTAGCAATTTTCTCAGACCTCAGTCCATGGTCTTAATTTTTGGACACAGATGAACTTGGAATTTGGTGTTGACTACAAAACACTTTTTGTATCCAACATCCAGAGCTTTCCAGACATATTTTTACCTTATTTTTTGGGTGAGTAAAACTCCTCTTTTCAAATTTTATTTCAGAGGCTAGTTCATCAGCTTCTGGGAATCCAGATCTCATATCTGAGGTTTCCAGAAGGTTTTGACCCCTCAAATCTTCTCCAAAATGGAAAATTCCTTCGCACAAACTTTATTTAAGGTGTCTAGAACAACTTTCATTCTCTGAGTTTATCCAGATTATGAAGTTTTAAGACCCTTGAATCCCTTTCAAAATCAAAGGTCCACTGCCTTTTTCATTCTGGCAGAAATGGCTCTCAACTTCAAAAGGTCTTTTGAGTACCAAATCTCAATCCAAAAATCTTCCAAAAAATCATGGGATCAGTTTAAAGTCTTAAAAAGATATCCCAATTTTTACTTTTCTGAGTTTCAACTTATTTTGGCCAAAACACACACACACACACACACAAATGATTTTCAGCTTGGAAGACTCGTTTTACGAGGCGCGTCGGGTGCACACTAACGTCCTTCCCTACGCGTAACATGACCTCCGAACCTAAATCTCTGATCTCGGGCCTTTTTCAAAGTTTTGGACTTCAAAATTAAAATGGCGTGGCGACTCCGTTTTTGTTGATTTTCTTTCAAACACAAAAATGGGAAAATTTTCGGATACACATCATCACAGTGGCGACTCACATTGGGACTAAGCTTTAAAAAAAATGGTATTTGGTATATTGGTGGAAACCACTAAATTTCCCGTTATCGCCTCCTAACACGAGTCGGGGATAAATTGTGGTCTAACAATCCCACGTACCGGTATCACCGTTTTCAAAAAAAAGCTTTTGAGGGTCAAGCTTCCGTCCCGGCTTTGAAAATCATTTTTGTGTATGTGTTGATTTTTTGCACGGTTTTCATGTTGTTTTGGCCGCCTCGGAGAAAGTCAAAATTTTGACCGTCCGGAATAATGTCCCTAACCTGGGCCGGAATTTTCGTGCTTACGTGCTTATGTGCTCATAAAAAATCAAAAAATTCAAAAAAAGGGATTTTCAAAAAAAAAAAGAAGAAAATTCTCAAAAAAAAAAAAAAATCATGCATCATATTTTTAAGACACATAAAAAAAAATCTCTATTTTACTCGTAAAGAGAATATAGACTGCTTGCACACTACGCGCACGTGACCGTACACCGCACACTCACGTCCTTAACCCGGGAAATCCTTGTCGCGGTCCGTTTGGTCTTATTACGCCCCTGATGAGCACAGACTACCCAAACATCCCATGGAGCCTCGTGTCGACCATACGCACTTGTCCGTGACACACTTTTGTCCGAGACCCTGGTTGGTTTTTAGTCCGGTCCGTGTCATGCCCCGTCCGTGTATAGATCTTTCCTTTCAAGCCTTTGTCGGCATACTCGACTCAATATCTTTCTGGGTCCCTAATCGCCGGTTCTCGCCGGTTTTCCGCCGCAGACTTTGACCAAGATATTGACCGCGCCTTGACTTCGGCTCGACCGGCACAAATTATACACCGACTCCCAAAGATTGACACCGAGTCATCAAGGATTAATGACTATTCCATGCCTAATTACGGCTTAACCGACGACAAGTCAAGATCAATCGTGGACGCTTATCACCCAAATCATGCCGACTTTCGTCGAGCCCTCGGACACGATCTTGACTTTCGACGTCGCCTTGTCCGTAATTTACATCGAATGCTCGTTAAGACTCGATTACCCGCCGTACTTTTAGGATCGTTTTCTTTCGGTCGGCTGGGACCCGCTGCCTCTATAGGACCCTCGCCCGGGCCGCCCACCCCGGGAGGTCGAAATACGTGGAATACGAGGGGCTTATAGACGTAGTGACGGGGCCCACCGATCCAGAATCGTAGTAGTTTGCGAAAAAGAAGAGCAATCTTTTCCAACCGATTAGGTTAATAAAACATGTTTTAAGTAAACGTGAACAAATAATCCGCATGTCGCATGAGCCTAAAGCCCAAACACCTACCCTCCTTCCATTCCTGCACATCTCGAACCTTCGTGTCCTTTCCCCGCAGCCTCCGCACAAAGCTTGGTTTCGGCACCGGTCACCGTTTGATCACTGGGAAGAGTCAAGCGCGTCATCGCCTTCGCCATTTGTTCCGACTCCGGTTTCGAATGTCCGCATCACCCGTAATGATGGGGATAACGTCACTCCGCCTCCCGGACCCCTCGTACAGCAGCAACAAAGGGAATCCGCTTAGCGTAACGTATGAGGTTACGACAGAAGCTACGCCTAAACAGCCTTATGGAGGCTATTAAGAGTCACGGTACCGGCCGCGCCTCAATCCGGATGGCACCTTCACCGTGGAAGAAGACGAGGATGCCAACCCCACTCTCGCCGCCCGATTACACCAGATGCCGCCACCCACCTCCTATGGTGCCATTACCGTAACCCATGCTCCTCGATTTTCGGGTCGCCTCCCCAACCACGTGCACCACCGGATCCATGCAGCTCCCGACGGCACAAATCACTGGGGCAAATCGGTCACTTTAATGTCTTCTCATGGTTGGGCTATCTCGAATGCCACGCCTAATCGGGATCCGCCTCGCCCGGAACCGATCAATCCGACCTTCACAAAGAATAGCCTACGCTTCGAATGCCGCCACAACTTGGTTCTCGGGGCCACGCCGTGAGCCCTCCTCGTAATGTAAAGACTAGTTCACTGCTTCCTCACACAAATCCATTCCTCACTCGCACTTCTATGGGTTACCAAGCCTCCATCTCGGTGTCATCTCGAATCACCAGACCGCAGCATTCCCGGTTACACACCTTCACCACAAGCACCTATGCACTAACAATCCGGACAAAGCACCCGCACTCAAGCCTACTTACGGGCCCCACTGAAATCCAAGTTATCCGGCCACATCGGGTCTGCCCCCACCTACTTTGCCAGCTTGAAAATCAACAAGAAGCCGCAAGGTTCTATCCTTTTGCTCAGCTCCTACTCATGCTCCCCAGTGGTAACTCAAATTTCCCCAGACAGTCTTCACCTACGTCCCCGGATCGGCCATTCCCTCCACCCGCCCGCTCCAAAGTGGTAGCTCCTCTCTAGCTCAGCCCACTAGCTTGAATGCCATGGTTCCGCCACAAGACCCTCATCTCGGCCTGGTTCATGGAACAACACAAGGAAATGAAAGCGCGTATCGCCGAACCGACCGCCAAGAAGTCCGCCTTCCGCCTACGCACCCGACTCCATTGTTCCTCCGCCCCACAAATTCGTGATGCCTAATCTGGATCTCTTTGATGGGACCGCATGTCCGAAAACCCATTTGGACACGTATACCTTGGCGATGAAAGCCAAAGGATGTACCAATCGCTAGCTTGGCCGACTATTTCGCCTATCCTCAAGTCCAAAGTGCCTTAAAGTGGTTCTTCCGTTTGAAACCCGAAGCCGTGGCTACATGGGACCAGATTACCAATGCCTTCACGTAAAAAATATAAGGCCAACTTGGAATGGGAAACAAATAGGGTTGACCTACAAACAACAAGCATAGGCCCCGATGAGAATGTTTGGGACTTCTACAAGCGGTGGAATCTCGAAACTCATGAAATGGCCATCCCTCCTTCCGAAGAGGAACAATCGGACATCTTCCGCTCATGCTTGAAACCACATCTCGAGAGCCTCCCTCGCTCACTTCCCATACTCGGACTTACGGGCCACGGTTAACTCTGCAGCCTAAGTTTGAAAAGGCCTACAATCGCCAGAACCGGCCGCCGCACCGCCTACGTATATCGGGCTCCTCCCGCAAACACCGCCCCGCCCTCGCTAAAGGCAAAGAGATGATTAACTATGCGGACAGTGAATGCAATAACACGACTCCTTTTGCTCCCAGAAACCAGGTGAGCCTGCAAACCGCGGGTCATAAATCTCGAAAACTTTGGAATGCCCCCGAATGACATCTTTAGGGACTCGGTGAAAGAAGGCTTGTCCGCGGCCTTTGGAGAATTTCCAACCCGTAAATCCGAATGCTCCCGTGGATACTACAAAGTATTGTGCTTTTCATCAAGCTCACTGACATCCGATCGACAAATGCTTTACTCGAAAAAGGCAATCCAGGGGCTAATAGAGCAAGGAAAGTTGGAAGGCCCCGAAGGGCCTAACACGCTCAAAAATCCGCCAAGGAACCATAATCGTGTGAATATGATTGAATGCGGAGAATCTTCGCATGACCATGAAGATGCCGATGAAGGTCCCCAAATACCGTGGCCAACCTCGTCGAGGATCCCGAATTCGGATTCCCCGCCCTCGAGGATATCGAACGAATCAACCCATCTTGGTCTCATGTCATAGACTCCTTGCAAGAATACGAGGCCCGCTATTTCTCGTATAAAGGGAAAACTGATACCGAAGAACTGGGGCCGTTCCGCTCGTAACATGAGAGAACCATTTACACAAGATGGTTAGAACAATCGAGAAGAATCGAACAAGAAAGCTTCTGGCGGCGCTCGTATCTTGGGGCTTATCAAAGAAAGAGGCCGAAGAGCATCCGGAGCTAGTACACTTCGCAAATTAGCTTTGGGAGAGCCCGAATATGATCCCGAGAACAGCGAAGAATCGGAAGAGGAGGATTCCTTCTATATCCTACTCGGTGTCAAATACGTGCCACCCCTCTCACTCTTCCCCCGCAATTTCGGGAGGAGAAGCCGAGTCACAATTGCCACTTCCGGGAATGGGAACATATGACAATTTTTGCGGCCGCACGCACCCATATTCCCCTAACGGGTTTGACCGGCTGTTCCTCTCACCAAATCCCGGTAGTGTGGGAAGAAGATTCCGATGACTCGATGACAAAGAATGATGATGATGACGAGAGCGAAGAGTCAACCGAGGCCCCGATCCGGAAACAACTGGAACAATCATGCCGGAAATGAGCCCATGGGAGCCAGGCACAATGGCCGGTTATCGCTAGTTTACGACGAAGAAACTTCGAAGACGAATATGAGACCGAGGACATGAAGGCCATGAAGTTTCATGGATCCGAGCACGGATGTCTTGTAATTCAACACCGCCTACCATGCTTTGGGAAAGGGTTTTCGTGTGTCCGATCCAGCCGATAGTCGAAGATCTCGATCGAAAGAGGAAAATTAACTCCCATCCGCCCAAATGAGAAAGATAACCATGGTTAGATCAAATCCACCCTTAACAAAGTAACACTCCTGTCGTGGTTACCCAAGAAGAGGTCACCTTCCCCGAATGTATGTCGCCTTTCGTAGAAGTCCTAGAAACCGGCATGATACCGGATGCGCCTCCCACACGTAACGCTATAATCATCTCCAACTCGAGTATTACAAAAGGGGAACCGTAATGGCCGCACTATACCGGGATGAGATCGAAAAGCCGCCGAGTCCCGACAATAGCAACTCTTGCTGCATGATAACAATGAGCAAGGCCGGCCATGAGAGTGAATCTGAGGACGCCTCTAGCTCTCATGGGCCATCCAAGGGGCAACAACACAACCCCAAACCCGAAAGCCTCGTGACTTGGGAAGCAGCTTATAAGGTGGCCGCCAGAAGGAGCCAAGATGCATGCTCACCCTCATCTGCCACTAGACTCCGTCGTAACCAGGTGGCTCAATAGCCAAAAGGGCTCCCCATCGACCCTAGCAAAGATTGAAGAAACTACCAAGAGACGATCGATGAGGAAGTTAACTGTTGACCCGATCTCGGCGCATCTTCCAAGGAAATCCTAAGGCGTATAAGAAGGCCACGTATCAAGCACCGAAAGAAGATCGCCGCCCCTACGCTAAGACAACCGAAACCTGCATCCCGAAAAGAGGATCCCGTGCTCACCTGGCCTTGAAGCAAACACAGCCAACATTTCCTCTCGGTCTCTACTCACCTCGTCCTATCCCCATAAGCCGAAGCCGGAAGAAAGCCCGGCTCGCACTCTCGTGCCTATTGATGCTACTCCCGATGATGTGGTACAATGATTGGAAACATCCACTACGGAACATAATCACTTTCACGCATCTCGACCTCCTCTCAATTTGGGGCCGATCATAATGAGCCTCTCTTCATCACACCCACCGGGATGAACGACGCTCCCTCGGGTCCCGGTTGATAATGGGTCCGGAATGAACATTCTTCCGGCAAGAAAGATCATGAGCTTGCTTGATATCAAGACTACGTACTTGAAGCCTTCTTCCTCACAGCCAAAAGCTTACGACTCAACATCCCGAGCAAATTCCTCGGAGTTGCTACTTTGGACCTCTCGGTTTGGATGTAAATTGATACTCTCGTGGAATTCCAAAGTTATCGACATCCCGATTACTTTCAATGCCCTCCGGGAAGACTGGCCGCACTAAGTCAAAGTGGGCCGCCTCAAGCCTCCACCAAAGGTGTGAAATTCGCCTCGAATGGGGATCCGACGACCATTTACGGAGATTTAGTCACTTTAGAGGGCACAGATACTAGCGGAATACCTATTCTCGAAATCAAACATGACGAGGAAGGTCACATGCTAACGGGCCACTGGCCGAGCCTCCCAAGGCCCAAGTGTGCAACATAGATCTCGACGGTCACTGGGATAAAATCCCACCGGTCTTGAAAATGATGAGAAAATGAGCTATCTACTCCGGCCTCTGGTCCTGGGAAGCACCAACAAGGAACTCACAAACTCATCGAAGTGAAAGGACAAAAATACTCGCCACGGCTCGGGATAGCGAGGCCTCCCTGCAATGACACCGCAAAGCGGAAAAAGATTTGAAGCCGCCACGTGAAAGGTCCCGCCGACAATCCTAAATCTCTCCCTTCGCCCCTAATTTGGCCGACTACTTTGTAAAGGGTCCCACACAACCAGAAAACATCACAGAGCCCACTCCTACGGCAGCAGATGGCTAAAGCTACAGGATAGCCTCAACAAGTTCAGAGGAACCAAGGCTAACCCGGTCCGTAGAATGTTCCCGGACCTACCCAAGTTACCCGGGGCTACCACCGCCACGAAGAGTGAGTATACCTTCGTAGGCGTGCCTCGACTCGTGGAACAGCCGAGAAGCTCACAACCACTATTCCTACCGCCCAGAAGATCCGAAACCCGAATTCGAACCGACAGCCAAAAGCTAAGGCCACTAATTTCCTCGATGATTGGGATGGTCTCGGTTATGCAAAGAATTGTTCGAAGAAGAAGTCCAAAGGTGCCGACTCGATTGATCTCACTCGGTCCAAAAGATGATAGCGGCAATTGAGAAAGGAAAACAAAAACAAAGACAGCTTCTCGAGTCATGAGGCCACCAACAGCGATGCCGCTAAAGAATTGGGAAACTCTCTCGTGCCCGTCCGCGACCAAGGAGGAAATGATCACCAAGCTTGGATTGGTCCCCCGTCCCTCAGGTCAATCTAGGACAAGTCCTCCCAGCCTCTCTCTGTTAAGATCGAGTCTCTAGGGTCGTCCGATGGCCTTACGCCCGAAGACCTACGAGTCTCGTAGCAAGCACCGTATCCCCTTTCGTTTTCAATGAAATGACGAACCTTTCGAGTATCCCTTGATTGCTACTTTAACTAATGATGAATTAATTAATAAAAAATTTTAATAATAATTCATTAGATAAAGAAGTGTACACATTAAACAAAAAAAAAAATCAAACAACAAAAAAAATCTTTAAGCAAAGTTGTCCTAAAGAGGAAAATCGAGCCCAAGCCGCCGAAGAGATTTTGACGAGTGTGAATTGGGAACCATGCGAAGAGCCTAAAGAGAGACGCAGACTTGGTGATTTCTTCGAAGGAATCGGAAAGGATGCCTCGCAAAGTCCTACAAAATCCTCAATTCAAGGAAAGTTGCCCTCTTCATCAAAGAAAACATCATGTGCGAGATACGGGTTGCCATACAAATCATCTCGTATAATGGATCCCACTTCGAAGGGGAATGTGAAAAACGCCGGCGGAATTCCGAATAACCCGTCACAAGTCATCTCCCTACTGTGCCCCAAAACCAACGGGAGCCGTCGAGGCAAAGAAACAAGACTCGAAAATATCATCCGGAAAATGGCCGTCCAAGGCGTAGATTGGCCCGAGAAGTTACACCGGCACTCGGGGCTACGTAACATCGGTCGAACCAAGCAATCGGGGGGAAACACCTTTGCTCCTCACATACGGAATGGAAGTCGTACTCCCAATCGAGCCGGAAATCCCTCGCTCCGTATACCGCCGGGAAAGCCGTATCAACGAGGTCGAATGGCTCCGCAGGTCGCCATGGACCAATTGGCCCTACTAGACGAACGCCGATCGAAGGCCATGGAACACATCCGAGCCTACCAAGGAAGAATGGCTAGAGCCTTCGACAAGAAAGTAAAGCATCGGGAAATCCGAGAAGGTGATCTCGTTCTAAAAGAAAAGCCCCCCCGTATCAACCCCTCGGCAAATGGGAGCCTCGTATGGGTCGGGCCATACGTAGTCCGTAAGATCTTCTCCTGTGAGGAGCCATGCAACTTGCGTACCTCGACGGGAATCCCTTTGTACACCCAAGTGAATGGTGACAAGCCGCGCGTATACTACGCGTTACTACGCGTAACAAAAAAAAAAACAAAAAAAAAACAAAAAAAAAAGAGTGCTAAAAGAGTAATACCCAACTAGGTTAGAAACCCGAGAAGGGCGGCCTAGGTAAAAACAAAGGTTGCACCAAAAAAAAAGAAAAAACAAAAAAAAAAAAAAAAAAAAAAACAAAAAAACAACAAAAAAAAAAAAAAAAAAAAGAGTTCACCAAAGGTTGAACTACGAAGACCCGAGCTCCTCAAAATGAGGGGAACGTAGGCAAATGAAACGGTTCGGTCTAAAGCACAAATAAAAGCCATACTTTGGCATCAATACAATTGATCGACCATGAAAGCTGTCTCGAAAAACTCTAAAGCAATTCAAATATTCATTACAAGTTTAAAGCTCTTTGATGAGTCTAAGCGATTCATTCCTACTAACCGGCAACCCGCTAAAAAGAAACTAAGATACATAATCAAACTAATGTGTCTCCGCCATGACAAGAAAGGGATACTCGGAAACCTCGTGAGTCACTCCAAGCCACTCGTGCGGCCTCTCCCCTCTTCTTCCCCCTTCGAGCTCTTCTTTTACGAACAGAAAATGTCGGTGTTCCTCCTACCAAGCTCTGGTATAGGAACAGGGTCTATCAAACCAGCCTCTCTGTCGGGCCTTAGTAGCCCTAGCGTCATCCCTCAT
The DNA here is from genome assembly GCA_022495995.1 of Adenophora triphylla var. japonica. Classification (NCBI taxonomy): domain Eukaryota; kingdom Viridiplantae; phylum Streptophyta; class Magnoliopsida; order Asterales; family Campanulaceae; genus Adenophora; species Adenophora triphylla. The sequence continues at coordinate 224,265 of JAFEMH010003896.1, read as the reverse complement.
CTCCGTAGCCTAGCGGTAGCATAGGAGCCCTCCTCTCCTCGTCTCTTGACGTAAGCCTCATAGTCGGCCACAGCGTCTCCGCTCTGTCCATGATGAGGTTGGCCTCGCCTCGGCCACTCCTCCTCTCGTAAACAGATCACGGTCCTCCGCACCCAAATGGCCTCACGCCTGTCTCAAAATAGCCACTCGAGTCTCTCCCAGATGCCTCTCATACCAATCCGGTACCAAGTGGTCGTGAACACCGGTCTCGAACGCCCGAGAATGACCCGAGGAGGAAAGGCATCATACCTCCATGCTCGGGAAAGAAATGGAAACACCGAGGGATCATCCATGGAAAGCAGGAGCCACCACCTGGTGGCTATATCATCAAAACCCTCCAAAGGAACCTGCTCCAAGCCAAGCCTGTCTCAGGACCAGAGCCTAATATAGAAACCGGATCGAGAAAGCCCCGGAAGCATAACCACATGGGACCCGTCTGAAGCACTCTGCGAGTCTCCACCCGCCAATGAGGCACCAACCATACGATATCTTCACCGGGCGACCCGCCATCCAACGCGCCCACGAGCCACGATCATCAAAATCTACATCGACACCTCTCTGGCAAAAGTCCAAGGCTGATCATATCGAGAGGTTTCCCGAAGAACCCCAAACGCTCCATCGGCCACGGGGTCGCAGGCGGGCGCCCCGTGCATATACCGCCGTCCGGTAGCTAATCTGTCGAGAGCATGAAAAGTCTCCCCGTAATCAAAGGAACGACATCTCGCCCGGGCGACAGTGAACGCATGACATCCAAAGCAAAGACCGATGGCGAGATCCCAAAGGAATAGACCATGAACAGGGTGCCAAACATACAAAGTGCAAAGGCATCCCAATAGGCATCATCTACCAAACCTAGGCCCCTAAATCTGTCCGGGAAGACCGGAAATATCGAAATGATCGGGACCGCGGATCATACCTTGCGCTTCCTCCGGGGAAAGATGAAGGAGGACGCACAATCTGTCAACAAAAGAAGCCCCTCCGGCAAAGGAACCGCTATCTCTTCCACCTCCGGACCTCCAAGCAAGGCCCGAAATTCTTCCACAATTGGGAACAATCTCGTTGAAGGAAAGGCAAAAGACATGCCTTCTAGTATCCCAAAATGATGAAGAAGCTCTCAAAAGCTCATAATCCGGAATCAATTCTTGAGAGACCATAAGCACTTCACCTTGTATCTTTCTTCAAAGAAGAACCTCCTCTCATGCATGATTTCCGGGACCAATCCTTGAACTTGTTGAAGAATGACATTTGCCTTTCTTTGGACAATTTTGATGGAGCTTTTGGCTAAAGTTTTCCATGGATTTTCTCTCTTTCTCCCGAAAATGGCTGTTTGGGGTTTGGAGGTTGAAGAGGATATTTGAATTTGAAATAAAGCAAGACCGTGTCTCGAACCAAAATTAAAGGACAGTGTCAGATGCAGTCCCCATCCGCGCGGATAGGATTGCTTTCCAAAAAAAATCTGCAACAGTCAAGCTGCTACACCAAAAGAGGAATATTCCGTCCCGGTTGCTCGAAACTTGTGCAAAAACCTCCCCAAACCGGTCCATACACCAAACACCCTTGCAAAAAAAAAAAAAAAAAAAACCAAGGCTCATGCAACACTGCATTCATATTGCATTGCATTCATAAAATAAAATCCTAAATTATTACATTCCAAAAAAAAAAAAAGAGTGTGCATAAAAAAAAAAAAGCAAACATAAATAAAATCCTAAATTATTACATCAAAAAAAAAATGTGCATAAGTTGTACAAATCTAAATCTCAATCTCAAATCTCAAAAAATCAATCGGAGTCTCCAGCCTCCCGATGTCTCCCCAGGCCCCTCTTGCGACTCGGGCCCGCCTCCTCGGGAGCCACGAAAATCTCGGGCTCGAGAATCGTCCTCGTCTCCAGAAAGAGGCTCATCAGGACCAACCGGCACGCTACGATAGGGCAAGCCGAGATCTGCGAAAAATCGTATCCGAAGGTGAAGGCGTCGGACTCTGCACGTACGAAGACGACCCGCCATGCGCCAAACGTGTCCTCGCCCGTGTGGATCCCGAGAATGACGTGATCCGAAGGCGGCACCGCGCGGGGATCGAGGAGAGGAGACAAAGGAGTCTCTGAAGAAGTCTCGAGCGAATAGGGAAGCCTCCCGTCCGACGGGCGCCGGCCGTGGTCGCCTCGCTCTAGCACGAGGAGCCCCGCAAGCGACCATCCTCCTGATGAATCTCTTGGCCCGATCACTTGCTTCGTCGGCTTCTCGACGACCACCTCCGAAAACCGCACAAAAGCAAAAGCGTCAAAAAAAGGTGATGCTAAAGATGATGAAACAAAAGAAAGAAAAGAAGGGGAAAAGGTGAAGCCATACCTTCATACCGGACGAGGCCGGAAAGCTCGTGGAAGTCGCTCGAGTGAGGGATCTGCACCCTCAATCGGACCCCATCCTGGATATAGGAAAAATCCGTCCGAGGGTACCGCGGATCCCAAGCCCCTCCCTATCCAAACCCGAGGCATCCTCGGCCTCCTCAAGACGAATGTCGCATATGGCTCAATCGCCACGAAGTCCGAGAAGTGCCGGCCGCTCGGTAATCATCCCAGTCACGGACCGATCGCTCGGAGTGCATCATATCGGCGGGAGGCTCCACCGGCGTCCTCAAAGGCGAGTTCACGCCATGCGGCGCGTCACCCTCTCTCCCGGATAATATGCATCGCAGTCGGACCCCTCAAAATCCTCCGCCGCACAGTCAAATCTCGGCGCCCTTCGAGTGCGCCACCTAAGCGATCCTGGGGAAGAATATCATCCCCTCATCTGTCTCGGCCTCCGTCAAAGGAAGGCAATCCGCGTACACGAGAGTCGTCGCCCCCTGGAGCTTATCTTCTCCCGGGCATGCTTGGACCAAGGCGCATGGCCGGATACGCCCGGCGTACTCCGCCGTGCCGCCACACCGTGACGTGGAAAAACTCCAACGCCCATACTGCGAAAGGTAAAAATCCAATCAATCCGGTGCAAAGAAAAGTGCGTGCTCAAAAAAAAGAGAGGGAAAGCAAAAAGAGCGCTTATACCTCCAGGGCAAACTCGAAGCAGTACAAGGAGCTCACGGCCTTCCTACTGTACCTATCAAGAGCAAAATAAAGCTCCGCCGGCCCGGCCTCTCCCCACGAGACATCTCGGCCGTCTCCATGTCCTCCAAGGACCTCGGCAAGGCAAATCGCCGTCCCCTCGGCATGTCCAAAGAGCGTGCTCGAGAAAGCAAACCACAAGAAGGCCACGGCAATCGATCGGCGCCTATCCTCTCCTCCCCGACCTCATAACTCGCTATGGTCTCCACGATCTTCCCGTAGACCACGGCATACTCCATCCCCATCCCCTTTTTGGGAATAGGGGAAAATCTCGAAGAGCACAACGGATCGGCATCGCTGTAGCCATCCCGCCACTCAATCTTTGCGTCCATTAAAGGACAAACCCGTGATCGCAGCATAGTCGGAGGCGTAACCGTAGCCTCGCCCCGGAAGAAGTGGAAGGTGTGGGTCGCGTCCCACCAATGCTGCGCCAGAGCAAACATCAAGCCCTTGCTCTTAGGGAACTTGACCAGTCCCCTCAAGCACTCAACAAACTCTCAAAGCCCCGTCTCGACAACGATCTGTCTCGGACTCGGCAAAGCTCCTCGGCCCGCATCCGGAAGCCGATCCCACATCTCAACCACGGACTCCACCGATCCTCGAGTCTTCATTTTGTTCAACTGCTCCGTCACAAAACGGTGTCCGCCCTGTAAAAAAAAAAGAGAAAGAGAAAATGTCAAAAAAAAAATTTTTGCATTTGCATTTACAAAAAAAAAAAAGGAAAGCATACACATGCATTTAAAAAAAAAAAAATTCGACAGCATAACAGCATACAATGAGTATAGCCCCACTTTTCTCACAGAAAAGACAGTTTTCAGCAAATCCCAATGCATTCAAAAAAAAAAAGATGCATTCCTACGGAAGTAAAAACTCCGTCCCATTTTCATAAAATAACATGCATCATCTCAAAAAAAAAAATTGCATGCATGCATATCATCCATCTTGCATGCAACGGGAGAAAAAATCCGTCCCACTTTTCAAAAAAAAATCCTAAACATACATACATCTCATATTGGCAAAATGCCCATTCTTTCCAAACAAAATGCATGCATTGCATCATCATTCATCAATATCAAAATTCAATTTCAAAAAAAAATCATCATCAACATGCAATATTCAATTTCAAAAAAAAAAAAATCACAATTCTCCGAATTTTCACATGTAATTTTCGAATTGAAAAAAAAAAAAATGTGGCAAAAATGCCAATTCTTTTTCCCAAGCAAAGTGCACATTTTGGGTTACTCATATACTCATTACAACATGCAAAGCATCAAAACCAAGATTCAAAGCCAAGAACATCAATCATTCGAATTTTCAAAAAAAAATTTAATTCAAAAATCACCCAAAATTCAAATTTCAAGCAAGAAATCAACAAAGGGATCAAAGGTTTTCAAAGTATACCGTTCGGAGATTCGAATCCGAAGCCCAATGTTGCCAAGCATCGGGGTAATGCTCCTCCGCAACCGATTGCGAAAGATTGTAATGCCTCCTCATCCGGACAAGCTCCAATCGCCTCTCCGCTACCGGGCCACGTCCTTGGCCTTGAAAACCGCCTTCCCCGTGTTCCATTGCTAAAAAAATCGAAGAAATCGGAAGATTTTTGAAGCTTTTTGGCCAAAAATGGCGGATTTGCAGAATTTTCTCTCTCTCTCTCGTAATTTTACGTAAAAGCGAATTGGGAAGAGAAAGGGCGTTGGCCCTAATTAATACCCCTGATTTTCAGGTCCTCTCCGCGCGGACAGGATTGCAAGGGTCAAAATGACCCTTTTGCCCCTTAAAATTCCAGGACTCTGCAATTTAGTCCCCAACTTGACAGAGTTAACCAAAGTTAACCAAAGTCAGCCCCTTGTCAAGAAAATCATCAAACGGCAGTCAAACGTAAGACCGAGTGCCCCGAGAAAGATAACGAAATCTCGTATCTTTCATCAAAATTATCCCCGGCAGTCAAACGTAAGACCGAGTGACCCGAGAAAGATAACGGATCCCGTATCTTTCATCAAATTACTCCCGGCAGTCAAACGTAAGACCGAGTGCCCCAAGAAAGATAACGAGATCCCGTATCTTTCATCAAAATCTTCCCCGGCAGTCAAACGTAAGACCGAGTGCCCCGAGAAAGATAACGAGATCCCGTATCTTTCATCAAAATTACCCCGGCAGTCAAACGTAAGACCGAGTGCCCCGAGAAAGATAACGAGATCCCGTATCTTTCATCAAAATCTTCCCCGGCAGTCAAACGTAAGACCGAGTACCCTGAGAAAGATAACGAGATCCCGTATCTTTCATCAAAATTACCCCCGGCAGTCAAACGTAAGACCGAGTGCCCCGAGAAAGATAACGAGATCCCGTATCTTTCATCAAAATTACCCCGGCGATCAAACGTAAGACCGAGTGCCCCAAGAAAGATAACGAGATCCCGTATCTTTCATCAAAATCTTCCCGGCGGATCAAACGTAAGACCGAGTGCCCCGAGAAAGATAACGAGATCCCGTATCTTTCATCAAAATTACCCGGCGATCAAACGTAAGACCGAGTGCCCCGAGAAAGATAACGAGATCCCGTATCTTTCATCAAAATTACCGGTGATCAAACGTAAGACCGACTTCCCGAGAAAGATAACGAGATCCCGTATCTTTCATCAAAATCATCCAACGGCAGTCAAACGTAAGACCGAGTGCCCCGAGAAAGATAACGAGATCCCGTATCTTTCATCAAAATCTTCCCCGGCAGTCAAACGTAAGACCGATCTTCCCGAGAAAGATAACGAGATCCCGTATCTTTCATCAAAATCTTCCCCGGCAGTCAAACGTAAGACCGAGTGCCCCGAGAAAGATAACGAGATCCCGTATCTTTCATCAAAATCTTCCCCGGCAGTCAAACGTAAGACCGAGTGCCCCGAGAAAGATAACGAGATCCCGTATCTTTCATCAAAAATTTCCCCGGCAGTCAAACGTAAGACCGATTTCCCAGACGAATACGTCCAATTTTTTCCCCAGCAAAGGCTATCAAAATCCCCAGCAAAGTTAACGGAATCCCAAAAGCCAACGGAATCTCGAGTAGTACTCGAACTACGAAAGGGCTTGATTCCCACTAGGGATACGTAGGTAGCCTATCATTAGGTCCAGCCCCTCGACCAAAACGGTCACCCTCTCCTTCGGCAGCAGACGAAGTCCACCGAAAGGCCATTTCAAATTAAGGTCCGAGGCGCCTAAAAAGCCATCATCATCAAGGTCCGAGGCACCTAAAACGCCATCTCTAAGGTTCGAGGCACCTAAAACGCCATCATCATCAAGGTCCGAGGCACCTAAAAAAAAAAAAAAAAAAAAAAAAAAGAGCCATCATCAAGGTCCGAGGCACCTAAAAAGCCATCTTCAAGGTTCGAGGCACCTAAAACGCCATCTCCAAGGTTCGAGGCACCTAAAACGCCATCTCCAAGGTTTGAGGCACCTAAGACGCTATCACTAGGAAAGCGATAAATCGCAATCATCCCCAGTAGAGACCGAAAATGGTCATTCCTATCCCCAGCAGAGCGGATAGCCATCAGACCGAAAATGGTCATCTCTTATCCCCAGCAGAGTTTCTTTCCAAAGAACCGATCGCAGAACTCGCTCATCGGGTTCGAGGCACCTAAAACGCCATCATCTCCAGGGTCAAAGACCCGAACTACGGCCGGCTTGATTCCCATTCGGGATACGTAGGTAGCCTATCGCTAGGTTCAGCCACCCGATCACTCGATCATCCCGCCAAATATGGAGCCTTACTCTTATCGACGACCCCGCTTCCTTCGAAAGCGCCGTCGCCGAGGGGCTACTGTAAGTGCTCCAATTTGAGCTTGTTAGAATTTTCGTTAGAAAATTAACGAAAGTTATAACAATTACTAACATTCCTAACAATCCTAACTTTTCTAACAAAGTGAGGGTAAAATGGGCATTGTTATTTAAGGTTAAACCTTAAAAAGAATCTCAAAAAGCAAAACAAAAGAAGAAAACCAAAAATGGCAATGGCTGGAAACACAAAAACTGGCTGTTAATTTGAATTTTGAAAAGAAATATTCTTCTTGTCCAAAGCTGGAGCTGCATTTAATGAACAGTGCACGCCTACTGGACCTATCCGCGCGGATACCTTTGCATTTTCAGGAGGGCTATAAATTGAGCCCTCCAGTCACAAAAATAAGGAGGAAGAACACATTTTGCACCGAACCTCTGGCGAAATATAGAGAGAAAACAGTGAGAATTCTTCAAGAATTGTCACCATTTTCTCTCCAATCTTTCCCAACTCATACTCATCCACTCACTCTCATATTAAAGCCCTAAACACTCATACACTCAAGCCAAACACTCAAGAACACAAGGAAGATTGGTAAACCCTCCTCTTCCTAACCCTAAATCTCAACCATGCATGCATCTTCAAACTACAAAATGTAGTTCCTTCATCTTCTTGCTTTAGATCTAAGAAGATCACCATGGAAGACCATCTCCATGGATGATCTTCTACAAAGATCAACATTATTTTTAAGCTTTCTTACTTTCTTGTAAAGAAAACTCATTTTCAAAACCCTAAAAACCATTTTCAAGCATAAAATCTTGATTTCAAAGGATAAAATTCCCCTTTCCAAGCAAATGAAATGCTTAGTCCTAATGTACCCCAAGGATGGTTTGGTATAGATGATTCACCACTAAAATGTCTAGTGATCACTAACCAAAACCTAGGGAAATGGGGACAAGCATGGATGCAAAACCCCCTTTAAAATCATATTTTCTTTCTTGAGAAGTTGCTGTCCAGTAGCAATTTTCTCAGACCTCAGTCCATGGTCTTAATTTTTGGACACAGATGAACTTGGAATTTGGTGTTGACTACAAAACACTTTTTGTAGCCAACATCCAGAGCTTTCCAGACATATTTTTACTTTATTTTTTGGGTGAGTAAAACTCCTCTTTTCAAATTTTCTTTCAGAGGCTAGTTCATCAGCTTCTGGGAATCCAGATCTCATATCTGAGGTTTCCAGAAGGTTTTGACCCCTCAAATCTTCTCCAAAATAGAAAATTCCTTCGTACAAACTTTATTTAAGGTGTCTAGAACAACTTTCATTCTCTGAGTTTATCCAGATTATGAAGTTTTAAGACCCTTGAATCCCTTTCAAAATCAAAGGTCCACTGCCTTTTTCATTCTGGCAGAAATGGCTCTCAACTTCAAAAGGTCTTTTGAGTACCAAATCTCAATCCAAAAATCTTCCAAAAAATCATGGGATCAGTTTAAAGTCTTAAAAAGATATCCCAATTTTTACTTTTCTGAGTTTCAACTTATTTTGGCCAAAACACACACACACACACACAAATGATTTTCAGCTTGGAAGACTCGTTTTACGAGGCGCGTCGGGTGCACACTAACGTCCTTCCCGACGCGTAACATGACCTCCGAACCTAAATCTCTGATCTCGGGCTTTTTTCAAAGTTTTGGCCCTTCAAAATTAAAATGGCGTGGCGACTCCGTTTTCGTTGATTTTTTCAAACACAAAAATGGGAAAATTTTCGGATACACACATCATCACAGAGGCGAGCCGTAGAAGAATGGTTAGCAAAGATGGTCTCTGACAGAATATACCAGAGAGCACCCCTCACCAATCGATCTGTGTTCGAATTTGGCTTATCTGCATAAGCCTCGAGCTGAGCATAAAGGGGTGACAACTCAGCAGCAAACCCCTTAACCTTGTTAGGGGCAAAACCAATCAACTGCCTCCATGCGGCTGGACTCGCAGGCTTGTAACCCGTAGTCTTCGGGAGGGCAACGCCGGTGAACTCCAACCCGGTGATAGCAAGAAAATCTGTCGGGGTCATAGTAGCTTCCCCGAAGCGAAGATGGACCGTGTGGGTAGTATCCCACCACCTCTCTCTGATCGCCTGAAGGACGTGGGGAGTTCTCCTCATTCCCCGAATATTATCAACGAAGGTAAAAAGCCCTGTTTGAGCCATCCTAACCCGAACTCCATTCAAGTCCTTGACTTTGTCCCACAAAGCCTTGGCAAACTTTGGACTCCCACGGTAGTTTTTAGTTGGCCTATACGACTACAAAACAGAGGAAAAGCAAGGGAGCAACATTAGAGATCATCCCATGGCAAAAATTCAAAGAAATAAAAGAAAATTTTCATTGAGGCATTTCATCGAACACTTGGCGTGCACACTAGAAAGCCATGCCCAAAGATGCATTCAACTACCTAAGTTGATCCCTTCTACAATCCATGATATGTAGGGAAGTCATATACGCACAATGAAACACCAACAATCGACAAAAATGAAACATGCATCAACAATAGAACCAAGTTCTAAGGCAAAAGAGGGAAAATGGCCAATTTGATGAAATTGGGAATTCAAAAGACATGAATTCAATGCAATGCAATGCATGAAACAAGAACGGAGAAAGAAAACCTTACCAAACCCTAGCGAATGGCATGGAAAATGTGCATATTTCGATCAAAAGTGAGGTCGTCCCTTAGATAATCCTTCCCAAGCAAATGACTACCGAAGGTTGGATTCTTTCTCTCTTGCGCCATTGATGATGGAAGGAGAAGGGATTGAATGTTGATTTAAAGAAGGAATTGACAATCAAGGCACCAAAATCCCAGGGAAAAACGCCTTGGCTCAAGCTTGGACAGAAAATTTAAAAATGGGTGTTTTTAAAATAAACAGCAGCTGCTGTTATATTGCCTCAACAGTCGATGTATCATACGATACAAGCTATCTCGCGCGAGATAAATTCTCTGGAAATGTACGAAATTGTCCTCGATAATAAGCATCTAAGCAATGTCAAAATTCAAAATTTTGACACATTTACCCTTGGAAGTGATGCACTAGCAAGGAAACATGGAAAAATCGGGACCGCAAGTCACGGAACGAGCCGAACGTGACACCCGCACAATCGCCCAATACGGCACCAGTCGCCCAAAAATGATTGATCCAGAGATCAATTCATCCCACACGATTCAGAGCCCAGAGAGGTGGATCGTCAAATCAAAATCACGGTTCAGAGCCCAGACAGGTGAATCGTCAAAATCAAAAGCCTGATTCAGAGCCCAGATAGGTGAATCGTCATCACAAAAGCCCAATTCAGATCCCAGACAGGTGAATCGTCAAATCAAAAGCCCGATTCAACGCCCAAACAGGCGAATCGTCATCCCCAACAAGAAGCCCGATTCAACGCCAAGACAGGTGAATCATCATCCCCAATAAAAAGCCCGATTCGGAGCCCAGACAGGCGAATCGTTACTAAAACCAACAGGACTCAAAGGACCGGGAAGGTAAGCCTTTGTTTTGTAACATATTTCCCCACAGGTTCGGAGCCCAGACAGGCGAATCTTCAGGCAGGTATTTTCAGAATTGGGTCTTGATTTGATTCCTCAGTATGAATTTACATTTCAAAAGTAAAATCTCCTCGATTTTCAAAATACCTAAAGCATCCTTTTCGTATTTTGGAGTCGAACTACGTTATGATCTGATTCTTCGATAGAGATACGTAGGAAGCCGTGCGGCCCGACCATCCCGATATTCAGAATGATGTCTTTTCTATCATCGACACGACTTCTTCCATAAGACTTGTCGACGAGGGTCTCTGTAGACACCCCATTCTGAACCCATCAGAGCAGATTAATACCATTCTAAGTCTCGTATTGAGTCAAGAAGTAGAAATCCACCATTTCGTCATGTTTCGTTAAGTTTTGACTAACGATCGTTAGTTTGGACTGAACTGCATACGAGATAACGAGGGGAGGACAGAATTGTCCACTCACAGCCTTATCTCGCGCGTAATGGCATGTCTAGCGCGATACAAGGAGTTTCTGCAGGCCTGCAGAAGCCAGTCTCCTCGTCGATTTCAACCTCTTCCAGGATAAAACTTTATCAATCCGACCATCCAATGAAATTTGGGTTCTGGAACCTTTCCAAGGTGTTTCATCTCTCCACCAACACATCTCCAACACCTATAAATACTTGAAGACTTTCAGTATTTTGGATCCCAGACTTATCAAGTCAAAACTCCCACATTTACTGGTTTCTCTCCCTGAAAGATTCCTGTAAATCACCCCTAAAATCACCTAAAGTTTGTTTGTCAACCTCGTTGATAAACAAACATCGAAGCTCGAATCAAGGACTGAGGCGAAGCTCTGTCCGCATCAAGATTTGACTCTAAACTTGAGTCGAAACTCTGTCCGAGTCTCTTCACACGAGGTAATCTTCCTCTTTCCTTTCTAATTGATTATTAGAGTGGTATAATACATCGAATCTAGGATCGGCCTGGAGCCTCCCCAAATCATAGGTATGGTCTCGAAGCAATCGATCCTATATTTCGTTTAACCTCGTTAAATGGATCTTTGTTTTACTTATTATTTAAAACGTCTTTTTTCTTTGAAAACCTCTCTTTTAGCAAGACCGATCTCCGGATTGGGTGGAATGGGTGCTCCTTGACCTTTCCATTTCATAACCTAAGCCCCGAACCCAAAATCTCTTTTCAAATGGTTTTTCTATATTTCCAAACAAATAATATAGGTGATGACTCAAAAATATGTGAAAAACAAGAGGAATCCGCGCATCGCTACAATATTAAAAAAGTAAAAATCTAAACTAAGTCAACCTTTGACTTGTTAATGTGTGTGTGACATCACACACTTTCAATCTCCCTCTGATTTGTTGCTTTTTGGTCAAAACGAATCATAACCCAAGAGTATATATCGTAAACTAATTATCAAATATTAAAAACTCCCCATAAACATGCAAACGTCAAGGTAATCCCAAAAAAAAAAACAATTCACCATTGTTCCTAACACACACAAAATATGAAATATTGTTTCAAAAGCAATAAAAAGTTCATAAGGATCATTTAATCAGTTTTCTCTATTTCAGCCCTGGTTTTTTCAACCAACTCCCATCGAAAATTATGGCTGATGTCATCAAAAAGTTGGCTTGTGCTAGCTCTCCCTTTTTGTCTAGAAAGACTAGCCTTGGCTGCCAACAACCTGTTTCTTCTTGCTGACATTTCCTTGAATTGCACACGAGCCTAAAGCATAGCCTTCTCAAGATACTTGATATGTTGGATTAATTGGTGGTATTGGAGATGTGGTCACATCATCACCGACATCAACCATATCATCTTCATCATCCTCATGAATCTCGACAACTGGATCATCAGAAAACTCTATTGTAAGATCAATTGTACGCTTAGTGCATTCTAGAACAGGTTGAATCCCAAAGGGTTTAACTTTCTCCCATAGCCTATTAGAATGAATAATGTCCACACCTTTTTACAAGCATATACCAGAAATTAGGCAGGGGAGAGGGAGATCAGAATGAAGCTCATTTTCTGCAAATTGGACTATACTGGCAAACACTATCTCCCCAAGATTGAACTCAACACCCCAGAATATCCTATAGATGAGGTCTGCATGGCTGTGGTGACTGTGTTTCTGTTGGAGGTTAGTTTCCAGTTAAGGGTAGCAATTTTAAAAAGAAACCCACAAAAGTAGGTCAGCATTGTGCACTTGTATTGTTTGTGATAAATGGGATTAAGGCCATTGGATATGGTAGTGGCGATTTCATTTTTGGGGGGCATGGCAGGAATGTTTTGAGGATTAGGAGTTTGGAGGAAGGAGTTGATGATAGAAGGGGAGAAACCTATGGATTTGCTCCTAACAGTCACTTTCTTAAAGTTGTCAGACCTTGGGTCTTGAATGGATTGAAGGAGATTAGCATAAAACTCACAAACTAGTGAGGGGTAAAAGTGAGATGGGTAGGTCACAGTATGGGGAAGGGATTTCTCCCTTAAATATCTGGTCATCCTCACATCATCAAACGTTTTGTCTTGTACCCTTTCAACAATAAATCCCTTCATTCTGAAAAACTTAAATCTCTCCTTTCCCTCACTTGATATGAATGTTTCAGAAGGAGGAGTACTTACATTGCTTTTGGAGGCTTTGGCACGTGTGGAACGCCTAGACAAGGGTGTGGAGCTTGCAGTAGATTGTGCCTTCTTTGTGCTCTTTTTCCTTGATGTAGGTGCTGGTGTCATCACATCTTCACCAGCATCAACCTTTTCAGTTTTTAGTTCCTCCCTTCCAAGCATGATTGTTTCATCCTCAGCCTCATCATCATCAGAGCCCAGTAGTGGAGCTTGATCAGCTATAGATGCAGTATCCTCTGCTTTTGACTTTCTTGTCTTCCCTTTGCCTCTTTTCAGATCTAGTAAGGATTGAAGGGGAATATCTTCATCTTCATCTTTTTCATGATGGGCACATACAGAGGGAAGACTTCCAGCCGCAAGTGATAATGTGGTGTGATAGTAATGGGGATGGCAGCTATGGTGGCTGGAGTAGGATCAAAACCTGTTGATTTTGAAGCTGCTTGATCCTTGGGCGTAACCACAATATGAGGGAAAATGTCCTCAATATCACGGCTTGCAGATTCGACAATCTCCTCTGTTGATGACCTTAGCTCATCAATTTCTTCAGACCTAGCACTCTGGGGTATTACCTCAAAATCATCAACATTGGACCCTTCTGAGTCACTTGAATCAGTGAGAGCAACATACCTTCTACGTCGAGGGTCAATGTGACCAACAGTCTTGCTCTGTTTTGGTAGTGCAACTTTAGTTAATGGACTGCCTGAGCTTGTAACAGAGGGCTTCCTCCTTTTTCATTTCGATTTAGGGTTGGGCTTATAAGCCTTTCTGCCTTATAGACCAATTTGATCCTTTTCGATGTCTGCATGAGTCCCAATCGACCTTAAATCACCCGTATTGTCCACGTCGATGACATTGTCTTGAGCCCTGGGAAGTGAAATTGAGACAGGCATTGCCTTTGTGTCGATGAACAACTCTATAGTGCCGTCGTGTGCATCTGTTAGTGCTGTTGGGGACTGTGGTGGTGAAACGGTGGTGCTTGAGGGAGAAGACTTAGCTGGTAATGCCATGAAACCTGGTTGAGAGAGAAAGAGAGAAAATAGAGAGAGAATTTGTGATAGCAAGATATATTAGAGAGAGAAAGGAGGCGTTTATTATTGTGAAATGACGGGTGCTATTAGAGTAAAGTTCTAGTAGGAGAAGGACACCTAGGGATATAAATTAAGAGGAAGAGAACTTAATGCCATGGCATCCGAATTTGGTACTTACTTCAAACTCTTGGAATTCCTTAGATGATAAGGATCAAAGATTGTGGCATTCCTTGTAAAATTCAAATCCTTTTCTCCTTTGTGAAATATATACCAGACACAAAAAGACCACAAAGATTTGCAAATATACTCCCCCTAAACACATTCTCACCACCAACAACAACATCAACAAAGCCTTAGTCCCAAAATAATTTGGGGTCGGCTAACATAAATCCTCATATGTCATCGTGTAAAAATGTTGTTGAAAAAAATAATCAACCCCCACATAAATAAGAAATTCATAATTTTATTTAGCACAAAATCTTTTAATCAAACGAATGAGGGAAGGAAAATTATTTGTACAATATTTTCACCAAGTACCTTGACCTAATTTATGTCTAAGAAAAAGATGCAACATGTACAAGCAAGTGAAGGAATAAATCTCAGTATATGTGTGGCAAGAGATGAGATCACATCAGGGGACACATCTCTTTTAATAGAGTCAATAAATTGAATTCTTGTCTTTCTTGGCCTTTTAGGATGCACACACCCATTTTTTTTTATTTGTGAGAAAGATTTTGGTGGGTAGCTTTCACTCTTATTTACCGTCATGAATAGCCCTTTTTCGAATGATCTTATTAATTTGACTCAAACTTTCTCTTGGTTTCATTTTAGTCACATTGAAATGGCTTAATATCAAGAGTAGAGTAGTTGTTTCCCTTTAGATATAGGCATCCACCAAGAGACATCCAATAGGATAAATTTTGAGTCAACAGATGTTAACACTTTTTAAAAAAGATTCACAATTCAGAGAGTAGACATGTCAGAGATGAAATTCAGGTGACCACACTGAGAAATATCGTACAATGCATTATTTTTTGTTAGAAATAAAATATACAGGTGTAGGCTCTGGTGTAACCACACGAGGGATCACACCATCAGATGACACACAAACTCAGATACTTTCTTAGGGTAGAAAATCTCCGAAAATCAAGAGAATTGGTAAAAATATCAGTCAATTATTTTTCAGTACTTATGGATTCCATGCTAATGATTTTCTGCTCAACAAAATCACGAATAAAATGATTTATAATGCATATGTGTTTAATACGAGAGTGCTTAACATGATTTTTGATATTTCTATGGCACTTAGATTATCACTAAAGACAGTTAAAACACCACTTTTAAACCCATAATCCTTAATCATTTGATTCATCAAAAAAAGTTGAGAACAACAACTACCAACAATAACATATTTTGACTCAGCAGTTGAGAGGGATACGCAATTTTGTTTTCGAATGTACCAAGAAACCAAGTTGTTCTCAAGGTAGAAACACCCACCAATTGTGCTTTTTCTATCATCAGTTTTACCTGTCCAATCAGAGTCACTGGATCCTACCAGATTGGTATTTGTTTCTCGAGTATAGCTTAGCCCTAAGTTTATTGTTCCCCCAACATATTTAATTATTTTCTTTACAGCCTTAAAGTGTGAGATTTTTGGGCTAGCTTGATATCTCGCACACAGGCATACACTGAACATGATATCGGGACGACTTGATGAAAGATATATCAATCTTCTAAACATACTTTTATACAAGGTGGGGTCAACATACTCACCATACTCATCCTTACACAACTTTTGGGATAATCCCATAAGAGTTTTGAGATAAGAGGATTTGTTAAGAGAGAATTTTTTGATCAAGTTTCCAGAATACTTGCTTTGTGAAATGAACATTCCCTCCTTGTTTTGTTTTATTTGGAGTCCTAGGAAATATTTTAATTAACCCACCATACTCATCTCAAAGGTGGTGGTCATACTAGTGACAAAATAGTCCAACATGTTCTTGGATGAAGATCCAAACACATTGTCGTCTACATAGATTTGAGCCACCGAAATCACCTCTTTATCTTTCAAAATGAATAAAGTCTTGTCTACCTCACCTCTCTTAAATCCCATTTGTATGAGGTGCTCAGTAAGCCTCCCATACCAAGCACTAGGGGCTTGTTTCAAGTCATACAAGGCTTTCTTTAGCTTATAGACATGATCAGGACAATGGGGATCAGTGAAGCCCTTTGGTTGCTCAACATAGGCTTTTTCATTAATGACACCATTCAAAAAAGTTCTCTTTACATCCATCTGATGTAGAGTGATGTCAAAATAACATGCAATGGCAAGTAAAAGCCTAATAGATTCTATTTGAGCAACTTGGGCAAATGTTTTTTCAAAATAAATCCCCTCAACTTGGGTGTAGCCTTGAGCTACAAGCCTAGCTTTGTTTCTAGTTATTTGCCCATTTTCATCTGTTTTATTTTTGAAAATCCACTTGTTCCCTATAACATTTCCCCCATTAGGTATAGGGATCAAGACCCACACATCATTTTTCTCAAATTGGTTTAACACTACAAGGAAAAATGCTTTTAGCTACGGCAAATTCCGTAGCTAAAATGAAGATTCCGTAGCTAAATCGTGTTTAGAGACGAATTTGTTCCGTAGCTATTCCGTGGATGCAGGTTCGTCGTTAAATTGGGCGTCGCTGTTTTGTAGCTGTTTTAGAGACAGATATGTCCGTCTCTAATTTAGAGACAGATATGTCCGTCTCTAAATTAGAGACAGATATGAACGTCGACGGATTAGCGACATATTTTCTGTCTCTATTTAAATTGTCATTTTATTTTCGAACTATTTTAGTGACGGATAATTCCGTCGCTAAATTGAGATTTTTTTTAAATATATATATGTATATATATATATATATATATATATATATATATATATATATATATATATATATATATATATATATAATATTAGTACATATTTTTAAATATATATTAAATCAGTCCCTTGATTTTTCTTATTCTCAAATTAATCCCTTAATTTTTTTATTTTCAAATAAGTCCCTTAACTTTAATTAATCTTAAATCAGTCCTTGTTAATTCACAATTACACTTTGCCCCCTAAACTTCTTTTCTACTCAAATCCGTCCTTAACAATAACCACCCGCAACCACCGCCATCCACCGTCGACCATTCACCACCGTCTAACCACCATCACACAACCACTGCACACCAGCTACATTCACAACCACCATCACACAACCACTGCACACCACGCCGCCCAATCACCGCCGTCAATCGCAGATTCAGAAAAATCTCCACAAATGAAAAACTTGATAAATGAAGTTTCTACAAAACAAAAATCAACAATGGGCGAAATCAAAACTGAGAGAGAGACGGAGTGTGAGGAGAGATTGAAAAATCAAAACGAAATCAAAACAGAGATTGAAGAAACAATCGGGCGAAATCAAAACAGAGGGAGAGACGGAGTGTTTTCGTACCAGATCTGTGGCGAAGACGGAGTGCGAATCAGAGAGAGAGACAGAGTGCGAACCGTTGCCGTCGCCGGAGACGAGAGAGGGAGAGGGAGGCGTATTGTGAGTGACGGAGGGCGAAGGAAATGGAGAAAGAGAGAGAGTGACGGAGGGCGAAGGTGTCTGTAGCTGTGGTGGCGCCGGAGGGCAACGGCGGAGGCTGAAGGAGACGGTGAGGGAGCTGAGGGAAATGAGAGAGAGAGAGAGAGAGAGAGAAAACGATGGTAGCTAGGTTCTGTAATTTGAAACTGAGGAGAGAGAGAGAGAAATGAGGAGAGAAATAGGGAGAGGGAGTAATTGGTTTTGTTTGGAATATTATGGTCCGTTTGATTGAATGTATTGAATTGTCAGATTTAGCTTTGGCCCATAATTCGCGTGAAATTTTGAAATTCAATCAAACAATGCCACATCACCTACTTATATTTATTTCACACTATATTATACGCTAACTAAAATATTTATGCCTAATATTAAGAATAATAATATTTATTATTAATCATATTTATTAATAAATTATTAATTATATAATTGAATATATTAATAATTATTATTATATAATAAATAATAATATTAATAATAACAAGTAATAATACATAATATCAAAAATAATAATGTTATTAATTAATAATAATACCCATTAATTTAATTATTTAAATTTATTAATAATAATTTAATAATTTAAAATTCTAAGAAATATTAATATACCTAAGTAATAATTGATAGTAATAAATTATAAAAAAATACTTATTAACAATAACAATAATTTAATTTTTAAAGAAAATAGTAATTAGTAAAAATAGTTAATAATAATAATAATAATAATATAAAATATAAAATATAAAATAATATTATATCAACACATAAAAAAGTTAAGAAATTTTAAATAAAAAGATAGGGTTTAGGGTATGTGATATGGATTTTAGGGTTTAGGGTTTAGAGTGAAGTTTAGAGGTTTAGAGTGAGATATATTTAATTTTTTTTTTTAATTTTGTATTGACTAGAAAATACTATTTTAGAATTTGGTTAGTAGTGATATTTTTTAGAAAAAGTTATATAAAAAAAGATAGGGTTTAGGGTAAATGATATAGGGTTTAGGGTATAGATATGTAGCCTACTTTAGGTTCAGCCAAAATCCTAAACCTTATACCTTCTACCTTAAACCCTAAGTCGTATACCTATACATTATATGCCTTATACCTTATACCTTAAACCCTAAACCCTAAACCCTATATCCTAACCCTTATACCTTATACCCTAAACTCTAAGTCGTATACCTATACCTTATACCATATACCCTAAACCCTAAGTCATATACATATATCTTATCCCTTATACCCTAAACACTCTAAGTCGTATACCTATACATTATATACCTTATACCCTATACCCTAAACCCTATACCCTAAATCCTAAACCCTAAACCCTAACCCCTAAGCCCTAAATCCTATACCCTATACCCTAAATCTTTACCATATATCCTAAACCATATATCTTATACCCTAACCCTTATACATTATACCCTATACCCTAAACCCTATGCCTATACCCTAAACCCTAAACCCTACACCCTATACCCTAACCCTAATACCCTAAACCCTAAGTCGTATATCTATACCTTATACCCTATACCCTATACCCTAAACCCTAAGTCGTATACCTATACCTTATCCCTTATACCCTAAACTCTATACCCTAAACCTTATACCTATACATTATACCTTATACCCTAAACCCTATAACCTAAACCCTATACCTCAAACCCTAACCCCTAAACCCTAAATCCTATATCCTAAATCCTATACCCTAAACCCTATACCTATACCCTAACCCTTATACATTATACCCTATATCCTAAACCCTATGCCCTGTACCCTAAACCCTAAACCTTACACCCTAACCCTTATACCTTATACCCTAAACCCTAAGTCGTATACCTATACCTTATACACTATACCCTAAACCCTAAGTCGTATACCTATACCTTATCCCTTATACCCTAAACTCTATACCATATACCCTAAACCTTATACCTATACATTATACCGTATACCCTAAACCCTAAGTCCTAAGCCCTGTACATTATACCCTAACCCCTAAACCCTAAAAAAAATACCCTATACCCTAAGCCCTAACCCCTAAATCATATATACCTATATATTATACCTTATACCCTAAACCCTAAATCTTATACCATATACCCTAAACCCTAAGCCCTAAATCCTAAACCATACACCCTAAACCCTATACCCTAAATCTTATACCCTAAACCCTAAGCCCTAGACTCTATACCTTATCCCTTATACCCTAAACCTTATACCTTACACCCTATACACTAGCTAAATCCTAAATCATATACCTATACATTATACCCTAAACCGTATACCCTAAGTCTTATACCTATACCTTATCCCTTATAGAAGAAAAGTCAAAAGAGAGACGGATCACCCTATATTTATTTTTTATTTTTTTTTAAATTTTTATTGACTAGAAAACAATATTTTAGCCTTTGTTAATTAGTGATTTTTTTTAGAAAAGGTTATATAAAAAAAAGATAGAAAAAAATTAAACAAATAAAAGTATATAGAAGAAAAGTGAAAAGAGGGACAGACTACCCTATACTTATTTTTTATTTTTTAAAAAAATTTTATTGATTAGAAAATAATATTTTAGCCTTTGTTAATTAGTGATTTTTTTTAGAAAAAGTTATATAAAAAAAGATAGAAAAAAACTAAACAAATAAAAGTATATAGAAGAAAAGTCAAAAGAGGGACGGACTACCCTATATTTATTTTTTATTTATTTTAAAATTTTGAATTGACTAGAAAATAAAATTTATCCTTTGTTAATTAGTGTTTTTTTAGAAAAATTTATATAAAAAAAAGATAGAAAAAAACTAAACAAATGAAAGTATATAGAAGAAAGTCAAAAGAGAGACGGACTACCCTATATTTATTTTTTATTTTTTAAAAAATTTTTTATTGACTAGAAAATAATATTTTAGCCTTTGTTAATAAGTGTTTTTTTTAGAAAAAGTTATATAAAAAAGATAGAAAAAAATTAAAGAAATGAAAGTATATAGAAGAAAAGTCAAAAGAGGGACGCACTACCCTATACTTATTTTTTATTTTTTTTAAAATTTTTTATAGACTAGAAAATAATATTTTAGCCTTTGTTAATTTGTGATTTTTTTAGAAAAAGTTATATAAATAAAGATAGAAAAAAACTAAACAAATGAAAGTATATAGAAGAAAAGTCAAAAGACGGACGGACTACCCTATATTTATTTTTAATTTTTTTTTAATTTTTTATTGGCTATAAAATAATATTTTAGCCTTTTTTAATTAGTGGTTTTTTTTTAGAAAAATTTATATAAAAAAAGATAGAAAAACACTAAGCAAATGAAAGTATATAGAAGAAAAGTCAAGAGAGGAATTGACTACCCTATATTTATTTTTTAGTTTTTTTTTAATTTTTTATTGACTAGAAAATAATATTTTAGCCTTCGTTAATTAGTGATTTTTTTAGAAAAAGTTATATAAAAAAAGATAGAAAAAAACTAAACAAATGAAAGTATATAGAAGAAAAGTCAAAAGACGGACGGACTACCCTATATTTATTTATTTTTTTAATTTTTTATTGACTAGAAAATATTATTTTAGCCTTTTTTAATTAGTGGTTTTTTTAGAAAAAGTTATATAAAAAAGATAGAAAGTAACTAAACAAATGAAAGTATATAGAAGAAAAGTCAAAAGAGGGACGGACTACCCTATATTTATTTTTTATTTTTTTAGAAATTTTTTATTGACTATAAGATAATATTTTAGCCTTTGTTAATTAGTAGTTTTTTTTTAGAAAAAGTTATATAAAAAATATAAAAAAAAACTAAACAAAAGAAAGTATATAGAAGAAAAGTCAAAAGAGGGACGGACTACCCTATATTTATTTTTTATTTTTTTTTTTAATTTTTATTGACTAAAAATAATATTTTAGCCTTTGTTAATTAGTGGTTTTTTTTAGAAAAAGTTATATAAAAAATATAGAAAAAAACTAAACAAATGAAAGTATATAGAAGAAAAGTCAAAAGAGGGACGGACTACCCTTTATTTATTTTTTATTTTTTTAAAATTTTTTTATTGACTAGAAAATAATATTTTAGCCTTTGTTAATTAGTGATTTTTTTTTAGAAAAAGTTATATAAAAAAAAAGATAGAAAAAAACTAAACAAATGAAAGTATATAGAAGAAAAGTCAAATTTAGAGACAGTTTTAGAGACAGATGTTGAATCTGTCACTAAATTAGAGATGGATTCAAAAATCTGTCTCTAAATTAGAGACGGATTAAAATCTGTCTCTAAATTAGAGATAGATTCAACATATGTCTCTAAAGTTTAGAGACAAATTTTGTATCTGTCTCTAATTTAGAGACGGATTCTGAATCTATCTCTAATTTAGAGACAGATACAAAACCCGTCTCTAAAATTTAGAGACGGATGTTGAATCCGTCTCTAAATTAGAGATCGATTCTGAATCCGTCTCTAATTTTGGGTCTGTCTCTAATCTGTCTCCAAATTAGCTACAGACTCCGTCCGTCTCTAATTTTTCGTCTCTATTTTCGGTTTTTCTTGTAGTGTAATTATTTTTTCATTGCCACAATCCAGTTATCATTTTTCATTATATCTATGACATTCTTAGGCTCAAGATAAAACACAAAATATCAATAGCTTACCTTGTTTACCTGTGAGCTTACACGGCTCAATACAACCAATTCTCTATAGTTGATTCTTGGCTTCTCCCTTGTGCTTAGGGGTGTTCACGGTCCGGATTGGTTCGGATTTTATCAAAATTTCAAAAAAAAAAAGGACCGGACCAATTGTTCGGTTCTGCCTAAATTTAGGACCAGGATCAGACCATTACAATACAGGACCGGTCACATTGGTCCGGTTCCAATGGTTCGATCCATGTCCGGTTTCATTGGTTCAACAAGTTACACTACTATATATTTTTTCTAAAGATAAAACATGCAACAACTATTTTTTTCATGAAACCAAAATATAAGACGATTACATAAACAAAGTTCAAATAAAAATATTCAGACATACAACAAATTAACTGAAATAGAGGAACAAAGTTCAAATCTATTACCTTAGGAGTTGACGCTTGTGCAGGTGGGATGGTGGAATTGGGAGGGATACCTCGAGAGGCATCAATCGAATACACATTAGCAGCAGGTTCCATCTACAAAAGAGAAAAACATAAACATGATTCAGACCCTAATAACTAAATTCTGATGCAAAATTGTAAGAAAATTAAAAATACGAGTAGATTGGAGGTAGAGACTGAGAAAATAACATCAAAATCTCATTAAATCATTACCTTTTATTGGAGATTTGAGAGGAAAAATAACAGAGTAATGATGTTCTGCAATCTCGCACGAAAAAACATATATGCGTCGTGGATTAACTACTTCTGTTACAGCTGCGCCGTCGGTAGAGATCGATGGTGGGGCAGTGGTTGGACAGCTGAGTCAAAATCAGGGCGCCGCCATGGAAAATCAATATTATTTCTGTATCTCTGTTTGTTGTTTCTGTTCAGTTGGGTTTTGGGTGTCTTCCATCATCTCCACACAGCCTGAGACATTATCTTCAAGAGTTTTTAGATTCAAATCAGCAGTATCATCAAAAGTGACATTAATAGACTATATAACAGTTTTGGTTCTAAGGTTTTAAACCCTATATGCACGTGAAATTACCTGGGGTCGCGCGCGGGGCTGCGCGATGAGCGGTTGTCTTTCGCGGATGTTTGGGACCTCGCTTTCGGGAAGGAGAGGATTCGCCACGCGGTTTTGTATTTTGAGCCCAAACATTGAAAAACGGCTTTGAAAAAGGTGTCTTTTTTATTGGTAGCAAAAACTTGGAAAAGGCTTTGAAAAATGGGCGTTTTGATTGGTAGCCAAAACTTGGAAAAGGCTTTGAAAAGGGGACGGTTTGATTGGTAACCAAAACTTGGAAAAGGCTTTTTAGTACCAGAGATTGTTAGGTTCGGAGGTCACGTTACGTTTCGGGAAGAGTATTTTGAGATCACCCGAAATGCCTCGTATGACGAGTCTTTCTACCTTTCTCGAAATTGTGTGTGTGTGTGTTTGCATTTTGAAAATGGGGGCTTGAATGACAAGCTTTATCTTGGTTTGAATGTCAAACGTTGATTTTTATGATTCTTGGGAAAAAGCGAGCGTTTGAATGACAAACGCGGTTTTGGAGTTTTTTTAGGAAAAGAGGTGCGAGTGACGAGTTTTGAATCTTTAACTTAAGTGTCAAATGTTGACTTTTTAGAAAAGAGCATTTAAATGTCAAACGTCGGGTTTTGAGTTTAAAGATGATCGTTTGGATGCCAAACGTCACTTTGCGCGTTTTGAATGAGAGTTCGAATGTCGAACTCCGGTTTTGAACCGGGCGTTACATTGTTAGCGATTTTACGGGAAAAAAACATTAAATGAGATTTGAATGTCAAACGTTGGGTTTTGAGTTTAAAGATGATCGTTTGGATGCCAAACGTCACTTTGCGCGTTTTGAAAGAGAGTTCGAATGTCGAACTTCGATTTTGAACCGGGCATTACATTGTTAGCGATTTTACAGGAAAAAAGCATTAAATGAGATGCGATCAACGAATCGTTTTGCGACTCGAACTTTGATAAGTAAATACTATTACGAGCCAAATGGCTCGGACATGTAAATGACAGTATTTAAAACGCGGTATCAACGGAATCAAACGATCCGGATTTTAAAGGTGCGATCAACGAGCCAAACGGCTCGGACTTGTAAAGTTGCGTAATGTAAATGACATTCAACGGATCAAACGATCCAGACTTGTAAATGACTATCACGAACCAAACGGTTCGGATGATGAATTGCGTAATGTAAATGACATTCAACGGATCAAACGATCCGGACCGTTAAATGACAGAAAAGTAAATAAACGGGGTTGAAACGTCGTTTTAACCCGAGATTAATTCTCTTATGGGAGAGAAGAGGATCATGGACTAAAATGTAACGGACCCCGTTGACGTCTACATTTCAATGACTTTTGACCGAAATGGTTGTAGCGACTGGCGCATAAACCGAGACGGAACGAGTGTTTAGGGAGAGAGAGTGTTACCTATGGCTAGGGGTTGACTCTTTTGGCTCGGTTGACGTATACGGGATACGGTTTAGTGTTTGAAAAGGTGTTTCGAGGTTGTTTGGTTCATGTTTGGATGAAAAATGAGGTTTTCACGCAAATCGAGACAAAATGAGGCTCGAGAGAAGGTGGAAACTGGTTATGCCGTGGGCTTTGGGTGAAAATGGGTTAAATTTTTTCTTTTTCGAAATGTTTGACAGCCCTCTGTATTTATAGGGTGATTTTGCAAAAGAGTCCGGACGGACTTTACCTCAATTTGGGGGGGGGGGTTATGGTATTTTGGGAATTGGGAGGATCTGCTGGCAATTCTGTTTTGCCTGTAAAACAGTCTGAACGGACTGTGACTCAATCTCAGGGGCATTTTGGGCTTTTCACTCTGAAATCGGATTGATGTTGACTAGGGGGCTGTGGCATGTGTGCCACGTGCCCCTGTGACTCACCTAGGCTAGGGTTTTCGTCCTGTTATTCTCGATTTTGTCCCTTTTTTAATAACTGTTCGGAAAATGTCCGAAACACCCCCGAAAAGTGCTAGAAAGTGCATTTTTCAGGAAAAGATGTACTTTTACGTGTGATAACGTGTTGAGTACGCTTTGACGTTGGGATGCAAGGGGCAGTCCCGGGACATCTTGTTGGCTTGAGAACGGGGAGTTAAACGGGTTCCGGTTAACCTGGAGCGGGCCAGTTAACGGATTCCGGTTAACTTTTAACGAATTTTGATGGTCCGAATTTGGGTACTTACAGCACGGCTATTTGTGGAATAGCCTAGGAACACAACTTTGTCACTCTTAGAATCAAATTTAGACAAATAGTCTTTATCATTTAGAATCTAGCATATGCATCCGAAAACAAGAAAATACTTGAGAGTAGGTTTTTTGCCAAGAAGTATTTCATAAGTAGTCATGGTTGACCCAACTCTCAAGTATACTCTATTTCCTATGTGAAATGCCGTATTAAAAGCCTCAGTCCATAATCGTTTATAGATGTTTTTAAAACTAAGCATGACACATGCCATCTCTTGCAAAGTACGATTTTTTCTATCAGCCACCCCATTCTGTTGGGGAGTTTTAGGGGTCGAAAAATCATGAGTTATTCCTTTGGAGTCACAAAATTCAGAGAACAAAGTGTTCTCTTATTCAGTTACATGATCGAACCGAATTTAATCACTTTCTTACCATTCAAGTTTTTGACCTTTATATACCACACCTTAAACAACCTAAATGATTCAGATTTTTCTTTCAAATATAGGACCTATGTGTATCTAGAAAAATCATCTACACACACAAAGGAATATTACTCTTTGCTCAAGCTTTCAACTTTAATTGGCCCCATAAGGTCAGTATGTATTAGTTACAAGATCTCAGAATTGGAACTTTGATCAACCTTTTTGTGGAAAGCTTTAGTTTGCTTGCCCTTTTGACAAGGAACACACACACTTACTTGTTTAAAATCAAGTTTGGGTAAGTGTTTAACATCATTAAATCTCACAACTCTTCCATTTTCCTAAAACTTGCATAACCTAACTTTTGATGTCAAACCTCAAAATCATTTACTTAAGAGCTAAGGCAAGATAAGTTGTCACCAAATTCGTAACAATTATCTTGAGACCTTACCCTAGTGAACATGCATTTATCAGTGTTATCAAACACTTTGCACTCATGTTTGTCAAATTTAACATGCAAATTGTCATCACATAGTTGACTTATACTAACGAGATTGACTTTTAAGCCTTTTACATGATAGACATTTTTCAGTTTAGGCATATGATTAACACATAGAGTACCCTTACCAATAATCTTACCTTGGGATCCTCCCCAATAGTTCACCTTCCCATCCTTGATTTAGGTGTAGTCGGTCAGAAACTCAAAATTACCTGTCATGTGCCTTGAGCACCCACTGTCGAATTACCATGAGCTAGCTATGCTGCTCTTGAGTGAGGTGAATATAACTTTGCATTCCTTGCTTTTCTTTTATACCCACACAAATTGACCAGATTTATGGTGGTGGTGTGAGTGGTGATGTGAGTACATCCGGACACTCATCTGAGTAGCAGATTTTTCGAGGTCATGAATTCATTGGTAGCAAAAGGGTCTGATGTGACCTGGTGCAAAACACTAGTGGTAGACAAACCTCTTTTTCTTAGGTATAGTTTTGTGATTTTGAAAAATCTTGGTTTTCGAGGGACTCTCTCCTTCTTTCACAAAATTTGATTCATAGCCAAAACCAGTTTTTGAATTATTTCACATGCTCATAACTTCATCAAGTTTGGCATTTTCAGTATTTAATTTTGCAAACGTTCCATTGGCCTTTTCAAGTTCTATTTTGGTTTTCTTGAGTTCAATATCACGTTTGGTGAGCATGACCTCGAGTTTGGCTATGCCATCCTTTTGGTTGTCATTTTCAGTGGTGATTTTTTCAAGTTCACCTTTTAAAGTCGAGATTTCAGTAGAGAGTTTTTCGTTAACCTTTTCAAAAACTGCCATTTTTTCTACTCCTTTTTTCCAGTCAGCAACTAAATCAGTATAAGCATCAAGAAGTTCTTGGTAATTTCCATCAATTTCTTCTTCATTCTCTGTTTTCTTAGAAAGCGATGAGTTAAAACAGTTGAACTCATAGTCAGAAGATGTAATGGTTGGTGTGACTACATCTGAAGTAACATCAATATGATGTTTGTGACTCAGAGATGAGATTTCCATGATTGCTAAGTTTAGCGTTTCATCTTCGTCCTCACTGTCACTAAGGGTCGCACAAAATCTCATTCCCTTTTTTTTTTCAGTGTGTTGGCACACTCAATTACATAGTGCCCAAAGCCTTTGCAGGCTCTACATTGAACTGATTCAGATCTTTTTTTTTAGCAAAATTACCAAGTCTCTTGAAACTACTCTCATTATCCTTTTTAGGTTTTTCAAATGGGTTTTGAATTTTTGAAGGAAACTTGTTGTCCCGTTTGTTTTTCAAGAAAAAAGTAAACTTTTTGGTTAACAGGGCAACATCTTCAGTTTCTAAATTCGAAGTGTCAATTTCCTTAGAGATTTTTTCAATCTCTTTTGACACTTTAGATACATTTGAGAGAGCAGATGCAATAGCAATGTTTTCAGCTTTTTGTTGCGATTGAATTGACAAGTTTATCTCAAACATGGTCAGAATACCCACAATAGTATCTAAACCCATGGTTGTGGTATCATGTGCTTCTTCAACAGCAGCAATTTTGATATTAAATTTTTCAGTAACAGTTCTCAACATTTTGCTTACTAACCTAGCATTTGATATAGGCTCACCTAGGGATAGACATTCATTTGAGATTTCTCTCAATTTAGCAGAATAACTTTTGATGTATTTAATCTCATTCATTCTCAAGTTTTCAAACTTAATAATGAGAATTCTCATCCTAGTGCCCTTAAAACTATCATTACCTTTACAGTGACCTTGCAAAATATCACAGGCTGTTTTTGTTATATTTTGATTTATAATAAGTCGAAACATGTGTTTATCCACATGACTTGATATAGCATCAAAAGCGTTGGAATTATAATTAGCAAGAGTGACTTCAGTTGTAGTAAAGTCTTTCTCAAGTTTATGTATATATATTTTTTCTGAGGTTTTCCCCGTTTCATTCTTGCTTTTAACATTAGTAGAAGACCATGGGACAATAATAATAAGCCATCCATCTCATCAATTACTTTGATGAAAAGACGCATTTTAGTTTTTCATATAGCATAGTTTGTTCCATCCAAGACAAGAGTACGATATTGATTCAAATGTCCTTCAATAATGGATACTCTTTCTGGATCTCACTCATTGTAATCGAGTAGAGCTCTGATACCAATTGAAAGAAATTGAGTAGCTAAATTGACAAGAAAACAGCAAAAACACCTCGTGTGAGTTATGGTGTGATAACACCAGCACTAACACCGGTAATAAAACAACGTAATAAAAGTTTTAATCAAAGTAAAACACGAATTTAAATACTTATATACAACTTGCTGTATAAAATAAAAAGGCTTCTTTTATAAAACTAATTAGGAGATGGTTTACACGAATACTAATAATAAGAGAAGAACAAGCGAACTAAATAACCAAATAATCTCTCACACTAAAACTCTCTTTTATTATTTGAGAATTCAAAGATTTCAAGCACAAAAATCGTCCCTTTGAATTTGTAGAAGATGATTTGCTTGAAAAGATATTCCATAATTATACTTATACCTTCCTTAGTCAACCAATCCAATCATTCCTTATTATGGACTCTTTAATTGTGTGATAGATATATAAAAAATAATTAAATATATAGTAAAAGATATTCAAAATTTGGCTAGTAGGTTAGTTAATAAAATACACCTAAACTATAATATATATAATATTACCTATTTTAACTAATAATAAAAAGGACTTTTCTGTTGTGTGTCCATGAACACATGATAAGAATTAAAGATTCTCTTGTAATGTGTGTCAAATTAATACTTGACACACATTACAAGAGAATCTTTTAAAGATTCTCTTGTAATGTGTGTCAAGTATTAATTTGACACACACATTACTATAATCTTTAATCCTTATCACGCTTTACAAGACACAATAGAAAAGTCCTATTAAAAAGTAGCAAATCTAATTTAAGGCAATTTTTGATTTGTTAATGTGTGTGACATCGAACACTTTCACAAAGAAAACGAAAAAGAAAAATTTATTTAATGATGTGCGTGATATGAGGCTTCCCGGTTCGGCTGTTGATCTTATAAAACAGCAATTTCAGTGTTCTAGTCTCCACCGCAACGTTAATTTGAACTCACTCTCCTCTCCTCTCCTCTCCTCTCCAAATACAGTACTCTGCCATTTCTCATTTCTTCTCTCATAGAACTTTTCTTAATAAGTCTATAACTTTCCCAGGAAAATCTCTGAGGAAAGAAAACATTGGATTCGGACTTCCCGAATCTGCCATACTTACCAACTTTCCTTCTTTGAACTTTCCTTTTTCCTCCCACCATAGTTATTCACTTTCCTTCTTCTTCCACCATTGAATACTTTCCATTTTTACACCAACAAATTCACCTTTATAACTTCATAGAGTCCTTTCTTTACCAAAAGTCCTCCCTTTATTCTTGTCTATTATCAAAGGCAGTCAGATTTTTCTTTTCTTTTGTGTGATTGAAGCTTCTCTCTTGTACTAATTTGTCTCTCTTTTATGTTTAAATCTGTAATTTATTTTCAATTGAGCAGTGAGAGTTATGAACAACTTCAACCTTTGTCCGGTCAAATACACCGAGCACAAAACCGTTACAAAAATGGTTTCCAAATCCAAGTCAACCGGAAGGTCTAGGAAATCTGTTAACAGCAGATATTCCGACGGTTTTAACCCCAAAATCGTACGGATATCGGTGACTGATCCTGACGCAACAGACTCATCAAGCGATGAAGAAAATTATCTTTTTGGCCGACACCGGGTCAAGAAGTATATTAATGAGATTTATTTCGAACCCGCCTGCAAAAACGCTGTGAAGGCGGAGAAGGCGGCCGGCAACGGAGAAGCGGCGGCTATTTTGCAGCCTAAGCAGAAGCCAATGAAAGCTACCGCGGCGGGTTCAGCTAGGAAGTTCAGAGGTGTCCGACAGCGGCCTTGGGGCAAGTGGGCGGCGGAAATCCGGGACCCGGCTCGACGTGTCAGGCTGTGGTTGGGCACTTTTAACACGGCGGAGGAAGCCGCCATGATGTACGACAAGGCTGCAATTAAGCTTCGTGGGCCTGACGCATTGACAAACTTTGTCATACCGACGGCGATAGAGAAGATGCCAGAGGTCAATGTGGCTTCAGTTTCCGGCTACGAGTCCGGTGAAGAGTCCCACAGTTTGTGTTCTCCAACTTCAGTTCTACGTTTCAGGACTCAATCTAGTGAGGAAGGCGAGCTGGTTAAAGAAGCTGAAGAGTGCCATTCAGTAAGTGAACCGACCCAAGAACCATTCGAGTCCGAAACGGTTCATGAATCCAAACCGTACTTAACAACACAAGAACCGGTTCACATTCTCGATATTATGGACGAGTGTAACGGAGAAATAAATTTACCCGTCTACACAAGTCAAATAGAGCCGCCGCCACCGATAGATTATCTTTTCAATTTTCCACCGGTTGACCCTATCATTTTCAAAGAAGATCACCGGAGTTTTTCGATTGCCGAACCATTTGATCCTATTATTGAGTTCAATGGGTCCGACGAATCAAACTTCGCAAATAAAAACATGATCTTGGCTGAAAATACATCAAATGCATCATTTTCGGACGATTTGTTTGATGATTTTTCATTGCCTTTTGACGATGCTCTTATTTGGGATAACAAAGAATTCTGGGAAGATGATTTCCCGGTAAACAATGATAAGATTCAAGACTTTGGATCGGAAGCAATGTTGGAAGTTGATAGTTATTTCAAAGATATTCCCGGCGATTTTTTCAATTTTGAATCGCTAAACACAAGTAATGTTTAATGAAAACAATGTTGATGTTATTGGTGTCCGGGTTGCTGATTTTCCGGCAAATTTTGTACCGGAACCAATGTTGAGTTCTAGTAGCTAATTAAATTATATAATTCCTCCTTTCCTAATAAGTGTGTTATTTGTATTTATATCACTAGTAAAAAATGCAATAGTAATATTTACTTATTTATAAATGCATCGGAAATTTAGACTTTTAGAAAAGAATCAAAATAATCAGGACAATTATTATTAAGTGTTAATATTATTTATTTATTTAAATATTTTTGAAAATCACACCCGATTGAATAAATGGAGCAGGTCTTGTGAAAAACTAGTTTTTTCAAAATGTTATGAAAAAACTAGTTTTTAGCATTGTCTATCTATTTTATTAATTAGGCTTAGTGTTTAAAAACAAATATTTTCTTAAGTTATGAAAAAACTAGTTTTTCACAAGATTTCGACGAATAAATAATAAATAAGAGAATTGCTATTTTAAAAGTATTTTTTCTTGTAATGAAGGTATTAAAAAATAGATGATGCAGGTGATGAAGTAGGTGTTGACGTGGCATTCCGTTTGCTTCCCCATCCACACTAGTGAAGCGCAAATTGCGGTGCGTTAACGGTGGAGATCTTTTGACCAAGTCAACTGTCTCAGAAAATCTTTAATAGAGTGATTTGGTTAACGCCCGATTTTAACCCACGCGGATGGGCGCTTAAAGCCCTGTCTTAGTCCTCGTGCGGAAAATGAGAGGAAAGGCAAAAAGTAGTGAGAAGTGAGAACCTCCATGACAAATAATGGACTAAATTAATATGCCAATAATAAAAATTAAAAAATTAAAAAAATTGCAGTATTTGATACTCGATTTTTAATTTCCTACTAAAACTGTTTCTTAAAATCTTTAGAAATAATTAATACAATATGCTACGATGCAGGTATGTATT
This sequence comes from Adenophora triphylla var. japonica, assembly GCA_022495995.1. NCBI lineage: Eukaryota > Viridiplantae > Streptophyta > Magnoliopsida > Asterales > Campanulaceae > Adenophora > Adenophora triphylla. Next base: position 192,065 of record JAFEMH010003896.1, on the reverse strand, counting down.
TGATACTCGATTTTAACCCACGTTGTGGTCATATTTTTTGTTGTTGTATTTTTTGTTGTCGCATCAATTGTGAATCCATCGTACTCTGATTAAAAATATTAACACGGTTATAACACATTATTTTATAAATCAAATTTTACGACTTCATTTTATAACTTTAATATTACCCTTATATTTACCTTATATTGGTAGAGATAAATTCATGTTTTTTAATGAAAGCATATATGTATTTATTTATGTTGTTAGATTCAACTTTCTCTTTGAAATGCTTATTAAAGTGACATAATTATTGATGCCTACCGATTCAGTATAACCTTCATTGTAATCACCTGAAATAACAATATGTTAAAATGTCATAATAATAAGTTTTTTATATAAAATTCTCAACTTTATAATAAGAAATTAGTTTTTTTTTTTTACTATGTCCCAACAAGGAGGTAAAGAGGGGGATTGAATCGTAGACATCAGTAATACTTGGCTCTATTAAAACATTTCGAAATTTAAACTGTTTCAAATTTATCTCTATCATAATAAATGTTCATTAACGTTCGGTCAAAGTTTCGTCAACTTAATAAAAAAGTTGAGGTGCGACATTTATAATGAGTCAAATGAAATACTACGTATAAATCAAGAGCTTTTTTTTATTTTTTTATTTTTTTTATCAAAAACATTCTCTTAATTTCCCACAATATAAGTCAATGGGATATACCACGAAAAGGATGAGATTATTAGCCTTTAATCCAAAGAGCTTGACATTCGAAAAAGGTTATTATTAAGATGCACTTTATTTCTCAATGATAGGAAAAACAAATTGTTAATTGCAGAAATATTAGCTTTAGGGGTCCATCATTTTTTTATTTTTTTTTTTGTCAATTAAACATTTTATGACTAAGAAAACTAATCTTCTTTATGAAAAATAGGATTCACATTGCTTTTGTTAAAATTGATGTTTCCCAATATCTTGAATGATTGGGAAATATTAGGTACCTAGTTCTCGAATAAAAAATAATATTTTTATTTTACTATTAAACATTTTAATAAAATAATTTTATTTTCATTAGGAAAAATTGCATTTTGAACCCCAAAATTTAGGGGGTGCTTCTAATTTAGTCCCTATTCTATCACTATTTATAATTTAGGACCCAAAGTTGTCATCATATTAGCATTTTAGGGTTTTTAACTAGTTTTGTTAGAAAAATCTGTTAAATGATCAAGTGCAGATCACGTGTCATTTAACGTATGATGTTTTTAAACTAGAACTTTTTAATTGATGTATTATTGCAAATTGAATTAAAATTTATAGCCAAAATAGAAAATATTACTATCTCTAAATATAAAAATAAATGATATTTTATTATAATAACCCTAAAGGGGATAAAGTAATAAATTTAAAATGACAAATTTCTAACCTTAAAAAATACTAATTAAGATGCTAAAAACGTAATTACTTTATAAAATACAATTAAAAATACTTTATCATTTACTTTTCATATTTTTTCTTTTCATTTTTTAAGCAAGCATTTACTTTTCATGGAAACAGAATATTTTAAACTATTTAAGAAAATTATCCTTATATATGTTTCGAAAAAAAAATGAACATTATCCTTTTTCAAAAGAAATACAAATTTATTCATTGTTTTTAAAAATAAATATTTCTTCAAAAAAGAATAAAATGAACTAAATAATATTGACATTATATAATCAAATTATTTTATTACTGTTCATCATTGTATCACCAGCAATACCATCCTCACACCATCTTGACCGTCGCAACCACTTCACTGCCGCCACCATCATCACCACCATCCCACCACTAGTCCAACTTCATCACCACAACCTATCATCATCATAACCACCACCATCCCAAAAATAAAAAAAACCTAGATTCAAAATTCAAATTTCAAACAAACACCCATATTTAAAAAACAAAATCCAAAATAAAATCAATTCTCACTTCCAAACTTTAATCAAAACCTAGTTTCAAATCTGATTTTTAATCCAGATTCAAATCGATTTTTTTTTCAAATGCAGAATCAAGTCAGATTTCAAAAATAGATTCAAATCTGATTTTCAGACCCATATTCAAATCTTTTTTCAAACCCAAATTTGAAAAGAGAGAGTAGAGATTCTCGTTGGAGTGCAGTGGATTGAGTAAGGGAAGGAAGTTGAAAAGAAGACGATGATAGATTCAATGGTGTGTGCCTTCAACGGAGTATTGAGATGAATAGGCACAAACGAAAAAAAAAGGCAGAAGGTGTAGAAGGGGAGAGATGGTGTAGGATGACGGGGGTAGGGAACAATGGCGGAGGGAGGGTGTGGGCGGTGACGGCCATAGTTGGAAAAATTGGGAGAAATACTGAATTTGAAACATAAAAATGGGATGGAAAAGAGTTTTTAATTTAGATTTTCTATTTTGGATATTTATTTTCGTTCAATTTGCGTTAAAATAACATGAAAGAATTTTTGTTCAAAATCATCATTCGTTAAATAACACGTGAATTGTACGTGATCATTTAACGAATTTTTCTAATAAAACTAGTTAAAAACTCTAAAACGATAATAGAATGACAACTTTAATGCATAAATTGTAAATAGTGATAAAATATAGGATAACTTATAATCTCCCCCTAAATTTTGGGGCCCAAATACAATTTCCCCATTTCATCATTACCTTAGGTGTCCAATTGTTACCCCCAATAAATTCTCCCTTGCAGCAACCATTACTGGTCATCATAAGGTTAAGATCAGAAATTCTATCATTTTAACACCTAAATTTTAGAAATACGACTATCCTTTTACGGACAATCATAAATGAAAATAATTAAACCAAGATAATTGATACATTGTCAACAATAATATTAATTATAAATTTTATATTTTTATTAAAATAATTAAAACAATATAAAATAAATAATTGTTCAATATTTATTCGTAGTAATAAAAAAATGAAAAGAACATTTTTAAACGGGAAGTGTTATGGGCAGATTTTCTGCAGTGTAAGTAATGCATAACTTTTATTATTTACTTTACTATTCTTATCCTTACAACAACTACCGGAGATAATTTCGGAATATCATAACAAAGCTCAAGGACTCCCTTCTCAACGAATAAAAGACTAGGTCAAGGCTTGAAAATAACAACCCGAGATTTTAGGAAGTTAGTTGCATTTTTATCTTTTCTCCTATTTAAAGGAGCTAGATGGCTGGAACAAACACATACAACACACGCACTCTCTTTTGTACTCAGCCAGAGTTCACCACCACTTGTAACTCATTGATTATCAATACAATTGTTCGGGAAGGCAGGTGCTCATAATCACCTCGCGAGGTTTTATGCCGGCGAGATAGTAGTCTCAAGGGCTTTTCCTCGTTACATCGACGTGTCAATTTTACTCTACCTTTACACCGATTATACTCCATTGCACCTTTCTCATTCTCTTTTTATCTAAGTCATAGATTATTGGTTTTTTTTTTTACCAAAAAAATTTGGTGCCCACCGAGGGGCCTTTGGTTTTTTAATCGGTTCAATTCTCGTCCGACCATCATGTCTACTCAACCCATTACATCTACCGCCGGCAAAACTATTGTTATTAATGTTTCCACCGGAGGTTTCAATCCCAGCAAGTCGACGGCTGCAAACTTGGGGTCGTTGCCGCCACCGCCGCCTATGGGATCTGGCAAGAAGCAGTCATCTCCAAGGCCCGATTCTGAGATCAAGAGCATGCTCATGTAGATGAAGAACCAGCTGGACAGACAAAAAAGTAACACCTCCCTGATAGCTGACACCTTGGTGAAGATGCAAAAGGAACAGAAGTTGCTGACTGAAAGAGTGGATGCAGTCTCCCTTGTTCGCCCTAGAGTCCTTAATTTTGATATTGGGGGCAGCTCCCAGACCTTCAATGAATTCATTTCGATGGCTTCAGCAACTCATAAAGGGTTACCATCATCACCGATGATGACGACTGACTTCTCCACGGATGACGACATCTACGATGATGTCGACACCATTTGCATCCAGCACCTTCGAGTTATCTTCTCAAGGAAACGCCTCTAACCCACCTTCTACGCATAACATCTTTGGGACATCTTCAGAGGGGGCAAACTTTACCAATAATACCGTCGTGACATCCTCCGCAGATAACACTAATCCCTTTGCTAATGTCAATTCAAATTATGTTTTCGATAATAATGCTCGTACTATTAACCCTTTTGCAGGTAGCTACATAGCAAGTCAGCTTGAAGAATTGAGGGATATGGTCATGAACATACCTGGTGTCACTCCCCCAATCCAACAAGTTTCACCGACATGCTACAATCAATCAGGCTTTGTACCGGCTATTGCACATGTCGACATCCCCAAAGGATTTAACGTACCAACCATAAAGCTGTATGATGGAAGCACCGATCCTGAGGAGCATGTCACTCATTTTCAAGAAAAGATGGAAATTGTCCGCATACCTCTCCATTTCCGAGAAGCATGCTTGTGCAGATGATTTGGTTCAACATTGGTAGGAACAGCTTTGAAGTGGCTGATTCGTCAATAACCTGGATCCATTGGGTCATTCGCCCAGCTTGTCAACATGTTCAACAACCATTTCTCTTGCAGTAGACAGTTCGAGAGACTCACCAGTGATCTTTATCGTATCACTCAGCAGCCTACTGAAGGGTTGAAAGACTATGTTAACAGGTTCAACAAAGAAGTCTTAGAAATTCCCAACCTAGATATGGCAACAGCCGCTGAAGCCTTCAAAATGGGTTTAAAAAAGGATTCTCCATACTATAAGGAGTTGGTGATGAACCCGTGCAAGAGGATGGAGGATATCCAGAACAGGGCGTTAAGATTCATCAGGCTAGAGGAAGATAAGATGCAACAGACAAAGCTTTCTGGCTAGGCATCGACGTATGACAATCCTGACAGATACCAATCATTCATGTCAACATCCCGGCTGTGGAAAGAGTAGAACTCTTTAGCATAGACGACATCTTAAAGTAATAGGCCAGGTATGAATCAACCTTTATTTTTCAATAAACATTTCTTTATTTCCTTTTTAATAAATAGATTTCCACAAAGTTTATTTCTTTTTTTTTCATTAATAAAAGTGACATCAGTCAAGATGTCAAATACTCTTACCATGTCGTCATTTTGCAAGATATTACCATTTTGGAACTTCAAGATCTTATGGGAACAACCGTCTGAGACTGGCCATCTCATCTTATGTTCAAGGTACTTAATCCCTTCAAAGGTTTAAAGAAATTACTTTCTTTCGTCTCATTAAGGTTTATACACCTCGCCTGGAGCGCACAATGTCATCCTTGGTTGAGCTGTGGGATGGTCCTGTATGTTTTATATATACAAATTACCCATTTCCACTCAATCAAAGTGTGTGTACCAAAATATTTTTACAATTTGGTAATGACATATACCTGTCATCTAAGAACAAAAGGTTTTTGACATTAACATGTCAACAAAGCATAAGCAAGGATTTCTACATACAACGCAAGGTGACAACATCTTCAAACATGTCAATCATTCACTACCATTTCTTAAAATCTACCCCTACCAGAAAAAGCTTTCAAAAGTACCCAAGCCAAAAACTGTCTTACTTACCTTAGCAGAAGCCACAGAAAAACCTAAGTGTTGAACCAGCCTAACACTTAAAACAAATTGTCTTCAGCCCGTAAAAACCAAGTTAAAAAACAAACATCAAATATCTTCACTTTTCGGCTATCGCCGCTGGTGGTGCTTCTCCTTCCTTCATGTCTTCATCCTTTAAACCCGATGACACTTCCCCAGCCTCTGCTGCTCCAGAAAGATTCTTGAGGATGGCACGTTGTTGCTCAATATCCCACTCAAGATGTTTGTCGTTCAGAAATTCTTCAATCATTTGTGTTGTGGGTATTTTTCAGCATGGTGACATCTTCAGTTGATCATGCATATCAAGATGTCATTCCACTGTAAGTATCGTTTTAATATTTATTTATTTAATATTTCCTAATATCTGTATTCTTATTTTCCAGTAATTAAGAGAGAAATACGGGATATTTTCCACTCACGTTCAACACATCTTTAACGGCAAGGACGAATTGGTCTCACGGAGGTTGAGAAGGATAAGCTTCTATCCCGAGATTGTAGGAACCGTATTTGACTTATTCATACTTACTTATATTTAAGGGGAAATGGAGACAGAACACACTCACTCCCATATACGCACACACTTTACACACAAGCTACTTGTAATCCTCTCCATTATCTTCCAAAGTTGTATTCGTGATCATCATAGTGAAACTTTTAAGGTTGGAGACCTAACTCCCGGGGTTTTTTCCAAAGAGGTTATCACCTCTAAGGTTTTCCTCGTTAACAAATCGTGGTGTTATTGTTTCTTTTCTTGCTTTTGTTCCATATAATCGAATTCCACAGTCCCCTTCTTATTGTTTAATCCACCTTATTTAGTCAAAGTTAAGATTCAACTAAATTGTTTTTTCTACCAAAACAATTTGGCGCCCACCGAGAGGCCTCGTGGTTTATCGGTTATTTGGATCATTTCCTAAGCAAATTCATTATGTCTGTACCCCCAATGTGTCCGCCGCCGGCAAGAAGAGTCCCGCTGTTGCTCCAACATCGGGGAGGTAGAACCCGCTTGTTGCCGCCACCTTCTCGCACCGGACCTCAAAGCAAACTCAACCTACGAAGACTCCACAAAAGGGAACGACCTCTTCCAATGTAGATGCCGACATCCGGAGTATCGACCAAGTTGAATCAGAGGTCGGACCAACAAGACAAAGCAATTCGAAGGTGCTGGCCGATTCCATGATTAAGATGCAAAAAGATCAACAGTTCATCACATCTCGGCTTGACAACATATCGCCATTACGTGCGAGGAACCTCAACTTCGACAACACCGAAGGACCTACACTTCAGAGTGAATTTATTCCAATGGGTAGTCCGCCTCAAACTCGTCAGCTGACATCCTTAATGATGTCAACATCTTTGCCCGGGACACCACGATGACGCCACCTTACTGCGGGATACGCTCGGTTCATCCCATTCATCGACAACACAACCGTCACAACTACTACAGATAACTCGGTTTGCTAAATAATCTTTTCAATAATAATAATTTCAATCGTATTCCTATGGGCGACCCTTTGCAGAAACCCACTAGCCAAACAGATGCGAGGATCTCGTAGAGGCGATAATGAACGTGCTGTGCGTAACTCCTCCAATCCAACCGGTGACTCAAAGCTGCTACGGTTAATCCCGGTTTGTCCCAAGCAATTGCAAATGTCGACATCTCGAAGCGATTCAGTGTACCATCTATGAAGTTGTACGACGGTACCACGAATCCAAGGAACACGTTGCCCACTATCAAGAAAAGATGGACATCATCCATATTCCTCTTCAATTCTCGGGAGGCCTGTGCTTAATGTGGGATTTGGATCAACCTTGTCTGGACCAGCCCTCAAATGGTTGATTAGGCAACCTCTAGGTTCAATTGGTTCTTACGCCCGGCTTATCAACATGTTCTATAACCAATTCTCATGCAATCGACAAATTGAAAGGTTGACAAGTGATCTCTACAATGTGACCCAGCTGACCTAATGAAACTCTAAAGGACTATGTCCACCGGTTCAATAAGGAAGTGCTAGAAATTCCCAATCTTGACATGTCGACCCTACGAAGCATTCAAAATGGGGTCAAGAAGGATTCACAAAGATTACCAAGATTTGGTGATGACTCCTTGTAAGCGGTTGGAAGAAGTCGGGAGCGGGCGGTGAGATTCATAAGACGGAGGAAGACGAGCCGCGAAGATCGAAATCCTCATCCAAGATGTCGACATATGACAACCCCGACGTAAAGACCGAATCGTCCCATCGTAGGAACAACCGTTCCAATCCTTATCCGAGAATTGACACTAGCAAAATTAATTCAATAGACGGTGAGGATGAAGATAATGATAATGTGCCTAACATTTCGATTATTGTTTCTCTGTTGACATTTCGGGTATACTACGTGCAATGGGCAACCTTGGGGACAAAGCCGGATGGCCAAAAAGACGGATAAAGCCACGGGATGGCGTGATAAATCAAAATGGTGCGCTTACCATGAAGACTTTGGACATGTCACCGAAGATTGCATCGCATTAAGAAAGGAGATCGAGTTACTTGCTCTCGAAAGGACATCTTAAGGAGTTCTTGGGATCCAGAAGAAGAAGGCTGAAAATGCGGAAGCTCCTCATGAAGCCGAAAGACCAGCCTCTCCCCCAAAGACCAACAAAGGTGATTAATTTCATTAGTGGAGGTTCGAAATATGTGGAACATCCTATTCTCGCTGCAAAACGACATGCTAAGGAGTCAAAAGAGGAGAAACCGTAAAAGACGGCCAGGATGCCGACATCTTGCCAGGATCCAATCACCTTTGATGAAAGCGATCGAGATAACTTGGCCGGAACCCCATCACGACGGTCTAGTTATTTCCTTGCAGATCGCCAAGCTGTACAATCCGGCGCATCCTAGTTGATGGGGGTAGCTGCATTAATCTTATCATGTTGGGCACCCTTAAGGAAATGAACATCCCAGAATCGGAGATCATTAAGAAATCCTCAGTGCTGGTAGGCTTCAGCGGTGAAGTCAAAGAAACGGTGGGGGAGATAAAGCTTCCAATATACTCGAAGGGTCTCAATACCATGGAACGATTCTGCGTAATTGATTGCGCAACATCTTACAATGTCATTCTTGAAAGACCGTGGATTCATGGAATGAAGGTCGTACCCTCCACTTACCATCAGTGTGTGAAGTTCCCAACACCTTGGGGTGTCGCTAAGATTTACAGTGATCAACAGGTGGCCAAGGGATGTTACAAAACTTCAATGAATGCGTCGACATCTCCAAAACAAGCATAGCAATTACCGAAGAAAGTACGTGAAGTCCTGGAAGCCAGGGAGGATGATGTGAAAGAAGTATTGCTAGACCCTTCCAACCCGGACATGAAAGTACTTATAGGCACCGACATCCCACCGTAAATAGAAGAGAAGCTTGTGGACCTATTAAGAAGCGAATAAAGAGTTTTGCTTGAAAACATGATGACATGACAGGCATCGGCAAAGATGTCAATCACTCACAAACTTAACGTAGATCCTAGCTTTAAACCAGTACACCAGAAACGTAGGAAGTTTGCAGAAACCAGAAACTAGATCATCAAGGAAGAGGTAGAGCGCCTACTCAAAGCCAACATGATACGAGAGGTCGATTATCCAAGATGGTTAGCAAACGTGGTTGTGGTAGAGAATAGAAACGGGAAATGGCGAGTACGTGTCGACTTCACGGCACTGAATAAAGCCTCGTCCAAAAGATCCTTTCCCTTTGCCACACATAGACTCGTTGGTTGATGCCACTTCCGGACATGAGCTCCTCACATTCATGGACGCATCCTCAGGATTTCAACAAATCCGATGGAACCATCTCGACCAAGAGGACACCGCCTTCATAACACCCACGGGTATTTATTGTTATATTGCTATGCCTTTTGGTCTAAAAATGCAGGTGCAACATATCAGAGGCTCGTCAACAAAATGTTCAAAGATCAGATTGGGGACACAATGGAAGTATACATCGACGACATGTTAGTAAATCCAAGAAAACCGAAGATCACATAAGCAACTTATCCCAGGCCTTTGACATCTTGGATTGTTTCAATATGAAGCTTAACCCAGCTAAATGCAACTTTGCAATGAGGGCGGGGGAAGTTTCGGGCTATATGGTTACTAAAAGAGGCATTGAAGGCGCCCTGCAACGGATGCATGCTATTATCAATCTGTCGTCACCTCAATCTGTCAAGGACGTCCAAAGATTGACAGAAAGATTGCTGCACTCACGAGATTCATTTCAAAATCCTCGGATCGATGCAAACCTTTCTATGATATCCTAAGGAAGAACAAGAAGTTCCAGTGGGAGAACCAACATGAAGAAGCCTTTCAAGAACTCAAAACTTACCCGTCGACACCTCCGTTATTGGCCAAACCTCGGGAGGAGGAACATCTTTACATCTACTTAGCAAGATATCGAAGGCGCCGTAAGCGCAGTCTTGGTGACAGAACGAGATGGTAGTCAAGAGCCCATCTACTATATAAGTAAGACACTCTTAGATGCGGAGACCAGGTATTCTCATTTACGAAGTTAATTTTAGCTTTGATAACCGCTTCTATTAAATTAAGGCATTATTTTGAAACACATACTATAATTGTACGCACTAACTATCCTATTAAGAATGTTACTGAGAAAACCAGAGATGTCGTGTCGAATGGCGAAATGGTCTCGTACAATTAAGCACGTACGACATCAAATATGAGCCCGTAACCGCAATAAAATCTCAAGCCCTAGGCGATTTTGTGGTCGATTTTAGTCCAACCATGCAACAAGAGGTGGAATTGGAAGTACAGCAACTTCAAGATAATGACATCCTGAAAATTTGGACTCTCTACACAGATGGTGCCTCTAACATGAGAGGTACGGGTCTTGGAGTTGTACTAAAATCGCCACAAGGGGACATAATACCACAATCCATCAGTTGCAGTTTTAAGGCCACTGATAATGAAGCAGAATATGAGGCATTAATTGCAGGTTTAACAGCAGCCCAGGACCTAGCTGTCAAGCATATCCGGGTATTTATGGATTCTCTGCTAATTGTTAAGGTGTTTATGGATTCTCTGCTAATTGTTAACCATTACAACGGATCCTACACAGCGAAAAATGCTAAGATGACGACATATTTGGAAATCGTAAAAATTCTTTCGGCAAAATTCAAATCATTTTCTTTGGACCAAATCCCACGAGAAGAAAATTCTCAAGCAGACGCTCTGGTAAACTTGGGTTCAGCCTTCAAAAGCATTTCACAAACAAGTATTCCAATTGTGCATATTAACATCCCAGCAATTGACCATCTTGAGATGTTCGCTCTAGATGTCGACGTACCTTCCTCTCCAAAGAAGAACCTCGGGACGGCTCCTATTATCAAGTATCTCTTAGATGATACGATCCCAGCCGAGAGAAAAATGCTAGAGCCTTCATGGTAAGAGTATCTAAATATTTACTTATTGATAACCTCTTGTTTAGAAAATCTGCTGCAGGTCACTACTTAAGATGTCTAGAAGCAGATAGAGCCCATCAGGTTCTCAAGGAGCTGCATGAAGGACAATGTGGAAATCATATCGGGGGCAGAGTCTGCATACCAAGGCTCTTAGAATGGGCTATTTTTGGCCCACAATGAGAAAAGACGCCGTCGACTACACAAAGAAATGTGATTCCTGTCAACGACATGGGAACATCCTACACCAACCAGCTGAATTGCTACATCCTATTCTGTCTCCATGGCCGTTTATGGTTTGGGGAATGGACATTGTAGGAAAATTACCCAGGGCACCAGGTGGAAGAGTATTTTTACTGGCTATGACGGACTACTTTTCTAAATGGGTAGAAGCTGAGGCATACGTACAAGTTCGTGACAAAGAAGTTATATCTTTTATCAAAAGAAACATATTCAAATTCTGGGTTTGGAATACCATCAGAGATAATTTGTGACAACGGCTCTCAATTCATTAGTAAGAGAACCCAAGATTTCTTGACATCTTGGGGAGTCAAGATGGTGACATCTTCACCCGTTCACCCTCAAGTCAATGGACAGGCAGAATCTAGCAATAAAATAATCATAAGGAACTTGAAAAAGAGACTGAACTAGAAGAAAGGGCAATGGGCAGAAGAGTTACCAATGGTTCTATGGGCTGACAGGACGACATCTAAGAACGCTACTGGGCAAACCCCCTACTCACTTGTATTTGGAACATAATCAGTTATTCCAGCGAAGTCCTTGTACATACGGCCCGATACGGTTTGTTGACATCGAACATAATAAAGACATCTTGACACATGACTTAGATACCATAGATGAACCGAGGGACATGGCCAAAGTTCGCATGGCAAAGATATCAACAAAGGGTAGCCAGATCTTACAACAAAAACGTAAGGATTAGAAGGTTTCAAGTAGGAGACTTAGTCCTACGAAAGGCATTCCAAAATACAAAGGAGCTCAATGCAGGCAAGCTCGCCCCAAAATGGGAAGGACCCTACCTAATATATGCACAGGCCGGGAAAGGAGCATATCGCCTGGCAACCTTGGATGGCCAAATGATACCACGAAGTTGGAACGCCATTCACCTTAAAAGGTATTACATCTGAACGAAACCCCCCTTGAATTCATCTCTTCCCAGGTATGGACAAACTTTTATTTATTTATAACCTTTTATTTTTCTATGTACTCTTTCATTACTTTATTGCAAATCAAGATGTCACTAACGCACCTTGTGGAGAGGCGTCAACATTAGTTGACGTCCATTATTAACATGTTTTTATCTTATGAGGTGTTGACATACATACGTGGAGACATGTCGAGAGTACACAAGGAACAACGAATTCTCCTCCGTTAGAGACTGGCCATCTCTTCTCAAGTAAAGGTACACAATCCCTTCTCAAGATATCTCTTTAATTGAGGTGTGGGGTGGGCCTATATGGGTAAACTCATATAGCTTACCCATTCCCACTCAGTTAAATGATTGATCTAACGTATTATTCTTATGGTTATGACATATACGTGTCATCTAAAGTATCTACGGGTTATGGCATATACATGTCATCTTAAGTACCTACCGTTTTGACATATTATCATGTCACCTTACGAGCATAACGAATAACCAATACAAAGAGAAATTTCATCCAAAAGAAACAAGCCTTGACATGCTTGAAAACTACTAAACTTTAACTAGATTAAAGTAACCATAAAAATATCCAAGCTACCAACATTAAAGTGCAAAAGTGTTGGACCAACCCAACATGTAAAAGAAATTGTCTTTGGTCCTTATGGACCTATTACATAACCAAACTAAAATTAAAATTGTCTTTGGGATTCCACCCCAGTAAAACCATTCAATAACCAGAATAAATTTATTTTACCTTTTTCAGGTAGCATCCGCCGCAGGTGTTGCATTAGGAGTAACTTCTCCAAACTTCTGCTCTTTCTTATTAAGCATCCTACTCTTTTCCCATCCTAAGAGTCATCCCATGTCGCTGTCATGATCATCATCAATCTGCTCAAGATCCTTGGAGGCTTCGTTCGCCTTTTCGTCATGGATCCGCTGCAAAGCTGTTTTCTCATCGTTCAGGTCATCCCGAAATGCTTCCATTTCCCTTTCATGACTGATGTCGACACTCGCAAGCCTGGACCGCCATTTTAGTATCTCTTCATTCTTGTCTCTGATTTCCAAACCCTTTTCCCTTATTATCCTTGCAACTTCTTTCAAATCCTTCTCATATTCAACCCTACTCATATCAAAGGTATCGCATTTTTCCCTCCATATCCTGATTTCTTTGGACATTAACTTAGCCATCGAGACAATCTGTCATCAACAAACAAAAAGAGGCATTTTACTAAAATGAAAGAGGATCAATGTACCAATGACCCAAATTAATTCTTACCTGATTCTCCAACACGTCTTCTTTCCAAATTTGTTTCTCCACACCGGAGATCTGTTCTACCCTTTTTCTTTTCGGAGTAATCTTATCCGTCTCTGGTATGTTCTCTTCCGCTTTCATCTTGCCTTTGTATTTGGCTATAATATCACTCGTCGTGAAGCCGGATCAAGTCACTGCATGTAAGGATATATGTTAGCAAGAATTTTATAGAGTCGCAAATTCAATAAACATATTGATTTTGGCTCACTTTTTTGGAGAACGTCGCAACTATGTATTGGAGGAGGAGGGATAACAACTACGCTCTTTGGGGCTACTCTCACCGTAATATAGTAGGAGACGTCAGATTTAGATAAGAATTGGGAGAAGATTTGATGGTTATCCAGAATTACGGTTACTAGTTCCTATAAAGACTCTTCCTTTCTAAACGCTTCGTATCCCTAAACCGTCCTATCAAGTAAAGCTGGCGGCTGAGCATTTAATTGGAGAGAAAAACATTTTGCCTCTTCAGTTGCCTACATAGCCAAATGTTTTTTGGGACAAATTGTTGTGGGTATTTTTCAGCATGGTGACATCTTTAGTTGATCATGCATATCAAGATGTCATTCCACTGTAAGTATCGTTTTAATATTTATTTATTTAATATTTTCTAATATCTGTATTCTTATTTTCCAGTAATTAAGAGAGAAATACGGGTATTTTCCACTCACGTTCAACACATCTTCAACGGCAAGGACGAATTGGTCTCACGGAGGTTGAGGAGGATAAGCTTCTATCCCGAGATTGTAGGAACCGTATTTGACTTATTCATACTTACTTATATTTAAGGGGAAATGGAGACAGAACACACTCACTCCCATATACGCACACACTTTACACACAAGCTACTTGTAATCCTCTTCATTATCTTCCAAAGTTGTATTCGTGATCATCATAGTGAAACTTTTAAGGTTGGAGACCTAACTCCCGGAGTTTTTTCCAAAGAGGTTATCACCTCTAAGGTTTTCCTCGTTAACAAATCGTGGTGTTATTGTTTCTTTTCTTGCTTTTGTTCCATATAATTGAATTCTACAATCCCCTTCTTATTGTTTAATCCACACACTAGTCAAAGTTATGATTCAACTAAATTGTTTTTTCTACCAAAACAATTTGTATCTTGATTTCAATCATGCTTTTAGCCGCAGATACCAAGAGATCATTCTTAAGATCCTCAGTCTCTTGCACATGAAAATCCTGGATTGAATACATCTCCTTCATCAGACTCTCACACATAAAAGTAACTATCAGATTCGAAGTATTAAGAAACTTACCCTTTAATCTTCCTTAAAGGATAAGTTTGGGGGCAATTGTTATGGGCATATTTTCTACATGTTGACATGCATCTTGAGTATTCCTGCATGACGACATCCTGGATCACTGTAAGTAATGCATAACTTTTATTATTTACTTTACTATTCTTATCCTTATAGCAACTACTAGAGATAATTTCGGGATATCATAACAAAGCTCAAGGACTCTCTTCTCAACGGATAAAAGACTAGGTCAAGACTTGAAGATAACAACTCGAGATTTTAGGAAGTTAGTTACATTTTTATCTTTTCTCCTATTTAAAGGAGCTAGATGGCTGGAACAAACACACACAACACATGCACTCTCTCTTGTACTCAGCCATAGTTCACCACCACTTGTAACTCATTGATTATCAATACAATTGTTCGGGAAGGCAGGTGCTCATAATCACCTCCCGAGGTTTTATGCCGGCGAGATAGTAGTCTCAAGAGCTTTTTCTCGTTACATCAACGTGTCAATTTTACTCTACCTTTACACCGATTATACTCCATTGCACCTTCTTCATTCTCTTTTGATCTAAGTAATAAATTATTGTTTTTTTTTTTTTTTATCAAAACAGGAAGTATATTTTACCCTTGTAAGTGACAAATATAATAAGGTTGATGGTGAATAAGAGGGTACTATTGAAAATAAAGTAAAAATTATGATTGATATAGTAAACAATTAAAAGTTTATTGAATACTCCCACTACTCGAAGACTTGAAGAGGCAAAGTTTTTATCTTGCACGAAAATTAAAAAAAATGATGTAAGAAAGAGAAAAAATGTATAGTGAAATAAATATTGTGAGTGGAAAATGATGTAGGAAAGAGAAAGTGGGGTAAGAAATACTCCCTCCGTCTCAGTTCATTAGATACCAAAAAAAATGGCACACATATTAAGGAAAGGTAAGAGAGAGAAAAAGTGGAGAGAGAATGTTGTGAGTGTAAAAGTAAAATAGGAGAGAGAATGAGTGGGAGGAATAGTTGGGAGAGAGAATGTTGTGAGTGAAAAAGTAAAATAGGAGAGAGAATGAGTGGGATAAATAGTGAAGATTCCTTTCCATTTTGGGTAAGTATCAATTGGTGTGGGACGGACCAAAAAGAAAATAATTATCAATTGAACTGGAACGGAGGGAGTAGTTAGTAGATATTTATTATGAGTATGGCAAGTGGATCCTACAAATAAAAAAGTAATAAAAAACTTTTCATTTTTAGATTATGCTCCTTTAAATTTAAATGAGACGTTCAAAAAGAAAATTTGTGCCCCTTTGAGGTGTGTGTGTGTGTGTGTGTGTGTGTGTGGGGGGTTGGGGGAGAGTAATTGGAGTTGGAAGAATGACATTGACATGTGATCGGATCGGGTGTTTAGTGACAAGCTTAAAAATCACTCAAACCAGGAATGACTGTAAAACGTGGTCATAATTATGTCTGAATCAAAATCACTCTCATTTATTTTTATTTGGAATTTTTATTTTTCACTTAAATCATACTGCCCAGGAGCCTATCAGATCCCACGCGCAGTACACACGTCCACTTTTGAGAAGCCTCTCTTAATCCATGCAGTGCCACCATTATTGTGCAGTTGACTACATTGACCTTAAATTCTTATTACCAAATTGAAAAAGTTTAAACTCCACTCAATGAAAAAGAAAAAGAAGGAAAAGTGGATATGTTTTGTATCTGTAGGGGAATTTAGGGTCTTGATCTTGATACTAAGGTCGGATATGTGATTGAATCGTGTATAATTCACTTTTCGAATAAAGTATTTCGACCCTTAATGCCTGGGTTACACAAAATCTTTATTGGGATAAGACAATCACGCAATTTGTTTTCTAGGCAAAGAGAACAAATCAAAACTTGAGAATTGTTTGCTTTCGTTATATTGTTGTATCACTCTTGTATGTTATTCATGTATGTACAACTGAGATCAATCCCTGTATATATACAGATGGAGAGGTATGAGTTAAAAGGTATAACCAAAAGACATGATTTTAGCCAAGAGATGTGACTATTCAGTTTGAGCAGCCTTTGTTCGGGAACTGCTCGGCCGAGTCAAGGGACTCCTTTCGGCGAAGCACACATGTCTAATGAGATTAAGCCAAAGGCTGCACGGCCGTGTCTTATGAGCTGCACGGCCAGTGTTGTTCATCTTGCTCGGCCGAGCAAGGCACATGCCTCGGCCGAGCAAGACACTCCGAAACTTGGCCAATGCGCTAAGCTCACGCTCGGCCGAGTCAAGGACTGCGCTCGGCCCGAGCACATCGGCAAAAAATGTGCTACCCTTTTACTTTTACTTCTTTATTGAGGTTGACTTCGTTTTAGCTCAAACGAGTGTGTACTCCACACTTTCCCTTACTCGTATCCGAGTCTAATACGAATCACATTGATCTCTTAGTAAATCACCATTACAATAAAATAAGTTGAGTGATACTAAAATCACCAACAACAGTATCTACCTAAAATTTCCAATATTTTAAGTGCTCAACTGCTCATGCTGTGCAATGGTATTAATAGTTTATCACTACAACTGATAAATCTTTAACACTTCCTCAAGAAATAGTTCAAATTATCCTTAAAAATAAATAAATAGTTCAAATTAAAATATACTCCCTCCGTCCCGTTTGAAGGGGCAAAGTTTTTGCCTTGCACGTGAATTAAGAAAAGTGATATAGGAAAGAGAAAATGTGTATAGTAGAATAAATGTTGTGAGTATGAAAAGTGATGTAGGAAAGAGAAAGTGAGATAGAAAATAGTTAGTGGATATTTATTATGAGTATGACAAGTGGGTCTCACAAATAAAGAAGTAATGAAAAACTTTCTATTTTTGGGTTGTGTCCTTTCACAAGTGGGACGCCCGAAAAGAAAATTTGTGTCTCTTCAGAAGGGAGGGAGGGAGTATTTAGGAGCAACAAACTATGGATACTATCTCATTTAAAATTTATAGCACATGTACACCACACCACTAGATGTCTTCAAGAGGATCGTTCTTGACCTAAAATGGTGCTAACAATTATATATATTGCACTTTGAGTTTGACATGACCAACTTTTGTGTATTCAAATAATTATAATTGTTATGGCCAGATTTTTCACATGTCGACATCATAAATCGTTCCTGCATGGCGAGATCCTGATTTCCTGTAAGTTACGCATAAATTATTTTTATGTTTTATTAACCACTCTTTATTTACAGCTATTATGGAGATATTTTCGGGATCACTATTATCAACACGTGAACTTCTTCCATCCACGCTAAGGAGACCAAGTCAAGAGACGTTGGTTGAAAAGATAAGGGATAAGGCCGAGATTATAGGGATTTTGTTATTTTTCTTGTTAGGCTTTACTATTAATAGGGCAGTGATGGATGTGTATTTACCCATCCAAATGATGCACTTTTAGGCTTTCTTTGCGTTCGATTTCCGAGTTTTATGTATATTTGATGTGGTTTGTGAGTATTTTATGAGTACAGGGTATAGAGCTGATTGAAGGTGCATTTTATGGCTAAAAAGTGCAAAAGGAATAAAGTGGAGCGGAGCTCAAGGACTAAACTGGCATTTGGAAGCTTTTGGACTAAATGGGAAATATTGGAAAATTCAAGGACCAAATTGGAATTATGGAATTTTCGGACGAATTTAATATATAAAAATTCCTTGGATTAAATGGAAAATAAAGTCCCAAAGAGCGAAGCGCAGAAGAAGTCATTAAAGTGGTCAAAGTGCGACTGCAAGATAGCGGGACGAAACGAATACAATTTATACCAAATAAGGCCAAGGCATTGGCCGAGCTTTTGCAAGGTGTTGGCCGGCCACTGCTGGAGAAGTAGGGCCATCGCAAGGCCATTTTGGGCCAAGGCTAGAGAGAGGATGGGCCAAGGCAAGTGGGCAAATTAAGGGCGGCCGCTCTACCCGGTGTGCGGACGCGCTAAGGAGATCAAAACAGGGCCAAACACACGGCCCATAAGGGCGACCGCGCGGCAACTAGGGCGGCCGCGCTCCGGACGTCGTCGACAACAATTCGTACGTCAATTCAAGGGCATTATTGTAAATTCCATGCCTTGACTCTACTTGTTTGCCCTATTCCCTATTTAAACCTCGCGCCCACGGTTTGAAAAAGGATATAGATCTAGAACATAATATTATTATTAGACTTAGTTTTATTTTTTTTTTTTCTTTTCTTGGATCAACAATTGAAGAACGATTCATCAATTCAGGTTTTTATTTTTAAATTATGAGTAGCTAATTTTCTAGATTTGTAGATTGGTAGAATCTTTACCGGATTTCTATGCATTAATAATTTTAATTCTTTCTATTTAATTCCTTCTAGTTCATCAATAGATTTTAATTTCTTGTTCTTAGATTCGAGACGTATGTTAAGATACGAACTCGTCTTTGAATATTTGGGGTATCAAATTAGCCATTAATTTGGGATTTTGATTCATAGACAACTATTGATTGAATAGCTTTAATTGGGGCCGTAATAGAAATCGATTAAAGTTAGGTTTTCATATTCTTGTGTTCTTAATTTATTCTTGGCCTATTGTGGAACCGTAATAGAATTCGCAATATTAAAAGAGTATTTAGGGTTGTAATCCGGCCACTGGCAACCGTATCGATCCTAGCTAAAGTGAATGAACCCTAGAAGTTGAGTTAATATTTTATAAGTAAAATTTTGCATAGAATGATGGTGAAGTGAAATCCAATCTACGAATCTCTGCTCATAATCTGTTTTCTTGTTTATTTAGTTTTAGTTATTTATTTTATGCTCTTTAGTTTCAAATCAAAATTATAAACCTTTGTTACTAAATTCACTACGTTCATCTTATTTGTTTACCAACGAGTCTCTGTGGATTCGACCCCTGCAATTGCATACTGCTACACCGGTAGTGAGTACACTTGCTCGGTATTTTTATTACAAGAGGGAGTTTTCCTCCATCAAGTTTTTGGCGCCGTTGCCGGGGACTTGTTGCAAGTAAACAAGTAGGTTAGGTAGTGAATGCAAGGTCGTCGTTCTTTGAAGCCTACATTGGTGCCATTGGACGACAACATAAATAGACTTGAGGAAGAATTTGAGGGCGATCCCCTCTTTAATCCTCTCTTTTCAGACTCAGACATCGAGTCTGAACCCTCCACCACCGAGGTAGAGGAAGAAAAAGCCGAGATGGCAGTACCACCGGCACAAACTATGAATGATTTCCTGAGACCTAGGGTAGACACATCTACCTCTTGCGTAGTCTTTGTCCGATGACCAAAAATTTAGAGGTCAAAGGACAATACTTTGCCATGTTGCCAAGCTTTCACGGATTGCCTGGTGAGGATGCACTCACGTTCCTTAAAGAGTATATTATTGTGGTTGCTCAATTTTTGTTAAGACAGGGAGTGACTGAGGAGCAAATTAGATTAAAGTGCTTTCCTTACACTCTTAAAGGAGTGGCAAAAACATGGTTGCTGATGCTTGCACCGAGCAGCATTAGTACTTGGGTAGAATTGCAAGATGTGTTCCTTAAAAGATATTACCCACATCATCTGTTGGCTAGTTTTAGACAGAAATTGATGACATTTTCCCAAGATGTGGGGGAACCCTTTCATGAGGCGTGGGAAAGATTTAATACGATGTTAATACAGTGTCCCCACCACAATTTTACACTACCCTCACTGAACCAAGCCTTTTATGATGGCTTGAATGACAATGGTCAATCAATGGTTGACAATGCTGCTGGAGGCTCAATTGGAGCCAAGACCCCGGATGAGACCAAGGCTTTATTTGAGATGTTGAGTGCTAATTCTCAACAAAAGAGTTCGAGGGGTAGGACAAGGGGGGTATTAGATTTGACTGCTACTGATAATCTTTCTAAGCAAATTGCAGTCTTGAGTAGTAAATTTGATAAATTGACTGCTTGTGGCACTTCTGCTGGTGCCAATGTTATTACTGATTATTGTACAAATTGTGGTTTATCATCTCATGTGACTAATATGTGTCCAAGTGCAGCAAATTTCTTGTATAATCCACGAGCAGGCACATGCTTTCAATGGATATGCACCAAGGCCACCACCCCAAGGCAACCAATATGGCAACTACAATCCATGGGGTGGCTATCATAATCAGCAAGTGAAACCTCTTCATGTGCCACCACAGGACAACATGATAAAGAGCCTTGGGAGCCGGGCACCAAATAGCTTAAGGATGGAGATGCATCAAAGCAACAGAAATACAGATGCTGCGTTTGAAAAGATGGGCACACAAGTAGAGCAACTTGTGAAGGTTGCCCAAGAGTTGATGAAAGAGAAGAACCCACCCGAGCAAGCAAAGTCAATCACAACAGTGTGGGATGAAAGTGAGGAAATTGAGGAGGTATTTCTATCTTCTCTTGATAATATTGATTGTTTTGATAATAATAATGATGTTAATGAGAAAGAAAAAGTTAATCATGTTCAAAAAGACCCCGGGTGTTTCACTATCCCAATTTCTGTAAGGGGTCAAAATTTTAAAGGTTTGTTGGATCTTGGGGCAAGTGTCAATGTGATGCCCTTTCATGTTTTTAGAAGTTTGGGGGCATGTGAGTTGAAACCACCCATGAGAGACTTGCAATTGGCGGATCTCTCAATCAAAAGACCTTTAGGGGTTATTGAAGGGGTGTTGGTTAAAATTGATAAAATTATTATCCCCATTGACTTTTATGTGATGTGTATGGAGGGATCAAGTGAGGAGCAATTGAAAACTCCCATTCTGCTTGGGAGGCCATTTATGTTTGACACTAAGGCCACCATTGATGTGTGTCAAGGGGTGGTGTCCTTGAGAGGCATGGGGGAAGAATGCAAGTTTGTTATGTCTAAAAATGATAAGAAAATCTCCCCCAAAGATGATTTTGTAGGAGCCATAAATGATGTACCAATGGTCATATATGATGTGAATGGAGGTGAGAAAAGTGGGGATAATGCGGACGTTTGTCCCTTGGCTAGTAACATTAAGGCCGACCAATACTCTAGGAGTAACGGGTCGTATCACTCCCCACACGACTCCCATAAAGAGTCGATTCCATCACATTTACCACAAGGTCCTTCTAAATCGAGAGTTAGTGAGGAGAGTTATAGTGATTTATCTGATTCTATATTTGCTTCTATTTTTGTTCATGATAACTCTCTTGATCTTGGTTGTGAGAATGGTGTTACGCGGGTTGCGAAAAGATTGAGTTTGTGGGTGGAACCCCAATAAAAGGAAAAGAAAAAGGGGTAAGCAAAAGCGTAAAGTTTCAAAAATAAATGTGGCTTTACCCCTACTTGTTGACAATGGAGAGCTGAAGTGGAAAGAGAAGGGCGTCTGTGCCCGCGAGGAAAAGAGATGGTCCAAAGGCCGCAAAGCTAAGGCCAAGTAAGTTTGGGACCATAGTCGGGCTAACGACTTTAACCAAATGCGCTGCTTGGGAGGCAACCCAATGAGGTATGTTTTATTTTTTTATGTTAATTACTGTTTAGTAGTGTCTTGCCATCTGTCGAACCCAAGGCACGCTTTTGTTCTCTTTGCTCTGAGGACATAGCATGTTTTGAGTTTGGGGGTGGGCAACTCTCCGAGTTTGTGGGTTTATAGGGGAGTGTATATAGTGTCACCCTCTAAAAAAATAGAAAAATTTAAAAATTTTGTTCTTTTCATAGTTGGGATGTTGGCCAAAGTCTGTGATGATTAGAGTGTGCTTTAATTTTAAAAATCACATGTGCTATTATTAGTGTGGTGATTGGGATTGCATTGAAACATTTAAATTATGATTGCACCACCTCTCACTTCCGTATCACATTCTTGGTCATTGTCATCAACTTAGGTGCCTTTTATGGGATCACTTTGTGTATTCTCGGGGTCCCTAGAACATGTTTGCATGATTGTCAATAACACGTCAATAGGTTACTTGATACATATGGCTATTCTTTGAATCCCTTTTGTGAGCTTTAAACTTTCTAGTCACTAAAAATATTCCGCTAGAACCCCTTTTGAGCTTGAAAAAAGAATGGAATCTCTCACAAAGTGGGAGGTTATCTTAGACCGCCATTCGCCTTCATTTGTACCCTCATTGTCCTACCCTTTTAACCTATACACAAATTTAAATTTTTCTCACCTTTTCAAGAAAGTGAAATTAGGGAATGAATGGGGATATTTTGGGGGATGTTTTGAAAATTAAAGGATTGAATGGAAAGTGGTCACGAAAATAAAGAAAAGGGTCATGTTATGTAATGAAAAGAGGGGCTTGATAAAAAAAAAAAAAAAAAAAAAAAAAAAAAAAAAAAAAAATCGAGCCCTCTCTAATATCAAAAGTGGAATTATATTTCAAGGTGACCAAAGGAAGTAGTGGAATGTTCCCAACCCCATGTTGATGTATGAAAAAGTTTTAGTTTGTGGGTTGGCACATTGGAAAGTAATAAGGGTGAGTGGAGAAATTATCATCAAAGTGGGGATGTATTGTTACAAGAAGACTTTCTAGTTTCACTTTCTTATTTTTCGTATGTCCTTACCTTCAATTGTAACCATGAACCTAGCCCTGCGATCTTTCGCACCATAACTTTTAAGCCATATTATTCTTTCAATATCGAGTAACCGGGTTGACAATCGTGTTAAATATGCATATGAGTGTCCTTTTTGGGTTGTATTGTTTATGACATATTGATTTAGAGCATCACTTAGTGAATCCATAAACAATCTTAGGTTGTTGGCAATGATCTCCCATAATTCATTCATCATTCATGCCGCGGTGGAAAATTGTGAGTTTTATGCTTCAATGTGATTGTAATCCCATTACTGTGGTGGCACTTGTTGATTATGTGTGTTGGTGAGAATCTGAGACTTGTATGGCCAATGACTCATCTGTGATAGGGCATCCCAAAAATATTATTTTGTTTTTAATGTTTTTATTATTAGTAGTTAGAGTAGTTTTATTTTACTTCTTTTAGTTTTGTTTTACTCGGGACGAGCAAAAGGTTAGTTTGTGGGTGTTTGATGGATGTGTATTTACCCATCCAAATGATGCACTTTTAGGCTTTCTTTGCGTTCGATTTCCGAGTTTTATGTATATTTGATGTGGTTTGTGAGTATTTTATGAGTACAGGGTATAGAGCTGATTGAAGGTGCATTTTATGGCTAAAAAGTGCAAAAGGAATAAAGTGGAGCGGAGCTCAAGGACTAAACTGGCATTTGGAAGCTTTTGGACTAAATGGGAAATATTGGAAAATTCAAGGACCAAATTGGAATTATGGAATTTTCGGACGAATTTAATATATAAAAATTCCTTGGATTAAATGGAAAATAAAGTCCCAAAGAGCGAAGCGCAGAAGAAGTCATTAAAGTGGTCAAAGTGCGACTGCAAGATAGCGGGACGAAACGAATACAATTTATACCAAATAAGGCCAAGGCATTGGCCGAGCTTTTGCAAGGTGTTGGCCGGCCACTGCTGGAGAAGTAGGGCCATCGCAAGGCCATTTTGGGCCAAGGCTAGAGAGAGGATGGGCCAAGGCAAGTGGGCAAATTAAGGGCGGCCGCTCTACCAGTATTGCGGACGCGCTAAGGAGATCAAAACACCGGCCAAACACACGGCCCATAAGGGCGACCGCGCAGCAACTAGGGCGGCCGCGCTCCGGACGTCGTCAGCAACAATTCGTACGTCAATTCAAGGGCATTATTGTAAATTCCATGCCTTGACTCTACTGTTTGCCCTATTCCCTATTTAAACCTCACACAGCCACGGTTTGAAAAAGGATATAGATCTAGAACATAATATTATTATTAGACTTAGTTTTATTTTTTTTTTTTCTTTTCTTGGATCAACAATTGAAGAACGATTCATCAATTCAGGTTTTTATTTTTAAATTATGAGTAGCTAATTTTCTAGATTTGTAGATTGGTAGAATCTTTACCGGATTTCTATGCATTAATAATTTTAATTCTTTCTATTTAATTCCTTCTAGTTCATCAATAGATTTTAATTTCTTGTTCTTAGATTCGAGACGTATGTTAAGATACGAACTCGTCTTTGAATATTTGGGGTATCAAATTAGCCATTAATTTGGGATTTTGATTCATAGACAACTATTGATTGAATAGCTTTAATTGGGGCCGTAATAGAAATCGATTAAAGTTAGGTTTTCATATTCTTGTGTTCTTAATTTATTCTTGGCCTATTGTGGAACCGTAATAGAATTCGCAATATTAAAAGAGTATTTAGGGTTGTAATCCGGCCACCTAACCGTATCGATCCTAGCTAAAGTGAATGAACCCTAGAAGTTGAGTTAATATTTTATAAGTAAAATTTTGCATAGAATGATGGTGAAGTGAAATCCAATCTACGAATCTCTGCTCATAATCTGTTTTCTTGTTTATTTAGTTTTAGTTATTTATTTTATGCTCTTTAGTTTCAAATCAAAATTATAAACCTTTGTTACTAAATTCACTACGTTCATCTTATTTGTTTACCAACGAGTCTCTGTGGATTCGACCCCTGCAATTGCATACTGCTACACCGGTAGTGAGTACACTTGCTCGGTATTTTTATTACAAGAGGGAGTTTTCCTCCATCAGGCAGGGAGACTCACAAACACACACGTTCTCGTACACACATTCTCACACGCACACTGAACACACTCTCATTGTAATCTTCATTGCTCTCCATTATCATGTAACCGAGTAACACTTAGTGGATTTTTGGTAAGGAAGGTGACCTAACCTCCCGAGGTTTTATGCCGGCGAGATCATTTGACTCAAGGGCTTTCCTCGTTATATCGTTGTGTCCTTGATTGTGTTTCTTCATTTTAGCATTCATTTACATCAAATTCCATAGCTCCCTCCTTAAGATATATAATCCATACACTACTTAGTTAAGATTCTACATTGATTGTTTTTTCTACCAAAACAGTTTGGCGCCCACCGAGGGGCCCTTGGTCTATTGAGTATTTGGATCATTTCCTGAATTCACCATGTCAAACAATCTGAAGGTTTCCGCCGCCGGCAAAACCATCGCCGTTACTCCATCGTCCGGGGGCAAGACAACCTCATTACCACTGCCTCCTCAATCAAAACCTCCGATGATGCCGCCCTCGCCATCATCCCACAAGGCAAGATCTTCCACTGTGAGCGATGACATCCGGAGCGCATTGACTTTGCCGAATCAGAGGCTGGACAACCAGGACAGTAATGCAAAGTTGTTGGCCAATGCTATGATCAAGATGCAACAAGACCAGAAGTTCATTGTGTCACAGTTCATGATGTCGACATCTTAAAAAGTCGAAATCTTAGATGATGTCGACATCTTTATCCAGTGACACCTTGCTGACACCACCCCCAACAGGATTCACCTCTTACTGACAACACCGTTGTTACCTCGACTGTAGACAACACTGGGTTGCTTAATAATCTTTTTAATAATAATGCTTTCAATCATATTCCTGCGGCTGACCCTTTTGCAGGTAATCCGTTATCCAAGCATATGCAGGACCTTAGAGAGCTGATAATGAATGTACCAGGCATCCAATCCAGCAAGTCTCATCGAATTGTTATAATCAATCTCGGTTTGTCCCATCCATTGCAAATGTCGACATCCCGAAGCGTTTCAGTGTTCTGTCCATGAAGCTGTACGACGGCAGCACAGATCCGGAGGAGCATGTCGCCCATTATCAAGAGAAGATGGACATAGTGCATATCCCGTTGCAGCTCAGAGAGGCTTGTCTGTGCAGGGGATTTGGGTCAACCTTGATTGGACCAGCTCTCAAGTGGTTGATTAGGTAGCCCATAGGCTCAATTGGTTCATTTGCCCAATTTATCAACATGTTCTATAATCAATTCTCATGCAGTCGACAATTTGAGAAGTTGACAAGTGATCTCTACAATGTTACCCGGCAGCCTACTGAGACCCTGAAAGAATATGTCCGCCGGTTCAATAGAGAAGTTCTGGAAATTCCCAATCTTGACATGTCGACAGCCACAGAAGCATTCAAGATGGGGCTGAAGAAGGACTCCCAATACTATCAGGATTTGGTGATGACTCCTTATAAGCGATTGGAAGAGGTCAGAAGCAGGGCCCTAAGATTCATAAGATTGGAAGAAGATGAGTTGCGGAGGTCAAAGTCTTCAAGCAAGGTGTCAACATAGGACAACCCGGACAGGAAGACAGAGTCATCCCACCGTAGAAGCAACCGATCCAATCCTTATCCAAGAATTGACAACAAAAAAATTAATTCAATCGAGGGTGAGGACGAAGATAATGATAATGTGCCTAAATATTTCTGATTATTGCTTTTCTGTTGACATTTCGGTGTACTTTGTGCTATGAGCAATGCGGAGACAAAGCAAGATGGCCAAAGAAGACAGAGAAAACCACGGGATGGCGTAACAAGTCAAAGTGGTGTGCCTGCCATGAGGACTTTGGGCATGTTACAGAAGATTGCATCACACTAAGAAAGGAGATCAGCTACTTGCTCTCGAATGGACATCTTAAGGAGTTCTTTGGGATCCTAAAGAAGAAGGCGTAAAATGCGAAGCTCCACCTGAAGTCGACAGACCAGTCTCTCCTCCAACATCAACGAAAGTGATCAATTTCATTAGTGGCGGGTCAGAAATTTGTGGCACTTCCTATTCTCGCGGCGACATGCCAAGGAGTCAAAAGAAGAGAAGCCGAAAGACCATCCAGGATGTCGACACCTTGCCGGGAGCCCATCACCTTTGATGAGAGTGATCGAGACAACTTCTTTGGAACCTCACCATGATGGCCTAGAGCCATCGATCAAGAAGACACCGCCTTCATAACACCCACGGTATCTCTTGTTATATTGCTATGCCTTTTGGACTAAAAATGCGGGTGCAACATACCGAGGCTCGTGAATAAAATGTTCAAAGATCAGATTGGGGACACCATGGAGGTATATATTGATGATATGGTAGTGAAATCAAAGAAAGCTGAGGATCACATAAGCCACCTATCTCAAGCCTTCGACATCTTGGATTGTTTCAATATGAAACTTAATCCAGCAAAGTGCAATTTTGGTATGAAGGCAGGAAAGTTTTTAGGCTATATGGTAACTAAAAGGGGAATTGAAGCCGCCCCAGAACAGATTCGTGCCATTGTCAACCTGTCGTCACCTCAATCTGCCAAAGACGTCCAAAGATTGACAGGGAAGATTGCTGCACTCACCAGGTTCATTTCAAAATACTCAGACCGATGCAAACCTTTCTATGACATCCTAAGGAAAAACAAAAAGTTCCAGTGGGAAGACCAGCATGAACAAGCCTTTCAGGAGCTCAAAAATTACCTGTCGACACCTCCATTATTGGCCAAACCTCAGGAGGACTAACATCTTTACATCTACCTAGCAGTATCAGAAAGTGCAGTAAGTGCAGTCTTAGTGACAGAGCGAGATGGTAGTCAGCAACCCATATACTATATAAGTAAGACACTTTTAGATGCGGAGACCAGGTACTCTCATTTACGAAGTTAATTTTAGCTTTGATAGCTGCTTCTATTAAATTAAGACACTATTTTGAGACACATACTATAATTGTGCGTACTAACTATCCTATTAAGAATGTTATGAGAAAACCAGAGATGTCAGGTCGAATGGCTAAATGGTCCGTACAATTGAGCACTTATGATATCAAATATAAACCCAGAACAACAATAAAATCTAAAGCTCTAGCTGATTTTGTGGCTGACTTTAGTCCAACCATGCAACAAGAAGTGGAGTTGGAAGTTCAGCAACTTCAAGATGATGACATCCTGAAAATATGGACACTCTACACAGATGGTGCTTCCAACATGAGAGGTACAGGTCTTGGAGTTGTACTAAAGTCGCCACAAGGGGACATAATACCACAATCCATCAGTTGCAGTTTTAAGGCCAATAATAATGAAGCAGAATATGAGGCATTAATTGCAGGTTTAACAGCGGCCCAGGACCTAGATGTCAAGAACATCCGGGTGTTTATGGACTCTTTGCTAATTGTTAACCATTACAACGGATCCTACGTAGCAAAAAAATGCTAAGATGACGACATATTTGGAAATTGTTAAAATTCTGGCGGCCAAATTCAAAACATTTACTTTGGAGCAGGTTCCACGTGAGGAAAACTCTCAAGCGGATGCCCTGGCAAACTTAGGTTCGGCCTTCAAAAGCATTTCACGAGACAAGCATCCCAATTGTGCATGTTGACATCCCAAGAAATTGATCGTCTTGAGCTGTTCGTTCTGGATGTCGACATACCTTCCCCTCCAGCAGTAACTTCCTGGACAGCTCCTATTATCAAGTATCTCTTAAATGATACGATCCCATCTGAGGAGAAAAATGCTAGAGCCTTCAGGGTAATTTTGTTTAAATATATACTTATTGATAACCTTTTGTTTAGAAAATCTGCTGCAGGTCACTACTTAAGATGTCTAGAAGCAGACCGAGCCCATCAGGTTCTAAAGGAGCTGCATGAAGGGAAGTGTAGAAATCATACCGGGGGCAGAAGTCTATATACCAAGGCTCTAAGAATGGGATATTTTTGTCCCACAATGCGAAGAGACGCTGTAGAGTATGCAAAGAAATGTGATTCCTGTCAGCGACATGGCGACATCCTACATCAACTAGCCGAACTGTTACATCCTATCATGTCTCCATGGCCATTTATGATTTGGGGAATGGACATCGTAGGGAAATTACCCAGGGCTCCAGGAGAAAAGTATTTCTACTAGCCATGACAGATTATTTTTCCAAATGGGTAGAAGCTGAAGCGTACGTACATGTCCGAGATAGAGAAGTTATCTCTTTCATAAGAAGAAACGTATTCAGCAGGTTTGGGATACCTTCATAGATAATATGTGACAATGGCTCACAATTTATCAGTCAAAAAAAAATAAGATTTCTTGACTAGATGGGCAGTCAAGATGGTGACATCTTCACCTGTTCACCCTCAAGCAAACGGACAAGCAGAATCCAGCAATAAGATTATCATAAGCAACCTAAATAGAATCTTTGGACCGGAAAGAAAGGGAGATGGGCGGAAGAGTTACCATTGGTCTTATGGGGCGATAGGACGACATCTAAGGATGCAACAGGGCAAACACCCTATTCTCTAGTATGTGAGACATAATCGGTCATCCTGCGAAGTTTTAGTGCCTACGGCTAGATATGGTGTGTTGACACCTGAGCATAATGGTGACATCTTAGCACATGACTTGGACACTGTGGACGAGCTAAGGGATATGGCTAAAATAAGGATGGCAACATATCAGCAAAGAGTAGCCAGGTCTTACAACAAAGATGCGAGGGTCAGAAGATTTCAGGTAGGTGATTTAGTCCTACGAAAAGCATTTCAAAATACAAAAGAGCTCAACGTAGGCAAGCTTGCCCCAAAGTGGGAAGGCCCCTATTTGATAGATGCACAGGCCGGAAAGGGTGCATATCGTTTGTCAACCTTGGATGGCCAAATGATTCCATGAAGTTGGAATGCCATTCACCTTAAAAGGTACTACATTTAAGCAATATTTTCCTAACCTCACCCCAAACCAAGTATGGACAATCCTCTATTAATATTTTCATTTATTGAATGTGAATAATCTTTCATTCCCCTCTTTTTCATTTTTAAATTACTTCAAAATAAGATGTCACTAACACGACCTGTGGAGGGGCGTCAACATAGTTGACGCCCATCTCTAATATGTCTCTGTCTTGCAAGATATTGACATATGAAAGTGGGGACATATCAAAGTGCTCAAATCGAAGAGACAACGAACTCTCCTCCGCTAGAGGCTGGCCACCTATTCTAAAGTTAAGGTACACAATCCCTTCTAAGGTTTAAAGAGTTAATTACCTCTTTCTCCGAAAGTTAGGTTTCTACATCTTCGCCTGGAGCGCACGATATCTCATTGGTTGAGGTGTGGGATGGGCCTATATAAGGAAACTTGTATAGCTTACCCATTTCCACTCAGTCAAATGATTGATCTTAAGCATGATTCAATTGGTTATGGCATATTCCTGTCATCTTAAGTACATCCGGTTATGACATTCTCATGTCTTCACTCGAAAACAAAAATATGACATTTTATTATGTCAACATCCTATGATAATATTTTAGCATCAGGGATCAAAGCATGACATGCACAGAAGTTGCTAACAAAAGTTTTTTCTAAACATTAAGATACTAAATACCATTAATACTTCTCCAATTCAGTTGGCCCGCTCCAACATTCAAACAACATAAAACTAAAAGTAAAGTGTTGAACCAACCCAACACTTGAAATAAATTTTCTTCGGTCCTTATGGACCAGGTACATACCAAAATTGATAAAATTATCTTTGGGGCTCGGCCACAGGAATCATCATCAAACAAAACAACTTAAAAACTAACTTGAATTTTTCTTCACTTAGCATCTGCTTTGCGGTGTTGCCGAGGAAGTTCTGTCTTCTTCATCCTTCTTCTCTCTTTTTTCTTCAACCATCGTATCCTTAGGGTTAGATGACACCTCTCCTTCATCCACTTTTCTCACCCAACAGATTCTTCAACTTTGCATACTCATTCTCAACCTTTTAATCCTTAGATTTTCCATCATTATGTTCTTCCATCATCTTGATTTTGATCTTCGACATGACTTTGGCAGCAACCAACTTCCAGGATTCCCTTACTTCATTTATTTCATTTTGATAGTCACCCTTAATAAAAGTCAGATTGCTAACAACCCCTTCACTGTCTTCTTCTGTTCCTCTAAATTTCTCTTTCTGCTCGTTAAAACTTCTTCTCCCAAAAAGCAGCTTCCTTCTTGTCCTAAGCCATATCACTCTTAGCGCTCTTCTTAAATTGCTCATTGATCTTAGCCATATATTCCACTTGGGACTCCAAACATCCCATTGCCTGTTAAGAAAACACCATAAAGTTCCAAATCAGCAAATAATAGAGCTATGGAACAGTCAGAATAGTTTAGTAACATCTTACATTGGTTACTAATCCTAGAAGCTTCTTCTTCACCTCTCCTGCCTTCAAATCTCAAAAATATCCGCATGCGTAACTTCGATAGTCTCACTCTCTACAGCCTTCCTCTTCTTTACCCTTGAACCAATGCCAGTACTTTCACCCGTCTGGACTTGTTTCTTTGGGACAATTGGTGGCCTAACATCAGACTTAGCAGGAAAAGCACCAACAAGAGCATCCAAATCTTCCAGATCAAATTCTAAGCCTGAAGCAACTGCCTTTGAATCTGAAGAGAAAGTTTAAGCATTGAGGAAAAGGAAGATTAGCAGGAATAGAAAGACAGGATAAACTATTCTTACATGTTGACATTTTGAGAGATGACGACGGCTTGACTTCTTCTTGATTTTCTTCACCACCGAATGTTGTCAAATCATGTCCGCCAGTTACTCGGAGTTTGGAAACTTACCTCTTCGTATTCCACGAAGTGATAAGTTTGGGGGCAATTGTTATGGCCAGATTTTTCACATGTCGACATCATGAATCGTTCCTGCATGGCGAGATCCTGATTTCCTGTAAGTTACGCATAAATTATTTTTATGTTTTATTAACCACTCTTTATTTACAGCTATTATGGAGATATTTTCGGGATCACTATTATCAGCACGTGAACTTCTTCCATCCACGCTAAGGAGACCAAGTCAAGAGACGTTGGTTGAAAAGATAAGGGATAAGGCCGAGATTATAGGGATTTTGTTATTTTTCTTGTTAGGCTTTACTATTAATAAAGGGGGAGACTCACAAACACACACGTTCTCGTACACACATTCTCACACGCACACTGAACACACTCTCATTGTAATCTCCATTGCTCTCCATTATCATGTAACCGAGTAACACTTAGTGGATTTTTGGTAAGGAAGGTGACCTAACCTCCCGAGGTTTTATGCCGGCGAGATCATTTGACTCAAGGGCTTTCCTCGTTATATCGTTGTGTCCTTGATTGTGTTTCTTCATTTTAGCATCCATTTACATCAAATTCCATAGCTCCCTCCTTAAGATATATAATCCATACACTACTTAGTTAAGATTCTACATTGATTGTTTTTTCTACCAAAACAATAATGAATATATCTTCTTCTATTATCTTACGTATATTTTTCATTAAAGACATTTTAGCGTGCGAAATACAAAGGGAGTTTCATAAAGGAGCCGTGATCAGTGGGGAAGACAGAATTTTGTTTCAAGGGGTCGGAATTACAACTTAGTGTTATTTTTCCTCTGAGTGAGAGAAGGAGGTCAAAACAAATATTTTCATATTATTTTAGTGCTAAAATGTTATAACAGAGTCTATGTCGAAGACAGAAATAAATCAATCACACAACACAAGAATATACGTGGTTCACCAACTTGACTACGTTCACGAGCAGATGACAAGAATATTATTATAAACTGGCAATCACATAATACAAATCTCTAATCTAATGCACGAATTCTTGTAAGGAATTCACAACTGTGCAAACCCTAGATCTAAAGAACCAACAGAGAAACAAGAAAATCTAAGAACACCTAAATTTATTGATATGCCTATCACACTAGAAATTATAACCTCTCAAAAAACTGAACAGAAAATAAGAAATAGGACACATTTATAATATGAGACGAAAAGAACAATACTACTCCCTCCGTCCCAGTAGAAGCTTCCCATTTTGCCATTTTGGGTGTCCCGTTAAAAGCTTCCACTTTCCTTTTTTGGCAAAAAATCTTTACTATTTTCTCCACTCATTCTCTCTCCTACATTATTTTAATACTCACAACACCATTATAATTTATTATTCCCTCCACTCATTCTCTCTCCTATTTTTATGTTGAGACGGAGGGAGTATTCCTAATAAAAGGAATGGTATTCTCCTTAACCCAAAAGTCACACACAGTCACCCACGTGACAAAAGGTCAATCCCATCCAAACTTCCTTCGATAAAAAAAAAAAAAAAAAAAACAATGCGTAAGCCTTATTTCCCCTAGGATGCACTCCCTTTATCCAGTAACTTGGTGCGGTTGCATCATCAGCATTGCACAATCGCCCCCTTTTTCTGCCACAAAAATTTATCAATTTGTCCCTTGTTCAATCCTCTAAATTTCTCACTTTATTTAGATGGTATTAAACCCAACATATAAAAGATAATTTTTTGTAAATTCAGAAATAGTAAAATGCCAGTTCTTAAAAGACAAGCATGCTTTACATGGCTTCGCCGCTGGCCTGAAAAATTTCTGAGTTTTGATCATTTGGTTGACTAAGATAGAATAGAGAGGTGCAAAGATAGTGGGCTGTCTGCTGTGAATTAGATGGAAAATTGGGTCAACTTAATTATACTATCTCGGTCCTATATAAAGACAATCCTACTTTTTATAGATATTTTTAATTAAATTTGATAAATAATACTAGATGGCAAACGAGGTAATGTAAATATGATTTTTTACAATTAATAAAACATACTACGATTTAACATATTAATGTAATATACTTTTTCATTTCATTTCATATAATGTAACGTATCCTAACGATGTTAAAAAAGTTAACGAAATAATGACGTGACATCTGATGTTGGAAATACAATAACACAGTCAACAATTAAATTCACATGAGAATTCACGTGCTACTCACGTGAGAAATTGGTGAGCTATTTTCAGTTCACCCATTGACTATTTATTTACGACAACGAGAAGGACTACAGCAATTGTGAAGGGAAATTTGATCCGGCTTTGATTTCGGCGACTACAAGGAGAATTGAAGCCGATTAATTACAAGTATGCAATCTAGAGTTTGATAAATTGAAAAAGCTAGGGTTTAATTTTCTGGGGCTTTTGTTTGATTCGCAATTTATATATTAATTTAAGTCTCTTTTGGATTCGTGGTAATGCTATTAAATTATTCAATCTAGCATTCATCTTCTTTCTTGAGTGCAAATACTTGGGGTTCAACTCTATGACCAATTTGTTCATTTCGAACTCTTAAACTTCAATCTTCGAACTTAAATAATTAGCCAAGACAATTCTCTTTGATGCCTTAGATAACTCTGGATCTATCCAAGCGAAGTATTTACAATTTTTCCTTGAATCCAACGCACACAAATAAGATTAAATGTAATAGAAAAACAGATTTTCATCAAACTAGATATTTGATTAACATACCTTGTAATTGGGGCATCCGGTAAATCTTCTTGGTAGATTATCATCATACCACGATGTCCATGTTGGTGCTCTATCTCTACATCTACAAGTCCTACGAAAACTGCTATGGATGCTTTCTTCTTTATCTTCGTAAATGGGAGATATATCCATTTTGAAAGAAAAAAAAATATATGATTACTTGAATATAGTCAATCGAATACTAGGTTTTTAGTATACGTGATATGCAGAATTGAGAAATCGAAGGAGAAAGGGATTTTAGGATTTTGGGGATTTTGGGGATTTTAGGATTTTGGTGATTTAGGGCTTGAATCTCGTCATTCATCCATGGCGATGTATATAGAGAGAGAGAGGAGAAACTAGTCATGTGATACTTAAATGTCTACATGGAATATGATGTCGACAAATTAGTATCCACGTAATCTTCCCGTTAAAAATAGTTAATGTCATACAACCTTGTTATCTTTTTTGAAATGAAACTAAAAAGTACATTACCTTTTATGTTATTGAGTGTGTAGTACGTTCTATGAATATGCAATTATTCTAATAATAAATTAACTTATTTACCAATATAAATTTTAAAACTTGTCGTGGATACAATATTAAAAGTTTTATCATTAATTTATTTATTAAAAAATTATTGATCAAAGTTAAAAATAAAGTTATTTAAAAATTAAAAAGTGGGAGTAAGATTATGTTTTGATGGAGGGAGTATATATATATATATATATATATATATATATATATATATATATATATATATATATATAATGGAATAACTGAAATTTGAATTATGTCGTACTTCTTTTTCGCCGAATCCGAAAGTTCAAATTTTCTAAAAAAGGTGTCTCACTCGTAAGTTTAAAATTTCAAAATGTAAAATGTTTATTACTTTTTTATTTGTAAGCTCCAAATGTCATACAACAACAACAACTAGTGTTAGTCAAATATATGTATAGCTTAGAAACTGATTAATCCCAATCATTAAGACATTATTGAGTACCTCTAATTTAATTAGACTACTTAAAATTTTCTATTTACCCTTATGATCCCATTAGTGTTAGTGCCTGTGTTTTTATACTTATATTTTCTCAAAGATTTAATACTTGAAAATCTTGAGTTTTTTCAAAGATGATATTGATTTAATTGTTCAACCTGCCAAGGCCTCAACCGCTTAACTCCCTTAACCGGTCATGCCCTTAGCCGTTAAAACACTCAACCGGTTGGGTCAGTCAACCAGTTATGCTCCATCAGTTGCTGCTGCAATCAATTAAGCTTCTTCAACAAGTTTCCTTCGGCTGACCCAGCATTAATTGCTCTCACCTACTTAGCCTTCTAATTAGCTAAAGTTGGTGGAATAGTTGCTATGAAAACCTTGCTGCCACCTTATCAGTAACTACTTTAAGGAATGTTCAAGTTAGCATTACCCACAACAACTTATTTATCTAGTGGAAAATTCAAATATGGTTGTCATTCAAATCTCAATCATTCAATACAGAAGATATTCTCATTTAATGCTTGTCAGACCAAGTCATCTCTTCAACCCCTTCAAAGACAACAACTCAATTTAAAAACAATATAAATAACTTCCTTATAGTATTGAAGATGGTTGGTGCATTGAAAACTTTGAGAGTGAGATTGTAAAGAACTGCAAGTGCTCAAACATTGAAGTTCAAGACATTTTGTCCTTATATTCACTAGATTATTTATTATGATAAACACTGTGCACACTCAATCAATTCCTGTAAGTGTTCCCCAACAATACTATGTGTGAAACACATTGATTGATCACACTACACACCCAAGAGAAATCAGTTCAACTTGTGAACACATCTCTTGAAAACACCTGGTCATACTTGTATCACGATCCATTAGTAGTGATCACTTTCCTTTAGGCAGCTTTACATCTTAAAGCTTGCAACTTGTAATAGACTAGTGACATTAATAGTGCACCTTTTCACAAATTCAAGTTTTGACCAAACTTGATAGAGGACGTAGCAGTTATTTAACACTGTGAACTTCTCCAAACAACTGTATCCCTTTGTTTGTGTTTGCTCATTTTATCTTGTCTTGTAACCGGTTGAGCTCTATCACCGGTTACAACCCTTTGAATCCTTAACTGCTTTGTTTTGTACTTTCCATTGGAATATAACTTGCATGTCTTTTAACTCACTTTAACTTAATTGACACTCCTTTTACTTAACCGATCATTTGTGTGATTAAACCAGTAATATTTTATCCGTTGCGTAACTGGTTAATATCGGTTTAGCTTAAGATAAGTTACTTGGATATTTTGTAAATAGTTTCCAAAAGAAGTTAAATCAGGCTATTCACCCCCTCTCTAGCCTGTTTTCCTACCAATTGGACCTAATAACTAGGGGTGTAAATGGTTCGGTTTAGGAAAATTTACGTACCGAACCACTACTTATCGATTTGGAAAAATTTCAAATCGAATCGAATCATGAAAAAATTCAAACCGAAACAAGCCAAATCGATATGATTTGGTTCGGTTTGGTTTGGTTCAACCGCGGTTCAATTATGTGGTTCAAACCACGGTACAGACCGTGGTTCATACCATAGTTTATATTACGGTTCAAACCACGATTCAGACCACAACTCATTATCAAATTTATTTAAATTTTTTGTGATCATGGAGGAATAGCGAAAGATGCTGGTGTTTAAAAGGAAAGTCGAAAGAACAGAGAGACTAGAGGAAGCGAGAGAACGAAGGAAGAAAAACACTTTATAATGTCGATGTAATGTAGATTTTTTACTGATCTAAGTAAATATTAATAACTATACGAAAATATTTAGTAAGATACAAAATGGGGGTTAGAAATAGTTTATTTAATGTGGTTTGGTCTGATGGTTTGGTTTGACGATTTGGTCTCTCGATTTGATTTGGTGATTCGGTCTCGCGGTCTCAAACCGTGATTTGGTTTGATTTGGTCAGGTAGGGTTAGACCACAAACCAAATCGAACCATTTGGTTTGTCAATATTTGAGACCAAATCGAACCGTTCATACTTGAAAACCAAACAAAACCGCATGGTTTGGATCGGTTTGATCTCAAGCCGTGGTTTGAAACGAACCACTTACACCTCTAACAACAACAATAACAAAGCCTTAGTCCCAAAATAATTTGGGATCGGCTAACATGAATCCTCATATGTCATTGTGAAAGAAAAAAATTAATAAAAAAAACATCAACCCCCTTCACCTATATGAATATATGAATTTTTGCCCTACACCCCGGCCTTTTCAATGCCATATTTTCTTCAAATCCAAGTAAACTTATATCGTTTTCAATTACCCTAATCCAAGTGAAGATGAACACTTCGAGCCTGAATTCGTGGGCCGGCCCGTCGGCCCGCCGTTCGTAGCCCGCCAGCCAGCCCGCCAGCCGCTCATATGCAAATTTTCAAATAAAAATTAGTTTGTTTTGAAATATTATGGTTTTATTTTATTTGTTAGTTTGTTTAGATTTTTTTTTAAAAAAAGTCTGTTCAGATCCGGCTAACAACTTAAACGGGCAAACGAAACAGGTTGGATTCCACCATGACGGGTGGGCCGGGCCGGCCTTGGCTAGCGGGCAAGAAAGTAACGGGCCAGATTAGCTTGTTTGATCTGCTGGCTTGTCTTCGACGGGCCGGGCCGACCCGTGTGTGCATCATCAAATCCAAGTTTGCTTGGGTCTTCCCCTACCCTAGCCATTTTATCACTTATTCACTCTTCGTGACTCCTAATCGGTGCATTACTCGATATCCATCTCACATGACCAAAACACCTTACACGATTCTCCCTCATTTTATCCTCAGTGGGCGCAAGTCCTACTTTACCCATGATCACCTCAGTCCTTGATCGATCATTCCTTGTATGCCCACACAGCTATCGTAGCATACACATCTTTGATTCATTCATCTTTTGAATGTGACACTGTTTTACAACTCAACATTAAGTGCTATAAAGCAGTGTCGGTCTAATTGTCGTGTGCTATAATTTTTCCTTTAGTCTATGGGGCATGCCGGGATCACATAGAAACCCTGTGGCACTCTTCCACTTCAACCAACCTGCTTTAATCCTATGAGCCATATCTCCATCTAATTATCCATCCTTTTGGATAATAGATTCAAGATAGCGAAAAAACTCAGAAGTTTGGACAATCTTTTCATCAAATGTGATCACGCCCGGCTTACTATTTTCAACTTCGCTAAACTTACACTCCAAATATTTAGTATTGCTTTTGATTAGTCTAAAACCTCGAGATTCTAAAGTGTGTCTCCACAACTTCAATTTACTTTAAATACCCTCTTTTGTCTCTAAAAGAATATCTTCCTCCCCTTTTTTTAGTGATCATCATCAATTTATATACAATATATTAAAGTCAATCACCTAGCACTAATCTAAGAGCTAAATATGGAAGATGGTGCATTTACATTTCAATATCATCATCCATCTTAGGCACTTCCTCCTTGCCTTTCGCCGGAGTGATAATATGGTGGATGAATAGATGTGATTTGGAGTGTACCTTGAACAATTCTGCCCAAGTGGCATACTAGACGTTCTCCAATTCGAGGGTCAAGGAGATGTGGTTCTTGATGTTGAGATAGCAAGAGCCGGGTGATAAGAGAAGTGGGATGAAGAAGACGACATCATTTGAAGAAGACGGAGGTAGCAGAGCTTTAGGGCGCAACAGAAGAGACGAGGTTGAGAAATGAATTACCCAGGACTCCTGATACCATGAAAGAATATCTCCCTCCCCTTTTCATTGATCATCATCCGTTTATATATAATATATTTAAGTCAATCACCTAGCACTAATTTAGGAGCTGAATACGGAAGATGATACATTTACATTTCAATATCATCATCCATCTTATGCACTTTCTCCTTGCCTTTCACCGGAGTGATAATATGGTGGATGACTAGATGTGATTTGGAGTGTACCTTGAACAATTCCGCACAAGTGGCGTACTAGACATTCTCCAATTCGAAAGTCAAGGAGATGTAGTTCTTGATGTTCAGACAGCAAGAGCCGGGTGATAAGATAAGTGGGATAAAGAAGACGACATCTAGACATTCTCCAATTCGAAAGTCAAGGAGATGTAGTTCTTGATGTTCAGACAGCAAGAGCCGGGTGATAAGAGAAGTGGGATAAAGAAGACGACATCTAGACATTCTCCAATTCGAAAGTCAAGGAGATGTAGTTCTTGATGTTCAGACAGCAAGAGCCGGGTGATAAGAGAAGTGGGATAAAGAAGACGACATCGTTTGAGGAAGACGGAGGTAGCAGAGCTTTAGGGCTCAACAGAAGAGACGAGGTTGAGAAAAGAATTACCCAAAACTCCTGATACCATGAAAGAATATCTCCCTCCCCTTTTCATTGATCATTATCAGTTTATATACAATATATTAAAGTCAATCACCTAGCACTAATCTAGGAGCTAAATACGGAAGATGATACATTTACATTTCAATATCATCATCCATCTTAGGCACTTTCTCCTTGCCTTTCACCGGAGTGATAATATGGTGGATGACTAGATGTGATTTGGAGTGTACCTTGAACAATTCCACCCAAGTGGCATACTGGATGTTCTCCAATTCGAGTGTTAAGGAGATGTGGTTCTTGATGTTGAGACAGCAAGAGTCGGGTGATAAGAGAAGTGGGATGAAGAAGACAATATCGTTTGAGGAAGACGGAGGCAGCAAAGCTTTAGGGCGCAACAGCAGATACGAGGTTGCGAAAAGAATTACCCATGACTCCTGATAACATGAAAGAATACCTCCCTCCCCTTTTCATTGATCATCATCAGTTTGTATACAATATATTACGGTCAATCACCTAGCACTAATCTAGGAGCTAAAAACGGAAGATGATACATTTACATTCAAACTAGACTAATCTATCTAGGGAAAAGATAATAATACAAATACAACAATATATATCAAATATTATCTAAATGGTACCTACCATTTATCTAATATTCTAACAGTCTCATCAATTATCAAAATATTATCTGTGAATAACATAAATCAATTTATATTATCTTGAATTGATCTCGTCAATTTGTTCATTATCAGTGCTCCAAATGCGATACTCAAAATAATTATTTACTAACTATTCTCTATTCTAATTTCTTTTCTATTCAATTATATACTCTCATAACTCATCAATTTTTTATCTCTTTCTTAATTTTTGAATTACTTTAATTTTTAATCTTTTGTCAAGGCTGCAGCCTGCTGGCGTGCCATGAGCGAATGCAAGACAAGTGCCCCAAAATTTGATCCTTTGTATCAACATGTTTGTGTATTTTGACTTCCCTCCTCTTCATTTCATTTTTCAACCTTATTGGGCGCTAATAACCTCATTTGCGCATACGACACCATAAATTATTGAGACGGGTCTGAGCAAGGCAAGGGAGTATATTTTAACCTATAGCGGCCGGTTCCAAAAATAACACAACACAGACCGACCGCCAGTGGTCCACTCCCTATCTTTGCAGATTAAGTAGGTCATCAACATTTGTCATTGTTATGTTGAGGTCTAGTTTTTTTTTTTTTTTTTTTTTTTTTTTTTTTTTTAAGAACCCATTAAACTGCAGACCACTTTTTGGATCCCAGATTTTGGTTCAAAAAATAAAATTATTTTAATTTCAACCCCCTTAATTTTTGTATTAAGTCATTCATACCAACAGAAGAAGTAAATATTTAACTTACATTTGTACAGTAAATTACTTTGAAACATTTATCTCTAACGGCTAACATGTCAACAGAAATCAGGTCATGTGACCAGTTAAGTTGCACGCACGCACGCACTTGATAAAAAGTAGAAATGATTACTGTTTCTTGTAAAAACTCCCTCCCTCCCTCCTAAGTACTACAAATAGGTACCTGTCACATTTGTAACACAAAACAGTGTCCATAATCATCACATAATCATTACCCAAACCTTAACATTATTACTAACCTTATCCTCTGATCAGTTTAACAGTGGAGTACTATGTTTAATTTAATTCTTATTGCAGTAATTCCGCGGGCATCATCGCGATAAGTCCTCTAATGATGATGTTTATGTTAATTAAAGTTTTCACGTGAGCTACAGAAATGTTCTTGCCTTGCTTTCATTGAACAATTTCTAAAAGTAGAAACTTCTAATTTTATATTTGATCACAACAGGCACGTGACGGGATGGTGGTCAATGTGTGTGATATACGTGCAAGTTTGTGGATCATAACTACACAACCCCTTGTCTATTTTTACCAATTCCCCATGAATAATTGCACTAGTTAACTTGGTATCTTTACTTTGCAGTCTTTTTATTTTTGTGTGTTGAAAAAAATAATCTAAGTTATTCAATTTCCCATGATATTATTATTTATTTTTTCGATTTTAGAACTCCATATTATATAAAATGTCAAACTTTTTTTTTTATTAGTTTCAAACTTTAGTAACATATTACTACATATCAGAAAATAAATTTTAGTTCAATTTAATCATAATACTATGTATAAGTAATATACAAATTAATAAAATATATATATTTTTAGAAATAATTGATAAGACAATTGCAATAATTTTTATTTTTTATTTTTATAAAACGGGTGAAGTATTGGAAGCTTGCAAAAACATTGGGTTAGTTAGTGAAGAGCCTTCTTTTATTGGGGGCATCTCTATAAAGGTGGTTCTCCATGGAAAGCAAGACAACATGCTTGTGTTGGTAGATTTTCGAGAAAATATAGAAATATACCTCTATAATTAGGTAAAAAAATGTAGATATGTCATTATACAAGTTAATTGTCATATTAGCCCATGTACTTAGGAAAAACATGTGAATATTGGGACAGTATCATCTTTCCGTCCAAATTCTAACGAAATTGCTGACTATATATATTAGTTGGTATGTAAAATTGACTACGTGGAAAAATATTGTCCAAGTGAATTTGCTGAGTATGGAGGGATCAAAACTACGTCATTTTGATACATAAACTAGAAGGTCAACTTTCGCTAAATAGTTAACAAATTTGTTCAATAATTGATGAAAATATCATTTTTGCCACTTCAGTTAACAAGTCCGTTAAAAATAAATTTCTTAATCATCTCACCATCTCCAACACCAGACCACCGTCATCCACCCACCACTCATAACCATTGTCCACCATAACCTACAAAATCAACACCACCATCACTACCAAAATCAACACCATAACAACCGCAACCAAAATCACAACACAAAATTGAATAAACTGATTGACTTAGATGGATCAGAAGCAACACAAATTTGAAAACCCCCGATCTCCATCAATCAGAGATGATTAAAACGACGTAGTTTAGCTTTCTTATTAAAACGACGTATTTCAGCTTTCTTATTAATAACTGATTGATTAAGACGGATCAGAAGCAACACAAATTTGAAAACCCTCAATCTCAATCAATCAGAGATGATTAAAACGACGTAGTTTAGCTTCCTTCAACTTTGTAAAATATATATTTTGTACTGATTGTTTCATATTTAACATTTTACCCCCATCAATTTAAACGGCGTAGTTTAACTTTCTTATTAATAAGTGTAAAACGATGTAGTTTCGAGTATTTCATACTTAAAAAATTTCACTTGGACAATTTTTTTCACATAACATGCCAACTAAGATATAGTCAGCAATTTCGTTAGAATTTAGACGAAAAGATGACGTTGTCCAAATATCCACACATTTTTCTTAAATACAAGGCCAAATATAACAATTAACTTGTATAAGGGTATATCTACATCCTTTACCTAAATATAGGGGAATACTTCTATATTTTTCCGTAGATTTTCTGAAAAAAATACCCACTTTATGAGTTGGTCTTATGAAAAACTAGTTTTTTCTTAAGATAAGGAAAAACGTGTTTTCAAAATGAACGGTGGCAATTTTGTAATTACTGGCAACCATGTTCAAAATAAACGGTGGCATTTTTGTAATTGCGGCAACCATGATAAATGCCGGTGTTAATATTACAAATGACCGGTGATTTCATGCGGCATTTTATAAACATGAAACTGGCATTTTTTACACGGGCACTTTTAAATACATAAACTGGCATCTCTTCAAAAATATAAGCACTGGCATTCAAAAATACATGGACTGGCATTTTGAAAACACATTTACTGGCACTCATAAATACATATACTGGCACTAAAAAACACTTATAATTATTTTTGCTGATATTCAAAAAAACATGAACTGGCATTCAAAAAAACATGGACTGGCATTCAAAATTACAAGAACTGGCATTCAAAAAATACATTGACACTCGCCACACACTTACCGGCACTCTATTATACACTAACCGGCACTCCAAAATACATGTGGATCGGCACTTGATTATACACTAACGGGCACTTGATTATACACTAACGGGCACTCAATTTTACACCAACGGGCACTTGATTATACATGAACCTCGGCACTCAAAAAAAAAAAAATTGACATTAGTTTGAGCTGGAACGGCACATTTTATACTCAAATCAACGAGAGGAAGACCAGAATCGTAAGAAGAACGGT
Source organism: Adenophora triphylla var. japonica (assembly GCA_022495995.1). Lineage (NCBI taxonomy): Eukaryota > Viridiplantae > Streptophyta > Magnoliopsida > Asterales > Campanulaceae > Adenophora > Adenophora triphylla. The sequence continues at coordinate 147,585 of JAFEMH010003896.1, read as the reverse complement.
GAAGGAATTGAGAGGTTAGAGTTAGGTTCTTCTTAGGTTAATTGGTTTTGGACTGGGAAGACGCCGATGAACGGGAGAGAGGGACAGGGAATGGTGAGGTCGGAATTGTCGTTGAATCAATCGGAGGGAGTAGGCTAGGTTGTTGTTGATTTTAGAGGGAGGAATTCGATGGAGGTTTGGCCGGAGCTAGGTGAAGGTCGACGGTGATGGAGGTTGAATTGGGTTGAATTTGCCGGAGAAGGAGAGCTAGGTTAGGGAGCTTGGGGACGAGAATGGCTTTTGTGCGTATAGAGAGAGAAGAGGAATCCGGATAGAGAGAGAAAGGGTGAGGTTGAAGCTGGGTTGTTGTCCGGTGAGGTGAGATAGGGAGGAGCTTGGCCGGCAATGGAGGGAGTTGTTCCCCTGTGAAAGAAGACGCAAAAGAAGACGCAGAGTGAGGTTTTGCGTATAGAGAGAGAGAGACCGGATAGAGAGAGAAAGAGAGAGAGCATTGTGGGTTGTTAACGGGAAAACACGTTTTTTGTTAAGCTTAACAAAAAATGCGTTTTTTTTTAGTTTTTCGCCCACTTTATCTACTAAATCTTTTTCAAAATCTTGAATTATATTACTCGTGTTTGAATATTATCCAACATGCTACACTTGGCAACAACCTATATAACCATTTTGATTATGCTAACCCATCTCAAAAAAAAAAAAAAAAAAAAAAAACCCTCCTTCTCGAAAGACGTTCAATTTTTTTATATTTGCTTTTAATAAATAGCAAATTTAATTTTTTTTAAACATAACAAAACATAATTAATGAAATTACTGGGAAAGAGAAACTGCAACCGACAACACCTCTTCTGTAATAATAAGGACAACGTACGACACATTAATAAAATGTTCGCAATATACTGATTTTCAGCCATATTAATTTAATTTAATGTTTGTCACCTTCTACGTTAAAAAGAAAAAAAATATAATAGTAGTAACTCTAAATAGGAAAATATTTTAATTTCATTCGTTCATTTATTCTATAACCTGCAAACACTGTACAACCTCTTACAGACAGACAGAGCGGTGGAGGAGAAAGGCACACACTTCCTGATTCACCTATTTAAAATGTCCAGGCTGCCCCTTTTATCAAATTTCACTTTTTTAATGCTACCTAGTTTATGTTACTCCTCCTTCTAACCTCTATTTAATTTTTTTAGTTATTTTTTCCAAAATAAGTGATTTCATTTTAAATATGAAAAAATTAATGTTATTTTGTACTACTCTCTCTCTCTCTCTCATCAAATATAAGCATAAAAGAACAAATTTTATTTATTATTATTTTCAATGTAAAACTAGTTAAGTGTAACTGTATTTATATTAATGTTATCTTACCAAAAATATTTTTAATTAATTGTTCTTGTTATAAAATCAATACAATTAAACTATTTCAACTACCTTATTAATATGTGTAAAATTGGTTATTTTGTTTATAATTGAGATAGAGGGTAGATGGTTCGAGCAATATATAAGAGGAAGGGGAAAGAGGAGGTGGACGGTGGAGTATTGTTTAAGATAAGAGGCTTGAAGAGGAAGGAAGAAGTGGGGTAGGTTTGGTCTCCGGCGGGAACGGAAATATTTGCAGGCTTTGCATTCTGTCCTGCTATAAATCGCACACTTTTTATTTTGGGCGTCCCATTATAAATCGCACACTTCCTAAAATGGAAAAGAATCTTTACTATTCCTTCCACTCATTCTCTCTCCTACATTATTTTAATACTCACAACACCATTATAATTTACTATTCCCTCCACTCATTCTCTCTCCTATTTTACTTTTACACTCACAACATTTATATCATTATTTTTCTTGTCATGTAACATGATAACGGTCTGGTTCTTGTAAGCGGAACGGAAGGAGTATCTAACTAGTCAAAATAAAGTAAATTTGAAGAACAAGGACAATACTTGAACATACAACAGTCGTAGCCTCCTGACCCTAATAAACATATGGTCCCCCACAACTTATAGTTGCTGCTACCTATGCCCATGTTTTTTTTCTTCATTGCAGCTGAAATTTGGTCCATTTATTATTACTCTCAACTCTTTATATTCAATGCATCTTTAGATGTTTATGGATTTGGGATGGTGAAGTAGCACATGGTAGATGTACAATGATGTGTATGATCGAGATGAGAATTGAGCTGATTTAACGGGCGAGATAATGAGTTGAATTAGAATGTCTAAACAAATATTAATATGGTAAAAAAAATAATGTATAATAACTACTTTCTATGTTCCAAAATAAATCAAATTTGTTGTTAATCATGAGCAAATTTAAATTTTTTTTTGATTATTTATTTTGAGATGTAGGGAGTAAATCATACTTCATTCATTCCTATTTAAAGTTTTTAGTATAAATTTACACGCTTATTAAATAGAGCAAAAATGGATCAATAATAGTAGCGAGTTTATGATAATTTGTCCAAATCACTATCCATATATAATATTAAAGCAGAAGAAATTTCAAGCTCCACAGCTCGCCACGTGTCAATCTCTTATTCGCCGATATTTTGCATTTTGGTCCTTAAATTTCATCTATTTTCGCCAATAAATCAGCTTTTTGGTCCATAAATAACAATTATTTGTGTTTTAGTCCTTTTAATTCATTTGTGTTTGAGTTCTTTGAAAATTAAATTCCCCAATTAGTTTATTTAAATGAAATAAATCCAATAAGTTTATTTAAATGTTTTATATCAAAATTATCGTCTCACTTTTTTATTGTTGTATATAAACCTAACATATTGTTTTCGTTTATTTAAATGAAATTAATTATTAATTAAACTTCTACATTAAAATAAATCCAATAAGTTTATTTATATGAAATAATTCACAAATAAGTTTATTTAAATGTTTTATATCAAAATTATTGTCTCACTTTTTTATTGTTGTATATAAACCTAACATATTATTTTCGTTTATTTAAATGAAATTAATTATTAATTAAACTTATACATTAAAATAAATCAAATAAGTTTTTTTAAAAAAATAATTAGCCTAAATTTCGGCAATTAATAAGATTCATTTAGTCCTTTAAAAAAGATTAATTAGCCTTAATTAGTCTTAAATTTCGGTAATAAATTAAGTATATATATAGTATGGTTTACTCATTGAATTATTTTCATATATTTTTCTTATATTTTTTTTAATCCTTATATAACTCAAGTATATATATAGTATGTTTTCTTTATAAAAAATAATAGAGTATATGGAAACAAATTGGCTGAACATGAAAAAAATATTGTGTATAAACTAAAAAAAGTATTGTAAAATAATTCGAAATTAGAATTCAATTATTAATATTATCAAATTAGATTAGATTTAATTCAAATCTTACATATTTATCAAATGGGTTATATTTCCTTAAAAAAAATGTTTACATTTTCAATTGTTTGACTAAGTCCATGAAATTCAGTTTTTTTTTTTTTTTTTTTTGAAAGAAGTCCATGAAATTCAGTTAGTGGAGTATTAAAATTACAGGAATTGATTTTTTTAAAACTTTGAGCAACAATTCTATGGCAAGTTAAATTCGGGTATCATAAACAGATCTAACCTTAAAATTTAAAATTTTTTTAATAGGGCAAATTTTCTAAATGCCATAAAATTACTCATGCAAATCTTCAATGTTTATCCTAATTTAAAAATAGTTAAATGTTTTTAATTTCAAAATTATTCTAATTTAAACACATTAATATATTTTGAAGATGTCAATTCAAATCTAAATTGATTACCAAGTATCCTTATAAATTATCTCTACAATCCATCCATATATAATATTAAAGCAGAAGAAATTCCAAGCTCCACAGCTCGGCACGTGTCAATCTCTTATTCGCCGATATTTTGCATTTTGGTCCTTAAATTTCATCTATTTTCGTCAATAAATCAGCTTTTTGGTCCATAAATAACAATTATTTGTGTTTTAGTCCTTTTAATTCATTTGTGTTTGAGTTCTTTGAAAATTAAATTCCCCAATTAGTTTATTTAAATGAAATAAATCCAATAAGTTTATTTAAATGTTTTATATCAAAATTATCGTCTCACTTTTTTATTGTTGTATATAAACCTAACATATTGTTTTCGTTTATTTAAATGAAATTAATTATTAATTAAACTACTACATTAAAATATATCCAATTAGTTTATTTAAATGAAATAATTCACAAATAAGTTTATTTAAATGTTTTATATCAAAATTATTGTCTCACTTTTTTATTGTTGTATATAAACCTAACATATTATTTTCGTTTATTTAAAAGAAACTAATTATTAATTAAACTTATACATTAAAATAAATCAAATAAGTTTTTTAAAAAAAAAATAATTAGCCTAAATTTCGGCAATAAATAAGATTCATTTAGTCATTTAAAAAAGATTAATTAGCCTTAATTAGTCTTAAATTTCGGTAATAAATCAAGTATATATATAGTATGGTTTACTCATTGAATTATTTTCATATATTTTTCTTATATTTTTTTTTAATCCTTATATAACTCAAGTATATATATAGTATGTTTTCTTTATAAAAAATAATAGAGTATATGAAAACAAATTGGCTGAACATGAAAAAAATATTGTGTATAAACTAAGAAAAGTATTGTAAAATAATTTGAAATTAGAATTCAATTATTAATATTATCAAATTAGATTAGATTTAATTCAAATCTTACATATTTATCAAATGGGTTATATTTCCTTAAAAAAAACGTTTACATTTTCAATTGTTTGACTAAGTCCATGAAATTCAGTTTCTTTTTTTTTTTTGAAAGAAGTCCATGAAATTCAGTTAGTGGAGTATTAAAATTACAGGAATTGATTTTTTTAAAACTTTGAGCAACAATTCTATGGCAAGTTAAATTCGGGTATCATAAACTGATCTAATCTTAAAATATAAATTTTTTTTAATAAGGCAAATTTTCTAAATGCCATAAAATTACTCATGCAAATCTTCAATGTTTATCCTAATTTAAAAATTGTTAAATGTTTTTAATTTCAAAATTATCCTAATTTAAACACATTAATACATTTTGAAGATGTCAATTCAAATCTAAATTGATTACCATGTATCCTTATAAATTATCTCTACAATCCATCCATATCCATATATAATATTAAAGCAGAAGAAATTCCAAGCTCCACAGCTCGCCACGTGTCAATCTCTTATTCGCCGATATTTTGCATTTTTGTCCTTAAATTTCATCTATTTTCGTCAATAAATCAGCTTTTTGGTCCATAAATAACAATTATTTGTGTTTTAGTCCTTTTAATTCATTTGTGTTTGAGTTCTTTGAAAATTAAATTCCCCAATTAGTTTATTTAAATGAAATAAATCCAATAAGTTTATTTAAATGTTTTATATCAAAATTATCGTCTCACTTTTTTATTGTTGTATATAAACCTAACATATTGTTTTAGTTTATTTAAATGAAATTAATTATTAATTAAACTTCTACATTAAAATATATCCAATAAGTTTATTTAAATGAAATAATTCACAAATAAGTTTATTTAAATGTTTTATATCAAAATTATTGTCTCACTTTTTTATTGTTGTATATAAACCTAACATATTATTTTCGTTTATTTAAAAGAAACTAATTATTAATTAAACTTATACATTAAAATAAATCAAATAAGTTTTTTTTAAAAAAAATAATTAGCATAAATTTCGGCAATAAATAAGATTCATTTAGTCATTTAAAAAAGATTAATTAGCCTTAATTAGGCTTAAATTTCGGTAATAAATCAAGTATATACTCCCTCCGTCCCATAGAGCTTAGGAAGATTCCATTTGGCACGGGAATTAAGGAATATTATTATAGTATTAGGAGAGAGAATGAGTGGAAGAAGTGTTGTGAGTGTGAAAAATTAAATAGGAGAGAGAATGAGTGGAGGGAATAGTAAATTATAATGTGTTGTGAGTATTAAAATAATGTAAGAGAGAGAATGAGTGGAGGGAATAGTAAATTTCTTAAGAGTTATGGGACGTCCAAAATAGAAAGTTTTCTTAAGACTTATGGGACAGAGGGAGTATATAGTATGGTTTACTCATTGAATTATTTTCATATATTTTTCTTATATTTTTTTTTAATCCTTATATAACTCAAGTATATATATATTATGTTTTCTTTATAAAAAATAATAGAGTATATGAAAACAAATTGGCTGAACATGAAAAAAATATTGTGTATAAACTAAGAAAAGTATTGTAAAATAATTTGAAATTAGAATTCAATTATTAATATTATCAAATTAGATTAGATTTAATTCAAATCTTACATATTTATCAAATGTGTTATATTTCCTTAAAAAAAACGTTTACATTTTCAATTGTTTGACTAAGTCCATGAAATTCAGTTTTTTTTTTTTTCTATTTTGAAAGAAGTCCATGAAATTCAGTTAGTGGAGTATTAAAATTACAGGAATTGATTTTTTTAAAACTTTGAGCAACAATTCTATGGCAAGTTAAATTCGGGTATCATAAACTGATCTAATCTTAAAATATAAATTTTTTTTAATAAGGCAAATTTTCTAAATGCCATAAAATTACTCATGCAAATCTTCAATGTTTATCCTAATTTAAAAATTGTTAAATGTTTTTAATTTCAAAATTATCCTAATTTAAACACATTAATACATTTTGAAGATGTCAATTCAAATCTAAATTGATTACCATGTATCCTTATAAATTATCTCTACAATCCATCCATATCCATATATAATATTAAAGCAGAAGAAATTCCAAGCTCCACAGCTCGCCACGTGTCAATCTCTTATTCGCCGATATTTTGCATTTTTGTCCTTAAATTTCATCTATTTTCGTCAATAACCGCTTTTGGTCCATAAATAACAATTATTTGTGTTTTAGTCCTTTTAATTCATTTGTGTTTGAGTTCTTTGAAAATTAAATTCCCCAATTAGTTTATTTAAATGAAATAAATCCAATAAGTTTATTTAAATGTTTTATATCAAAATTATCGTCTCACTTTTTTATTGTTGTATATAAACCTAACATATTGTTTTCGTTTATTTAAATGAAATTAATTATTAATTAAACTTCTACATTAAAATATATCCAATAAGTTTATTTAAATGAAATAATTCACAAATAAGTTTATTTAAATGTTTTATATCAAAATTATTGTCTCACTTTTTTATTGTTGTATATAAACCTAACTTATTATTTTCGTTTATTTAAAAGAAACTAATTATTAATTAAACTTATACATTAAAATAAATCAAATAAGTTTTTTTTAAAAAAAATAATTAGCATAAATTTCGGCAATAAATAAGATTCATTTAGTCATTTAAAAAAGATTAATTAGCCTTAATTAGTCTTAAATTTCGGTAATAAATCAAGTATATATATAGTATTGTTTACTCATTGAATTATTTTCATATATTTTTCTTATATATTTTTTTAATCCTTATATAACTCAAGTATATATATATTATGTTTTCTTTATAAAAAATAATAGAGTATATGAAAACAAATTGGCTGAACATGAAAAAAATATTGTGTATAAACTAAGAAAAGTATTGTAAAATAATTTGAAATTAGAATTCAATTATTAATATTATCAAATTAGATTAGATTTAATTCAAATCTTACATATTTATCAAATGGGTTATATTTCCTTAAAAAAAAACGTTTACATTTTCAATTGTTTGACTAAGTCCATGAAATTCAGTTTTTTTTTTTTGAAAGAAGTCCATGAAATTCGGTTAGTGGAGTATTAAAATTACAGGAATTGATTTTTAAAACTTTGAGCAACAATTCTATGGCAAGTTAAATTCGGGTATCATAAACTGATCTAATCTTAAAATATAAATTTTTTTTAATAAGGCAAATTTTCTAAATGCCATAAAATTACTCATGCAAATCTTCAATGTTTATCCTAATTTAAAAATTGTTAAATGTTTTTAATTTCAAAATTATCCTAATTTAAACACATTAATACATTTTGAAGATGTCAATTCAAATCTAAATTGATTACCATGTATCCTTATAAATTATCTCTACAATCCATCCATATCCATATATAATATTAAAGCAGAAGAAATTCCAAGCTCCACAGCTCGCCACGAGTCAATCTCTTATTTGCCGATATTTTGCATCTTGGTGCTTAAATTTCATCTATTTTCGCCAATAATCAGCTTTTTGGTCCATAAATAACAATTATTTGTGTTTTAGTCCTTTTAATTCATTTGTGTTTGAGTTCTTTGAAAATTAAATTCCCCAATTAGTTTATTTAAATGAAATAAATCCAATAAGTTTATTTAAATGTTTTATATCAAAATTATCGTCTCACTTTTTTATTGTTGTATATAAACCTAACATATTGTTTTCGTTTATTTAAATGAAATTAATTATTACTTAAACTTCTACATTAAAATAAATCCAATATGTTTATTTAAATGAAATAATTCACAAATAAGTTTATTTAAATGTTTTATATCAAAATTATTGTCTCACTTTTTTATTGTTGTATATAAACCTAACATATTATTTTCGTTTATTTAAAAGAAATTAATTATTAATTAAACTTATACATTAAAATAAATCAAATAAGTTTTTTTTTAAAAAATAATTAGCCTAAATTTCGGCAATAAATAAGATTCATTTAGTCATTTAAAAAATATTAATTAGCCTTAATTAGTCTTAAATTTCGGTAATAAATCAAGTATATATATAGTATGGTTTACTCATTGAATTATTTTCATATATTTTTTTTTAATCATTATATAACTCAAGTTTATATATAGTATGTTTTCTTTATAAAAAATAATAGAGTATATGGAAACAAATTGGCTATACATGACAAAAATATCGTGTATAAACTAAGAAAAGTATTGTAAAATAATTTGAAATTAGAATTCAATTATTAATATTATCAAATTAGATTAGATTTAATTGAAATCTTACATATTTATCAAATGGGTTATATTTATCAAATGGGTTATATTTTCTTAAAAAAAAGGTTTACATTTTCAATTGTTTGACTAAGTCCTTGAAAGTCAGTTTTTTTTTTTTTTTGAAAGAAGTCCATGAAATTCAGTTAGTGGAGTATTAAAATTACAGGAATTGATTTTTTAAAACTTTGAGCAACAATTCTATGGCAAGTTAAATTCGGATATCATAAACTGATCTAATCTTAAAATTTAAAATTTTTTTAATAAGGCAAATTTTCTAAATGCCATAAAATTACTCATGCAAATCTTCAATGTTTATCCTAATTTAAAAATAGTTAAATGTTTTTAATTTCAAAATTATCCTAATTTAAACACATTAATACATTTTGAAGATGTCAATTCAAATTTAAATTGATTACCAAGTATCCTTATAAATTATCTCTACAAATCTTCAAAAAGAAAAAAAAAAGTCTACATTACGTGAATAACCCTATCAATCTTAATATATTTTTGATAATATAATTTCATCCGGCCTAGCTAAATATTTTATATCAAAATTATTGTTGAACTTTTTTATTGTTGTACATAAACCTAACATATAGTTTTCGTTTATTTAAATGAAATTAATTATTAATTAAACTTATATTCTTTTTAAAGATTTTTCATTTAATAAATTGATTTTTCATTTAATAAAAGGTTAATGTTTATAAGGTAAATATTTATAAGGTAAATATTTATACAGTAAATTATCCCGATTTAAGCTCAATCAACATTTGAATTTTGAAATAAAAAAATTTCATTTAATAAATTGATTTTTTCATTTAATAAAAGGTTAATGTGTATAAGGTAAATATTTATACAGTAAATTATCCCGATTTAAGCTCAATCAACTTTTGAATTTTGAAATTAAAGATTTTTCAATAGTTGATGTCACTATTATGACATGGCATTATGTAATTCTCACATTGGTCAATTATTTTCTATATAAATCATGTAACAAACTTATTTTGCAACTGCCTCATTATTTTGCAACCCTAGCAAGAGATTTAGAGAGAGGAGATTTCGACAGAGAGAGATTTCCGAGAGGAAGAAAGGAACCAGCCAAGCCTAGAGAGGAAGAAGAAGAAGAACTTTTCTCCATTGCTTGATAGATTCAACACCAAGGTAAGAATTCAATCATCTTTTAATATGTTCTTTAACCTAGAAAACCCTAGAAAATGCATACATTTACATTAAATCCTTTCCAAAGCTTGCATGGTTGTTCTTATAAAAACTTCTATGGAATAAATTTGAATATCATATAGGATCATGTTTTTCAATACCTTGAATGTCGATTCCCTTCTTATCAACGTTAATCCATGCTTCTTGCAATTCCTTTACCTGATATGAATTATTTATTGTCATAATGGAAAAAGTGGAACTTAATTGGTATATTAATCGAACATGCATGATTTTAATGATTGGAACTATACCTCCTCATTTTGTCTGGTCTGAGAAGTTGATGGTCTCAATGATTCTGACTCAGTCTGAAACCATAAATTGAATATTGAAAACCAATCGACTCATTGACAATTATTTAACACTGTTAGGTGTAATTCTTTTTTTTTAATCCGAAAGGAAGATTCTATTAGAAGAAGATCAATTTACAAAAGGATGGTTTGGAGGAAGAAAATAGGATGACCATTCAAGTGGTCAATCAATCAGAAGTTTCGGCAGCAAGATAGAGATATCCGTAAGTAGGTCGACAGCGTCCATAGCGTGTACATAGTCTTTTTGGAATATGAAGATGTTGCTAGACTTGAATGTATTCTGTTTGGATAAAAATTCGCCGACCATACTTCTCCTTTCGTACAGATCCATCTCCCGATTTGACATTTACTTTTATTTTTTACTTATCCACAAATCCTGTTCCAGCTATATGTTGGATGGAAATCAGAATCTCCAAATTTTCTGAAATTTCCAATTATATTGTGAAAATGGTACACAAGGAGGCAGCCAAAACAAGATGGTAAATCCTGTTGGCTTCCCAAAATTATGTACTAGAGAAAACAGAACTTTGTTCCAGTAAAAAAACTAAAAAGGAACCTAAATGAAGTCGTCCAAAGAACTCATATTTGCATTGAATGGTAAAAAGTAAGTACCAGCAAACTTAACTTAAACTGTTGCGATCATCATCCCCGGTGCCCTATTCCCAGTCTTCAACTCCAAAAACTTCTTCAATCATACTGTAAGTAGGCAAGAAATCGGCTTTAGTTATTGGAAATGTCGAATACTCGGTATCCCACACTTTAGCATCACAACGCTCAGAAATAAATTCGCCATGGCCCCCATGTTTGCCATCTTCAACCTTCTCTTGACTAACTTGTGGCACGAAAACTACATCAAAGGTCGAATTAGAGTTCTCTTGGAAATCATAAGCTCCCATTTCACCTCCTATGGTTTTATCTGAACACTAAGATGAAGAGTTGGAACTAGAATTGTTAAGCAAATTCATTGGCCATCTTTCTGAAACATTTGTCATCCCCTTATAGGAATCATCCACATAAATCTCATTCTGATATGGGTCACATCTTCCTCAGATTCATCACTCCCTTCCCACTCATCATTATCGCTGTCAATGTCTGTTGGAGTACATCTATTCTGATCAACCCTTTTTCGCAGCATGAAAAAATTGAAATAATAGCTAACAATCTCAAAAACTGATCCGAGAAGGGAACACTGCCGCATGATGGTGCCAAAAATTCTTTCCCAATGATGCAGGATTGGAAAATACAACATCGTGAAATAACTCTTCATCCAAATCACTCCATTTATCTGCTACTCTCTCTCCCATGTCACTGAATCCCAATTCAAAAAATCTCTCCAGCCTAACACTTTGTAAGTGCTCCAATTTGAGCTTGTTAGAATTTTCGTTATAAAATTAACGAAAGTTATAACAATTACTAACATTCCTAACTATCCTAACATTTCTAACAAAGGGAGGGTAGAATGGGCATTGTTATTTAAGGTTAAACCTTAAAAAGAATCTTAAAAAAGAAAAACAAAAGAATAAAACCACAAATAGAAATGCTGGAAACATAATCTGGCTGGTCAATTTGAATTTTGAAAAAGATTATTCCTTGTGTCCAAAGCCCGAAGCAAAGAATTAATGAACAGTGCACGCGACTGGATCCATCCGCGCGGACATGTTTGCATTTTCAGGAGGGCTATAAATTGAGCCCTCCAGTCACAAAAATAAAAAAGGAAGAACACAATAGCAACGAAGTTCTGGCGAAATATAGAGAGAAAACAGTGAGAATTCTCAAGAATTGTCACCTTTTTCTTTCCAATCTTTCCCAACTCATACTCATTCACTCACTCTCATATTAAAGCCCTAAACACTCATACACTCAAGCCAAACACTCAAGAACACAAGGAAGATTGGTAAACCCTCTTCTTCCTAACCCTAAATCTCACCCATGCATGCATCTTCAAGCTACAAAATGTAGTTCTTTCATCTTCTTTCTCTAGATCTAAGAAGATCACCATGGAAGACCATCTCCATGGATGATCTTCTACAAAGATCAACATTATTTTCAAAGCTTTTCTTTCTTACTTGCAAAAATGCACTTTCAAAACCCTAAAAAAAAACCATTTTCAAGCACTAAATCTTGATTTCAAAGGGTAAAATCCCCCTCCCCAAGCAAATGAAATGCTTAGTCCTAATGTACCCCAAGGATGGTTTGGTATAGTTGATTCACCACTAAAATGTCTAGTGATCACTAACCAAAACCTAGGGAAATGGGGACAAGCATGGATGCAAAACCCCCCTTAAAATCATATTTTCTTTCTTGAGAAGTTGCTGTCCAGTAGCAATTTTCTCAGACCTCAGTCCATGGTCTTAATTTTTGGACACAGATGAACTTGGAATTTGGTGTTGACTACAAAACACTTTTTGTAGCCAACATCCAGAGCTTTCCAGACATATTTTTACCTTATTTTTTGGGTGAGTAAAACTCCTCTCTTCAATTTTTCTTTCAGAGGCTAGTTCATCAGCTTCTGGGAATCCAGATCTCATATCTGAGGTTTCCAGAAGGTTTTGACCCCTCAAATCTTCTCCAAAATGGAAATTTCTTTCACACAAAGTTTATTCAAGGAGTCTAGAGAAACTTTCATTCTCTGAGTTCATCCAGATTATGAAGTTTTAGGGCCCTTGAATCCATTTCAAAATCAGGTGTCTGCTGCCATTTCCTTCTGGCAGAAGTGACTTCTCAACTTCAAAAGGTTTTTTGAGTACCAAATCTCAAACCAAAAATTCTCCAAAAAATCATGGGATCAGTTTAAAGTCTTAAAAAGACATCCCAATTTTTACTTTTTCCAGTTTCAACTTATTTTGGCCAAAACACACACACACACACACACACAAATGATTTTCAGCTTGGAAGACTCGTTTTACGAGGCGCGTCGGGTGCACACTAACGTCCTTCCCGACGCGTAACATGACCTCCGAACCTAAATCTCTGATCTCGGGCTTTTTTCAAAGTTTTGCCCTTCAAAATTAAAATGGCGTGGCGACTCCGTTTTTTCCGGTTTTATTTGGTTTTTCAAAGAAACGCAAAAATCGAATTTTTCCCGCGAAAAAGGCAACACATCGTTACAGTGGCGACTCCGCTGGGGACTAAGCTTTTTAATAAAAAAATGGTATTCGGTATATTGGTGGAAACCATTAAATTTCCCGTTATCGCCTCCTAACACGAGTCGGGGATAAATTGTGGTCTAACAATCCCACGTACCGGTATCACCGTTTTCAAAAAAAAAAAGGCTTTTGAGGGTCAAGCTTCCGTCCCGGCTTTGAAAATCATTTTTGTGTGTGTGTTGATTTTTGCACAGTTTTCATGTTGTTTTGGCCGCCTCGGAGAAAGTCAAAATTTTTGACTGTCGGAATAATGTCCCCAACTGTCGGAAGTTTCGTGCTTATGTGCTCATTAAAATTTTCAAAAAAAAATTCAAAAAAAAAAGAAAATTTCCAAAAAAAAATCATGCATCATATTTTTAAGACACATAAAAAATTTCTATTTTACTCAGAAAAAGAATATAGACTGCTTGCACACTACGCGCACGTGACCGTACACTGCACACTACGTCCTTAACCCGGGGAAATCCTTGTCGCGGTCCGTTTGGTCTTATTACGCCTCTCGGATGAGCACAGGACTACCCAAACATCCCATGGAGCCTCGTGTCGACCATGCACTTGTCCGTGACACACTTTGTCCGAGACCCGGTTGGTTTTTAGTCTGGTCTGTGTCATGCCCTGTCCGTGTATAGACCTTTCCTTTCAAGCCTTTGTCGGCATACCGACTCAATATCTCTCGGGTCCCTAATCAGTCGCTAATCAGTCGAAGTTCTGCCGGTTTTCCGCCGCAGACTTTGACCAAGATATTGACCGGCGCCTTGACTTCGGCTCGGCGGCACAAATTATACACCGACTCCCGCATTGACGAGTCATCAAGGATTAACGGTTATTCCATGCCTAATTACGGCTTAGCGACGACAAGTCAAGATCAATCGGACATTTATCGGTCCAAATCATGCCGACTTTCGTCGAGCTCTCGGACACGATCTTGACTCGACGTCGGCTTTGTCCGTAATTTACATCGAATGCTCGTTAAGACTCGATTACCCGCCGAGACTTCTAGGATCGTTTTTCTTTCGGTCGGTGGGACCCGCTTGCCCTATAGGACCCTCGCCGGGTGTCCACCTGGGAGGTCGAAATACGGGTGGAATACGAGGGGCTTATAGACGTATTGACGGGGCCCACCGATCCAGAATCGAGTAGTTTGCGAAAAGAAGAGCAATCTTTTCCAACCGATTAGGTTAATAAAACATGTTTTAAGTAAACGTGAACAAATAGCGCATGTTGCATGAGCCAAAAGTCCAAACACCTACCCTCCTTCCATTCCCGAGACATAGAACCTTCATGTCCTTTCCCCCAGCCTCCGCACAAAGCTTGGTTTCGGGCACGGGTCACCGTTTGATCGGTTGGGAAGAGTCAAGCGCATCGTCGGCTTCGCCGTTTGTTCCAACTCACGGGTTTGAGAATGTGCGCATCGGCCGGTAATGATGGGGATAACGTCACTCCGCCTCCCGGGACCCCTCGGACAGAGCAACGGTGGAATCGGTTAGCGAGAACGAGATGAGGTTACGACGGGAAGCACGGCTAAACGGCCTTATGGAGGCTATTAAGAGTCACGGTGCGGCCGCCGGCCTCAATCCGGATGGCACCTTCACCGTGGAAGAAGACGAGGATGCCAACCCCACTCTCGGTCGCCACGATTACACCGAGGATGCCGCCACCCACCTCCTATGGTGCCACTACCAGAACCCATGCTCCTCGATTTTCGGGTCGACCGGCTCCCAACCACGAGACCACCGGATCCATGCGGCAGACGGCCTGAATCGGTGGGGCAAAATCGGTACGGAATGTCTTCTCATGGTTGGGGCTATCTCGGAATGCCACGGCTAATCGGGATCCCACCTCAATTGGGAACCGATCAATCCAGGACCTTCACAGCAACGGCCACGGTTCGGAATGCCGCCACAACTTGGTTACGGGCCACGGTCGGAGCCTCGAACGTACTAGAATCCTCCTCGCACAAATCCGTTCCTCGCTCCCATAAGCCTCCATCCGGTGTCATCGAATCACCGGGACCGCAGTACCCGGGTTACACACCTTCACCACAGGCGGCCATGCAATTCAACAATCGGGACAGACGGCCGCACTCAAGCCTACTTACGGGCCCCACTCTGGAAATCCAAGTTATCCGGCTACATCGGGGCTGCCCCACCTACTTTGCGGTTGAAAATCAACAGCAAGCCGCAAGGTTCTACCACTTTTGCTCGAGGCTCCTACTCATGCTCCCAGGGTAACTCGGCCCGGGACGAGAGTTTTCACCTACGTCCGGACCGGCCGTTCCCTCCACGATCTGCCTCCGGTGGTAGCTCCTCTCTCTAGCTCGGCCACTAGCTTGAATGCCATGGTTCCGCCACAAGACCCTCATCGGCTGGTTCATGGAACAACACAAGGAAATGAAAGCGCAGTTTGGGCCGGCGCGAAAGTACGCCTTCCGGCCTACGGACCGGACTCCATTGTTCCCCTACCCCACAAATTCGTGATGCCAAATCTGGATCTCTTTGATGGAACCGCATGTCCGAAAACCCATTTGGACACGTATACCTTGGCGATGAAAGCCAAAGGATGCACCAATCAGCCCGGCGGTGACTATTTCGATCTATCCTTGAAGTCCGGTGCCTTAAAGTGGTTCTTCCGTTTGAAACACGAAGCCCGGGGCCACATGGGACCAAATCACCAATGCCTTCACGAGAAAAATATAAGGCCAACTTGGAATGGGAAACAAATAGGGTTGACCTACAAACAACGGTGCGGCGTCACGATGAGAATGTTGGGGACTTTTACAAGCGGTGGAATACGAAACTCGGTGAAATGGCCATCCCTCCTTCCGAAGAGGAACAAGCTGGACATCTTCCGGTCATGCTTGAAACCACATCGAGAGCCTCCTCGAGTCACTTCCCATACTCGGACTTACGGGCCATGGTTAACTCTGCGGCTAAGTTTGAAAAGGCCTACAATCGGCAACCAGGCTGCTTTGCACTGCCTACGAGATATCGGGCTCCTCCTGCAAACACCGCCCCTGCTCTGCTAAAGGCAAAGAAATGATTAACTATGCGGGACGGGAATGTAATAACACGACTCATTTTGCTCCCGGGAAGCCGGCCGAGCCCGGACCGCGAGTCATAAATCTCGAAAACTTTGGAATGCCCCTGAATGACATCTTTAGGGGATTTGGTGAAAGAAGGCTTGCTTTGCGGCCTTTGGAGAATTTCCAACCCGGAAATCCGAATGCTCCCGTGGATACTACAAAGTATTGTGCCTTTCATCAAGCTCACGGACATCGGCGGCAGTTGCTTTACTCTGAAAAAGGCAATCCGGGGGCTAATAGAGCAAGGAAAGTTGGAAGGCCCCGAAGGGGCCTAACACGATCAAAAATCATTGCCACGGAACCATAATCAGGTGAATATGATTGAATGCGGAGAATCTTCACACGCCCGGGAAGATGCGATGAAGGTCCCCAAATACCCGTGGCCAATCTCGTCGAGGATCTGAATTCGGATTCCCCCTCGGCCTCGAGGATATCGAACGAATCAACCCATCTTGGTCTCATGTCGGAGACTCCTTGCAAGAATACGAGGCCCGCTATTTTTCGGGTAAAGGGAAGGCCGATACCGAAGAAGCGGGGCATTCCGTTCAAAATATGAAAGAACTATTTACACAAGATGGTTAGAACAATCGAGAAGAATCGAGCAAGAAAGCTTCCGGCGGGCGCTGTCTTGGGGCTTATCGGCAAAGAGGCCGAAGAGCATGCGGAGCTAGTACACTTCGCAAATTGGCTTTGGGAGAGCCCGAATATGATCCCGAGAAACAGTGAAGAATCGGAAGAGGAGGATTCCTTCTATATCCTACACGGTGTCAAATACGTGCCACCCCCTCTCACTCTTCCCCGCAATTTACGGGAGGAGAAGGCTGAATCGCAGATTACCATCACTTAGGGAATGGGAGCATATGACAACTTCTGCGGGCCGCACGCACCCCTCTTCCCCTAACAGTTTGACCGTCGCTCTCTCTCGGTGATATCCCCGTGGTATGGGAAGACGATTCGATGGCGGCGATGACGATGATGACGATGACGATGATGATGACGAGAGCGAAGAGTCAGCGAGGCCCCGATCCGGAAACAATGCGGAACAATCATGCCGAGAAATGAGCCCATGGGAGCCGGGCACAATGGCTGGTTATCAGCAAGCGACGACGAAGAAACTTCGGAAGACGAATACGAGACCGAGGACATGAAGGCCATGAAGTTTCATGGATACGAGCACGTGGATGTCTTAGAATTCAACACCGCTACCATGCTTTGGGGAAAGGGTTTTCGGGTATCTCCGGTCTAAGTCGAATAGTTGAAGATCGAAAAGAGGAAAATTAACTCCCATCCTCTCCAAATGAGAAAATCACTATTGTTAGATCAAATCCGCCCGAAAGCAAAGTAACAATTCTTGTCAAGGTGACCCGAGAAATCACTTTCCGGAATGTATTTCGGCTTTCGAGAGAAGTCCTGAAACCGGCATACACGGACGCCTCCCCCACTGAGAATGCTATAATCATCTCCAGCTCTGAATATTACAGAAAGGAACAAGAATGGCTACACTATACCGGGGAAGAAATCGAAAAGCCGCCGAGTCCCGACAATAGCGACTCTTGTTGCATGATGACAATGAGCAAGGCCGACCATGAGAGTAAATCAGAGGACGCCCTAGCTCTGTGGGCCATCCAGGGGGCAAAAACACAACCCAGGACTCGAAGCCGGTGACTTGGGAAGCGGTTATAAGGGCCGCCCGGGGAAGAGGCCGGTACGGCTCAAGCTCGGCCCGGCTGTTGCCGGGCTCCGTCGGAACCAATGGCCAATAGCCAAAAGGGCTCCCCGTTGACGTTGGCGGCATTGAAGAAATCCGGTCAAGAGACGGCGATGAGGAAGTTAATCTGTTGACCCGATGCGGGCGAGATCTTCCAAGGAAATCCCAAGGCAGATAAGAAGGCCGCGAGATCAAGCACCAAAAGAAGATCGCCGCCCCTATGCTAAGGCAGTGAAACTCCGGACCACGAAAAAGAGGATCCGTGCTCACCCGGTTGAAGCAAACACGAGGCCAACATTTCCCTCTGGTCTCTACTCACTTCGTCTTATCCCCATAAGTGAAGGCTGGAAGAAAGCAGCTCGCGCTCTCGTGCCTATTGATGCTACTCCCGATGATGTGGTACGGTGATTGGAAACATCCACTACGGGAACATAATCACTTTCACAGATCTCGACCTCCCTCAATTTGGGGTGATCATAATGAGCCTCTCTTCATCACGATCCAGTTTGGATGAACGACGCCTCCCTCGGGTCTGGTTGATAATGGGTCAGGAATGAACATTCTTCCAGCCAAAGATCATGAGCTTGCTTGATATCAAGACTACGAGACTTGAAGCCTTCTTCTCTCACGATCAAAGCTTACGACTCAACATCCCGGCAGTCCTCGGAGTTGCTACTTTAGACCTCTGGTTTGGACGAGAAATTGATACCTGTGGAATTCCGGGTTATCGACATCCCGATTACTTTCAATGCCCTGCTTGGAAGACCTTGGCTGCACCAAGTCAAAGGGGTCGCCTCAAGCCTCCACCGGTGTGTGAAATTCGTCTCGAATGGGGATCGACGACCATTTACGGGGATTTAGTCACTTTAGAGGGCACGGATACGGGCGGAATACCTATTCGGAAATCAAACATGATGAGGAAGGTCACATGCTAACGGGCTTCACGGTCGAGCCTCCCAAGGCCCAAGTGTGCAACATAGATCGACGGTCACTCGGGATAAAATCCCACCGGTCTTGAAAATGATGAGAAAAATGAGCTATCTACGGCCTCGATGCAGGGAAGCGCCAACAAGGAACTTTCAAACTCATCGAAGTGAAAGGACAAAATACTCGCCACGGCACAGGATATGAGGCCTCCCGGTGGACACTTTGCAAAGGGAAAGAGATTTGAAGGCTGCCACGGGAAAGGTCCCGGTTGACAATCCCAAATCTCTCCCCTTCGGTCCTAATTTGGTGACTACTTTGTAAAGGGTCCCACACAACCAGGAAACATCACAGAGCCCACTCCTACGGAAGGATGGCTAAAGCTACGGGATAGCCTCAACAAGTTCGGGGGAACCAAGGCTAACCCGGTCCGTAGAATGTTCTGGACCTACCCAAGATACACAGGGCTACCACTACCATGAAGAGTGAGTATACCTTCGAGGCGTGCGACACAGTGGAAGCAGGTTCGAGAAGCTCACAACCACTATTCCTACGCCCGGGGAAGACCCGAAACGTTCGAATTGACGCGGTGCCAAAAGCTAAGGCCACGGAATTTCCCTCGGATGATTGGGATGGTGCAGTTATGCGGCAATTGTTCGAAGAAGAAGTCCAGTGCCGGACACTGATTGATCTCGGCTCGGTCCAAGAGATGATAGCGGCAATTGAGAAGGGAAAACAAAACAAGACAGGTTCCCGAGTCATGAGGCCACCAACGAAAGCCGCTAAAAATTGGGAAAACCTCTCGGGCCCGTCCGCGACTAAGGAGGAAATGATCACCAAGCTTGGATTGGTCCCCCGTCCCTTTGTGTCAATCTAGGACAAGTCCTCCCGGTCTCTCTGTTAAGATCGAGTCTCTAGGGTCGTCCGATGGCCTTACGCACGAAGACTACGAGTGCGTAGCCAACGTTGTATTCCCTTTCGTTTTCAATGAAATGACGAACCTTTACGAGTATCCCTTGATTGCCACTTTAACTAATGATGAATTAATTAATAAAAAATTTTTTTTAATAATAATTCATTAGATAAAGAAAGCGAGACACATTAAACAAAAAAATCAAACAACAAAAAAAAAATCTTTAAGCGGGTTGTCAGGAAGAGGAAAATCGAGCCCAAGTGCCGAAGAGATTTTGTGAGTGTGAATTTGGGAGGCTGCGGAAGAGCCTAAAGAGACGCTTGATTGGTGATTTCTTCGAAGGAAGTGGAAAGGATGCTCTGCAAAGTCCTACAAAATCCTCAATTCAAAGAAAGTCGCCCTCTTCATCAAAGAAAACATCATGTGCCGATACGGGTTGCCGGCGAAATCATTTCGAGATAATGGATCCCACTTCGAAGGGAATGTGAAAAATTCTTTGGCGAGAATTCCGAATAACCCGTCACAAGTCATCACCCTACGGGCCCCAAACCAACGGAGCCGTCGAAGCGGCAAACAAGACTCTGGAAAATATCATCAGGAAAATGGTGTCCAAGGTAGAGATTGGCCCGAGAAGTTACACTGGCACTCTGGGGCTGAACATCGGTCGAACGGCAAGCGGGAAACACCTTTTGCCCTCACATACGGAATGGAAGCCGTACTCCCAATCGAGTGGAAATACCCTCGCTCAGTATCTCTTTGGAAAGCCGAATCAACGAGGTCGAATGGCTCCAGTCGCCATGATGAATTGGCCCTACTAGACGAACGCCTGAAGGCCATGGAACACATCCGGGCCTACCAAGGAAGAATGGCGAGCCTTCGACAAGAAAGTAAAGCATCGGGAGATCCGAGAAGGTGATCTCGTTCTAAAAGAAAAGCCCCGGTCCGTATCAACCCTCTCGGCAAATGGGAGCTGTATGGGTCGGGCCATATGTCGTCCGGAAGATCTTCTCGGAGGAGCCATGCAACTTGCGGACCTCGACGGGAATCCCTTTGTACACCCGAGTGAATGGTGACAAGGCTGCCGAGATACTACGCGTAAAAAAAAACAAAAAAAAAAAACAAAAAAAAAAAACAAAACAAAAAAAAAACAAAAACAAAAAAAAAGAGTGCTAAAAGAGTAATACCCAACTAGGTTAGAAACCCGAAAAGGGCGGCCTAGGTAAAAAACAGGGTTGCACCAAAAAAAAACAAAAACAAAAAAAAAAAAACAAACAAAAAAGAGTGCTAAAAGAGTAATACCCAACTAGGTTAGAAACCCGAAAAGGGCGGCCTAGGTAAAAAACGGGGTTGCACCAAAAAAAAAAAAAAAAAAAAACAAAAACAAAAAAGAGTGCTAAAAGAGTAATACCCAACTAGGTTAGAAACCCGAAAAGGGCGGCCTAGGTAAAAAACGGGGTTGCACCAAAAAAAAAACAAAAAAAAAAAAAAACAAAAAGAGTTCACCGGTTTGAACTACGAAGACTGAGCTCCTCAAAATGAGGGGAACGTAGGCGGCGGAAACGGTTCGGTCTAAAGCACAAATAAAAGCCATACTTTGGCATCAATACAATTGATCGAGACCATGAAAGCGTCTCAAAAAAAAACTCTAAAGCAATTCAAATATTCATTACAAGTTAAAAGCTCTTTGATGAGTCTAAGCCCGATTCATTCCTACAAGCGGCAACTGCTAAAAGAAAACTAAGATACATAATCAAACTAATGTGTACGTCATGGCAAGAAAGGGATACTTGGAAACCTCGAGTCACTCCAAGCCACTCGTCTTGGCCTCTCCCTTCTTCTTCCCCCTCCGAGTCTTTCTCTTACGAGCCGGAAAAATGTCGGTATTCCTCCTACCAAGCTCTGGTATAGGAACGGGGTCTATCAAACCGGCCTCTGTCGGGGCCTTAGTAGCCCTAGCGTCATCCCTCATCTCCTGTAACCTAGGCGGTAACATAGGAGCCCTCCTCTCTGTCTCTTGACGTAAGCCTCATAATCGGTCACGGCGTCTCCGCTCTGTCATGAGGATTGGCCCTCGCCTCGGCCCTCCTCCTCTCGAAACGATCGGTCCTCCGCACCTAATGGCCTCACGCCGTCTCAAAATAGCCACTGAGTCTCTCCCGAGATGCCCCTCGTACCAATCCGGGTACCAAGTGGTCGGGAACACCGGTCTCGGACGCTTTGAGAATGACCCGAGGAGGAAAGGCATCGTACCTCCATACTCGGGAAAGAAATGGAAACACCGAGGGATCATCCATGGAAAGCAGGAGCCACCACCACTGGTAGCTATATCATCAAAACCCTCGAAAGGAACTGCTCCAAGCCAAAGCGTCTCGGGACCGAGCGGAATGTAGAAGCTGGGTGAGAAAGCCCGGAAGCATAACCACATGGGACCCGTCTGAAGCACTCTACGAGTCTCCACCCGCCAATGAGGCACCAACCATCGATATCTTCGATGCGGCGACCCGCCATCCAGCGTGCCCACGAGCCACGATCATCAAAGTCTACATCAACACCTCTCTGGCAAAAGTCCAAGGCACGATCATATCGAGAGGTTTCCCGAAGAACCCCCAAACGCTCCATCGGCCACGGGGTCAAGAGAAACGGGCTGCCCCGTGCATGTACCGCCGTCCGGTAGCTAATCTGTCGAGAGCATGAAAAGTCTCCCCAAGAATCAAAGGAACGACATCTACGCCCGGGCGACAATGAACGACAACATCCAGCGAGAGATCGATGGCAAATCCGAAGGAATAGACCATGAACAAAGTGCCGAACATGCAAAGTGCAAAGGCATCCCAATAGGCGTCATCCACCAAGCCTAAGCCCCTAAATCTGTCGGGAAGACCGGAAATATCAAAATGGTCGGGACCGCGGATCATGCCTCGTGCTTCCTCAGGGAAAGATGAAGAAGGTTGCACAACTTGTCAACAAAAGAAGCTCCTCGGACAAAGGAATTGCTATCTCCTCCACCTCAGGACCTCCAAGCAAGGCCCGAAATTCTTCCACGGTCGGAACAATCTCGTTGAAGGAAAGGCAAAAGACATGCCTTCTAGTATCCCAAAACGAAGAAGAAGCCCTTAAGAGGTCATAATCCGGAACCAATTCTTTGAGAGACCACAAGCATCGTACCTTGTACCGTTCTTCAAAGAAAGACCTTCTCTCATGCATAATTTCCGGGACCAATCCTTGAACTTGTTGAAAAATGACATTTGGGACTCTTGGGACAATTTTGAGGGAGCTTTTCTAAGGCTTTCCATGGTTTTTTCTCTCTTCCTCCCGAAAATGGCTGTTTGAATTTGGAGGTTGAAGAAGATATTTGAATTTGAAATAAAGCAAGACCAGATTTGAGCCAAAATTAAAGGACAATGTCGAGATCTTTGTCCCTATCCGCGCGGATGGGATTGCTTTCCCAAAAAAAATTGCAACGGTCAATTGCTACACCAAAGAGGAATATTCCGTCCCGGTTGCTCGAAACTTGTGCAAAAACCTCCCAAACCGGTCCATATACCAAACACCCTTGCAAAAAAAAAACCAAGGCTCATGCAACACTTTGCATTCATATGGCATTGCATTCATAAAATAAAATCCTAAATTATTACATTCCAAAAAAAAAAGAGAGTGTGCATAAAAAAAAAACAAACAAACATAAATAAAATCCTAAATTATTACATCAAAAAAAAAAAATGTGCATAATCTGTACAAATCTAAATCTCAAAAAAAAAAATCTCAAAAAAAAATCAATCGGAGTCTCCGGCACCCGATGTCTCCCCCGGCCCCTCTTGCGACTCGGGCCCGCCTCGTCGGGAGCCACGAAAGTCTCGGGCTCAGAATCGTCCTCATCTCCCGAGAAAGAGGCTCGTCGGGACCAACCGGCACACTACGATAGGGTAAACCCGGATCCACTGAAGAAATCGTACCCGAAGGTGAAGGCGTCCGACTCACGAGCGTACGGAGACGACCCACCATGCCGCGGACGTGTCCACTGCCCGTGCGGATCCCCAAGAATGACGTGATCCGAAGGCGGTGCCGCGCGGTGATCAATGAGAGGAGAAAGAGGGGTCTCGGAAGAAGTCTCAGAGGGAATAGGAGAAGCCTCCGTCGGACGGGTGCCGGCCGTGGTCTCCTCGCCCTAGCACGAGGTGCCCCGCAAGCAACCATCCTCCGTATGAATCTCTTAGCCCCGATCACTTGCTTCGTCGGTGTCTCGACGACCACCTCCAGCGCACAAAAGCAAAAGCGTCAAAAAAAAAAGAAGTGATGCTAAAGATGATGAAACAAAAGAAAGAAAAGAAGGGGAAAAGGTGAAGCCATACCTTCATACCGGACGAGGCCGGAAAGCTCGTGGAAGCCGCTCGGGTGAGGGATCTGCACCCTCAATCGGACCCCATCTGGATGTAGGAAAAATCCGTCAGGGTACCGCGGGATCCCAAGCCCCTCCCTCTCCAAAACACGAGGCATCCTCGGCCTCCTCAAGACGAACGTCGCATATGGCTCGATCGCCACGAAGTCCGAGAAGTCTTGGCTGCTCGGTAATCGTCCCAGTCACGGACCGATCGCTCGGAGTGCATCATATCGGCGGGAGGCTCCACCGGTGTCCTCAAAGGCGAGTTCACGCCATGCCGGCGCGTCACCCTCTCTCCCGAGATAGTAGGCGTCGCAAGTCGGGCCCCTCAAAATCCTCCGCCGCATTGCCTTTGTCCGGATCTCGGCGCCCTTCGGTGCGCTACCTCAAAGCGATCCCGGGGAAGAATATCATCCCCTCATCTGTCTCGGCCTCCGTCAAAGGAAGGCAATCCGCGTACACGAGAGTCGTACGCCCCACTGGAGCTTATCTTCTCCCGGGCATGCTTGGACCAAGGCTGCATGGCCGGATACGCCCGACGTACGCCTCGAGTGCCTCCAGCGTGACGTGGAAAAACTCCAACGCCCATACACTGCGAAAGGTAAAAATCCAATCAATCCGGTGCAAATAAAAGTGCGTGCTCAAAGGAAAGAGGGAAAGCAAAAGAGAGCTTATACCTCGAGCAAACTCGAAGCGATACGGGGAGCTCGCGGCCTTCATTTGTATCTATCAAGAGCGAAGTACGGCTCGGCCCGGCCCGGCCTCCCCCAGAAATATCTCCAACCGTCTCCATGTCCTCCAAGGACCTCGGCAAGGCAAAGACCGCCGTCCCCTCGGCATGACCAAAGAGCGTGCTCGAGAAAGTAAACCACGGGAAGGACCTAGCAATGCGATCGGCGCTATCCTATCCTCCCGGCCTCGTAACTCGCTATGGTCTCCACGATCTTGACGTAGACCACGGCATACTCCATCCCCATCCCCTTTTTGGGAATAGGGGAAAATCCAAGAAGAGCACTGCGAGATCGGCGTCGGCTTTGTAGCCATCTCTCCACTCAATCTGCGTCCATTGAAGGACGGACCAGTGATCGCGGCATAGTCGGAAAGGCGTAACGGTCGCCTCGCCCCCGAGAAGAAGTGGAAGGTGTGGGTCGCGTCCCACCGATCTTTGCGCTAGAGCAAACATCAAGCCCTTGCA
The DNA here is from genome assembly GCA_022495995.1 of Adenophora triphylla var. japonica. NCBI lineage: Eukaryota > Viridiplantae > Streptophyta > Magnoliopsida > Asterales > Campanulaceae > Adenophora > Adenophora triphylla. The sequence goes on along the minus strand of JAFEMH010003896.1, from coordinate 121,768 downwards.
CTTAGGGAACTTGACCAGTCCCCTCAAGCACTCGACAAACTCCCAGAGCCCCGTCTCGACAACGATCTGTCTCGGACTCGGCAAAGCTCCTCGGCCCGCATTCGGAAGCCGGTCCCACAAGTCAATCACAGACTCCACCGATCCTCGAGTCTTCATCTTGTTCAGCTGCTCCGTCACAAAACGGTTTCCGCCCTGTAAAAAAAAAAAAGAGAGAAAGAGAAAATGTCAAAAAAAAAAAATTTTTGCATTTGCATATACATTAAAAAAAAAAGGAAATTTCAACAGCATAACAGCATACAATGAGCATAGCCCCATTTTTCTCGCATAAAAGAAAACAATTTGCAAGTCCCAATGCATTCATCAAAAAAAAAAAAGGATGCATTCCTACGGAAGTAAAAACTCCGTCCCATTTTCAACAAAAAAAAAATGCATACATGCATATCATCCATCTTACATGCAACGGGAGGAAAAATCCGTCCCACTTTTCAAAAAAAAATCCTAAACATACATACATCTCATATTGGCAAAATGCCCATTCTTTCCAAACAAAATGCATGCATTGCATCATCATTCATCAATATCAAATTTCATCATCATTCATCAATATCAAAATTCAATAATCATCATTCATCAATATCAAAATTCAAAATTCAAAAAAAAAAATCATCATCAAGAACATGCAATATTCAATTCCAAAAAAAAATCACAATTCTTCGAATTTTCACATGAAATTTTCGAATTAATCAAAAAAAAAAATGTGGCAAAAATGCCAATTCTTTTTCCCAAGCAAAATGCACATTTTTGGGACACTCACAAATTCATTGCAACATTGCATATCATCAATATCAATATTCAATATTCAAAAAAAAAAATTCAAAAATCACCCAAAAATTTCAAACAAGAAATCGACAAGAGGATCAAGAGGATTCGAAATATACCGTTCGGAGATGCGGATCCGAGGCCCAATGTTGCCAAGCATCGGGGTAATGCTCCTCCTCGACCGATTGCGAAAGATTGTAATGCCTCCTCATCCGGACGAGCTCCAATCGCCTCTCCGCTACCGGGCCACGTCCTTGGCCTTGAAAAGCGCCTTCCCCGTGTTCCATTGCTCAAAAAATCGAAGAAATCGGACAAATTTTGAAGCTTAAATAGCCAAAAATGGCGGAATGCCGTCTCTCTCTCTCCCTGCTCTCGGAATTTTCGAAAAACTGAATGGGGAAGAAGAAGGGCGTTGGCCCTAATTAATACCCCTGACTTTCCACTCCCATCCGCGCGGATAGGTTTGTCAGGGTCAAAATGACCCTTTTGCCCCTTAAAATTTCAGGACTCTGCAATTCAGTCCCCAACTTGACAGAGTTAACCAAAGTTAACCAAAGTCAGCCCCTTGATTAAGAAAATTACCCCCGGCAGTAAAACGTAAGACCGAGTGCCCCGAGAAAGATAACGAGATCTCGTATCTTTCATCAAAATTACCCCCGGCAGTCAAACGTAAGACCGAGTGCCCTGAGAAAGATAACGAGATCCGTATCTTTCATCAAAATTACCCCGGCGGTCAAACGTAAGACCGAGTGACCCGAGAAAGATAACGAGATCCCGTATCTTTCATCAAAATTATCCCGGCGATCAAAGCGTAAGACCGAGTGCCCCGAGAAAGATAACGAGATCCCGTATCTTTCATCAAAATTATCCCCGTGTCGACGTAAGACCGAGGTGCCCCGAGAAAGATAACGAGATCCCGTATCTTTCATCAAAATCTCCCCGGCGATCAAACGTAAGACCGAGTGCCCCGAGAAAGATAACGAGATCCCGTATCTTTCATCAAAATTATCCCCGGCGATCAAACGTAAGACCGAGTGCCCGAGAAAGATAACGAGATCCCGTATCTTTCATCAAAATTACCCCGGCGATCAAAGCGTAAGACCGAGTGCCCTGAGAAAGATAACGAGATCCCGTATCTTTCATCAAAATCTCCCCCGGCAGTCAAACGTAAGACCGAGTGCCCCGAGAAAGATAACGAGATCCCGTATCTTTCATCAAAATTGCCCCCGGCAGTAAAACGTAAGACCGAGTGCCCCGAGAAAGATAACGAGATCCCGTATCTTTCATCAAAATCTTCCCCGGCAGTCAAACGTAAGACCGAGTGTCCCGAGAAAGATAACGAGATCCCGTATCTTTCATCAAAATTACCCCCGGCAGTTAAACGTAAGACCGATTTCCCCGACGAATACGTCTGATTTTCCCCAGAGAGGCTAACAAAATCCCCAGCAAGGTTAACGGAATCCCAAAAGCCAACGGAATCTCGAGTAGTGTTCGAACTACGAAAGGGCTTGATTCCCACTAGGGATACGTAGGTAGCCTATCATTAGGTCCAGCCCCTCGACCAAAACGGTCACCCTCTCCTTCGGCAGCAGACGAAGTCCACCGAAAGGCCATTTCAAATTAAGGTCCGAGGCGCCTAAAAAGCCATCATCATCAAGGTCCGAGGCGCCTAAAAAGCCATCTTCAAGGTTCGAGGCACCTAAAACGCCATCTCCAAGGTTCGAGGCACCTAAAACGCCATCTTCAAGGTCCGAGGCACCTAAAACGCCATCTCCAAGGATTGAGGCACCTAAGACGCTATCACTAGAAAGCGATAAATCGCAGTCATCCCCAGCAGAGACCGAAAATGGTCATTCCTATCCCCAGCAGAGCGGATAGCCATCAGACCAAAAATGGTCATCTCTTATCCCCAGCGGAGTTTCTTTCCAGTAAGCATTGTAGAACTCGCTCATCGGGTTCGAGGCACCTAAAACGCCATCATCTCCGGGGTCAAAGACCCGAACTACGGCAGCTTGATTCCCATTCGGGATACGTAGGTAGCCTATCGCTAGGTTCGGCCACCCGATCACTCGATCATCACGCCAAATATGGAGCCTTACTCTTATCGACGACCCCGCTTCCTTCGAAAGCGCCGTCGCCGAGGGCTCTTGTAAGTGCTCCAATTTGAGCTTGTTAGAATTTTCGTTAGAAAATTAACGAAAGTTATAACATTTCTAACAATTCCTAACTATCCTAACATTTCTAACAAAGTGAGGGTAAAATGGGCATTGTTATTTAAGGTTAAACCTTAAAAAGAATCTCAAAAAAGAAAAACAAATGAAGAAAACCAAATATAGCAATCTTTGGAAACATAATCTTTGGTCAATTTGAATTTTGAAAAAGATTATTCCCCTTGTCCAAAGTCGGAGTGCATTTAATGAACAGGTGCACGCCAAGCATTCCCATCCGCGCGGACATCTTTGTCAATTTCGAGAGGGCTATAAATTAAGCCCTCCGAGTCACAAAAATAAGGAGGAAGAACACAAATGCAACGAACCTACGGCGAAATATAGAGAGAAAACAGTGAGAATTCTCAAGAATTGTCACCTTTTTCTCTCCAATCTTTCCCAACTCATACTCATCCACTCACTCTCATATTCAAACCCCTAAACACTCATACACTCAAGCCAAACACTCAAGAACACAAGGAAGATTGGTAAACCCTCTTCTTCCTAACCCTAAATCTCATCCATGCATGCATCTTCAAACTACAAAATGTAGTTCTTTCATCTTCTTCCTCTAGATCTAAGAAGATCACCATGGAAGACCATCTCCATGGATGATCTTCTACAAAGATCAACATTATCTTTAAAGCTTTTCTTTCTTACTTGCAAAAATGCACTTTCAAAACCCTAAAAAACCATTTTCAAGCACTAAATCTTGATTTCAAAGGGTAAAATCCCCCTCCCCAAGCAAATGAAATGCTTAGTCCTAATGTACCCCAAGGATGGTTTGGTATAGTTGATTCACCACTAAAATGTCTAGTGATCACTAACCAAAACCTAGGGAAATGGGGACAAGCATGGATGCAAAACCCCCCTTAAAATCATATTTTCTTTCTTGAGAAGTTGCTGTCCAGTAGCAAATTTCTCAGACCTCAGTCCATGGTCTTAATTTTTGGACACAGAAAAAGGTGGAATTTGGTGTTAACTAAAAAACACTTTTTGTAGCCAACATCCAGAGCTTTCCAGACATATTTTTACCTTATTTTTTGGGTGAGTAAAACTCCTCTTTTCAATTTTTCTTTCAGAGGCTAGTTCATCAGCTTCTGGGAATCCAGATCCCATATCTGAGGTTTCCAGAAGGTTTTGACCCCTCAAATTTTCTCCAAAATGGAAATTTCTTTCACACAAAGTTTATTCAAGGAGTCTAGAGAAACTTTCATTCTCTGAGTTCATCCAGATTATGAAGTTTTAGGACCCTTGAATCCATTTCAAAATCAGGTGTCTGCTGCCATTTTCTTCTGGCAGAAGTGACTTCTCAACTTCAAAAGGTTTTTTGAGTACCAAATCTCAAACCAAAAATTCTCCAAAAAATCATGGGATCAGTTTAAAGTCTTAAAAAGACATCCCAATTTCTACTTTTTCCAGTTTCAACTTATTTTGGCCAAAACACACACACACACACACACACACAAATGATTTTCAGCTTGGAAGACTCGTTTTTACGAGGCGCGTCGGGTGCACACTAACGTCCTTCCCGACGCGTAACATGACCTCCGAACCTAAATCTCTGATCTAGGGCTTTTTTCAAAGTTTTGGCCCTTCAAAATTAAAATGGCGTGGCGACTCCGTTGTTTTTCCGGTTTTATTTGGTTTTTCAAAGAAACGCAAAAGCCGAATTTTTCCCGTACATCGTCACAGTATGCTAAGTTCTCTTAACTAAAGCTACCTCTATCCCGAATAGTGACGTACGCTCAAGTTTCTCTCAACTTAAGCTACCTCTATCCCGAATAGTGACGTATGCTCCAGTTCCTCTTAACTTAAGATACCTCTATCACGAATAGTGAAGTATACTTAAGTTCTTCTAGCTTTATCTACCTCTATCTCTGTCAAAAAGAGATAGCGCCGTAAGCTCTAGTCTTCGTTATTTCTGTCATAAAGAAATAACGTCATCCAGCTTTAGCTACCTCTATCTTCTCGATAGTGACGTAAGCTCCAGTTTTCTCAGGTGACAGCCTCCATTAATTGTCAAACCCTCAAGGATCCTAGACATCGTTCCTAACTATCTAGTGATGCTCGAACTACGATCAAGGCTTGATTCCTCCGGGATACGTAGGTAGCCTTTTATAAAAGGTCCAGCCATCCGACCACTTTGGTCACCCTTTTTCCTTCGTCACTCCTCAGTGATGAAGTAGTCTCTCATAAGAGACTTTGTTATCTGACCACCTTGGTCACTCCTAGCATATCCCCAGTAGGATCAATTGCTTGACCTCCTAGGTCATTTTCTCTTCTATTTCCCCAAAGAAGAGACCAGTTTCTCTTCTCCATTCCCGGCGGATCTATTCCGAACTACGGCTGGCTTGATTCCTCCGGATACGTAGGTAGCCTTTCATAAGAGGTTCAGCCACTCGACCACCTTGGTCACCCAATCCGTCTCGGCATTCGCCAGATCGGATCCTTTTCTATCGACAACCCCACTCGCCTTGCAAGTGACGTTGCCGAGGGGCTTCTGTAAGTACCCAAATCTGGCTCATGCCTTCCGGTTAAATTTCCCGGCAATTTCGGTAAGTTTTCCGGTAATTCTCCAGACCTTCCTAGTGTTCCGGAAACATTCCGGAACTGTTTTTAATTAATTTAGGGTTGAAGGGGATCCTTCCTAATTAAGAAACACGTTTTTCTTAATTAGGAGGAAAGGTTCTAGAATTTGCCACCTTGCATGGTTCTAGAATGCTGAGTCATTGTGGATAATGTCGCACGGCTGCATTAGCTCGCTGTCCTTAGCCGCACGGCTTCATTAGACTTATCCAGACTGCCTATAAATAGAGCCCTCCTCTACCCATTTCAACAAAACAATTGACACAACCAATCACCCACAAACACTCCTAATACGTGAAGAATACTGCTGGAAGTTCAAGAAGGTGAAGAAGAAGGCCAAGAAGCTCCCTCCCTCCTCATTGAAGATCCAAGATCAACCTCTCCTCCTAGCTCCGCTCGAAGAAGAAGGAAGCCATTGGTAACCTCGCACGCCCTAACCTCGCATCCTAATTGCTTTATAAATTGCTCATTGCATTACCTTTATATTGCTTGGGACTTGGTAGATTAAAGATCATATCTTCATATTCCCCTTCCCTTTTGCATGCATTTGTCATAAAAATGTAGTCTTTTTCCCATAAAGGTGCATCCTTTGCACCTAAAACCCCCATTTTCAAATAAAAATGTCATCTTTATGCATCCTATGCATATAAAAATCAAATCTTTTCAATCAAAATGCATCCTTTGCATCCAAAATCCTTTTTCCAAGCATCATTTTCTTTAAAGACCACGTCTTTACCATAAACTAGCATCATATGCTTTTCAAAATGCAATCTTTATGCATCATTTGCATAACGAATGCCAATTTCTTCAAAAATGCATCATTTGCATAAAAATCATATCTTTATGCATCATTTGCAATAAAGATCATTTCTTTGAATCAAGTGCATCATTTGCAACCCAAAAATGTCATCTTTTCATTAAAGTGTCATTTTTACATACATTCCCCCCCCCCATTCCCCCATTAGCAACCTAGGAACGGACCGGTGTAAAAGATCCTATCTTTACATCGTTCCTTCCATAAAGGTTTCATAATCTCTTTAGAAAAGGGACACCTTCGAACCCTATATCTCCGATTATCACTCAAGATGAGTATGAAGCATCTATACAAGCTCGACCATCTTAAAGTGTAGGATTGATGGGCTAAGGACCCTCCTTTTCTAAAGAACCTCATCTTTGGCTACAAAGAGAGTCATTCTCTCGATCACGCAAGTCCCAAGGTCTAAAAAATGCGATGATCACAAGTCCAAGGTGAGGGCAGGATCATAATCCCGAATACATAAAATCCAAGAAATCCCGAGCGACAACCAACAAATGGTTTGTACGTCCGGAAGACGACTTGAGACATTCCCTCCTTATTTTCAAACACATGCACACAAGAAAGTACGCAAGCAAGCACGATTAATGAAATCATGGGAGACTTGCTCCGGCAAGGCACCTTGGGTGAACGCCAAACGTTCTTCCCAAGGGGTAACTTAACCTCCGAACCCATAAAACCTTTTTTCAAAGTTTTGAGGTAATCAAAATGGCGTGGCGACTCCGTTTTTCAAATTAAACCGGATGTCTTCAAACTCGCGTGAATCCAACAAACAAAAATTTGGGCATACATTCACAGTGATAGCGTTTTAGGTGCCTCAAATCTTAATGATGGAGTCTTAGGTGCCTTGAACCTTGATGATGGCGTCTTAGGTGCCTCAAACCTTGATGATGGCGTCTTAGGTGCCTCAAACCTCGATGATGGCGTCTTAGGTGCCTCGAACCTTTATGATGGCGTCTTAGGTGCCTCGAACCTTGATGATGGCGTTTTAGGTGCCTCGAACCTTGATGATGGCGTCTTAGGTGCCTCGAACCTTGATGATGGCATTTTAGGTGCCTCGAACCTTGATGATGGCATCTTAGGTGCCTCGAACCTTGATGATGGCATTTTAGGTGCCTCGAACCTTGGTGATGGTGTCTTAGGTGCCTCGAACCTTGGTGATGGGTGATCTGGAGGTATCAACTTGTTTTGAAATGATTTCCTTCGATGTTCGTATCCTTTCGTTGGGGACAGGCTTCGAGGGGATAGACAGTCTTTTGGTGGACTTCATTTGAAGGGATCGGAACTCCGTTAACTTTCGTCGGGGATAAACCTAAGCTGAGGTTTAGTTCAGAAGTATGAACCTAAATGAGAATTCAGTTCAGGAGTATGAACCTAAATGAGGACTCAGTTCAGGAGTATGAACCTAAGTGGGGACTCAGTTCAGGAGTATGAACCTAAATGGGGACCTAGTTCAGGAGTATGATCCTAAGTCAGGGTTTCAGTTCAGGAGTATGAACCTAAGTGGGGACTCAGTTCAGGAGTATGAACCTAAATGAGGACCTAGTTCAGGAGTATGATCCTAAGTCGGGGTTTCAGTTCAGGAGTATGAACCTAAATGGGGACCTAGTTCAGGAGTATGATCCTAAGTCGGGGTTTCAGTTCAGGAGTATGAACCTAGATGGGGACTCAGTTCAGGAGTATGAACCTAAATGGGGACCTAGTTCAGGAGTATGATCCTAAGTCGGGGACTCAGTTCAGGAGTATAAACCTAAATGTGGACTTAGCTCAGGAGTATGGACCTAAGTGGGGACTCAGTTCAGGAGTATGAACCTAAATGGAGACCTAGTTCAGGAGTATGATCCTAAGTCGGGGTTTCAGTTCAGGAGTATGAACCTAAATGGGGACTCAGTTCAGGAGTATGAACCTAAATGGGGACCTAGTTCAGGAGTATGATCCTAAGTCGGGGACTCAGTTCAGGAGTATGAACCTAAATGGGGACTTAGCTCAGGAGTATGGACCTAAGTGGGGACTCAGTTCAGGAGTATGAACCTAAATGGGGACCTAGTTCAGGAGTATGATCCTAAGTCGGGGTTTCAGTTCAGGAGTATGAACCTAAATGGGGACCTAGTTCAGGAGTATGATCCTAAGTCGGGGTTTCAGTTCAGGAGTTTGAACCTAAATGGGGACCTAGTTCAGGAGTATGATCCTAAGTCGGGGTTTCAGTTCAGGAGTATGAACCTAGATAGGGACTCAGTTCAGGAGTATGATCCTAAGTCGAGGTTTTGTACCTGAGGGAGACTGTTTGAGGGCGTTCTCGTTGGGGAAGATTCGAGCTTACGAGGATTACCGGGGAAAAGGGTGATCGTGTTGGTCAAGTGGCTGGACCTATGGTAGGCTACCTACGTATCCCGAATGGGAATCAAGCCTGGACGTAGTTCAAAAACTGCTGGGGATGGTCTTTGATGGTTTGACGGTATTTGGGAGTCACCCGAGGTTTGACTGTTTTTGGGAAGTCGCCCTATGATTTGACTATTTTTGGGAAGTCGCCCTATGATTTGACTATTTTTGGGAAGTCGCCCGAGGATTTGCAGTTTAAATGAGATATACTTTCATACCTGTGTTGTGCTTACCTGTAGCTGCCGGAAGGACTGAGGCTACGGCTGATGTTGATGAAGAGTTGTTGGGTTGCCGTTCGTGGGACGGTTTCTGCTGACGATTTGCTGTCTTTGGAGGCATTTTGACCTGAAGGAGGAGTTTGGTTGAGTCTGCATCTTGCTGGTGATCGTCAACCTTGTAGAAGTTGTTGAGCTTGTCTTCACATTGGGACTTCTTGCTTTTGAGAACTTGGTGTCTCTGACCGATTTGCATTTAAGAACTTGGCGTCTCTAACCGAATTGTATTTGAGAACTTGGCGTCTCTGACCGATTTTTATTTGAGAGCTTGGCGTCTCTGACCGAATTGTTTTTGAGAACTTGGCGTCTCTGACCGATTTGCATTGGAGAGCTTGGCGTCCCTGACCGAATTGTAGACACTGGAGGCGGTCTTCATATGTTTGTGAATGTTGGGGGTAAGTCTTCAAAATGGTCTTTCACGTTCGAATTCCTGCATTGGTTAGTAGAGAGGAAGATGCATATATGACATTCATGATGACAGATGCATGCATAGAATCAGAATGATTATGATAGTATCACTGCATATGTTCGCGAGATGATGCATTTACTTGCTTTCGAAGATGCACTTAGCCTGAGCTTTTGGCAGGAAAATTATGATTTATGATCTTCAATCACTTAGGATTTTTCCTATTGATTCAAGTTTTGTGCATGCTACATGAGCCCTTGGGAGATTTTTGCATGGTGATGAGAGGGGATGTATTGGGATGTATGTGTCTGGAGACTGTTTGGAACATATTTTGAACAAGTGGGGGTGAGAGCCCTCGATCGCGATTTAAACAGCGGTTGCTGATGAGGTTTTGTTAACAGTATCAAATGGACCTCAATTTTGATGAGATTGGATTCGGATCCTGGGTCTTGATTGGAATTTTCCCTCTCAATCTTGGTCATTTGAAGCTGATGCTGACAGGCTCTAGGGCACGTTGATACGAGTGAAGCTTCTTTCATTTGGGTGAGCTGTGACTTCGGCCGAAACCTTGTTCGGAGAATGATTTGATGAAATTGCTAATGCAGGGAGAAACCCAGATCTTAAATTCCGATGCTACGGGAAGCTGCTATGTACCAAGTTCTGAAGCTGAAAATCTAGTTGTTGATGTGCCTAGACCTTTCTTGTGACTTGATAAAATTCATGTTCAAAAGACCATCTTGACAAAGCCCCCGGATCCCTTCTTTGGCAAAGCCCCGGTTTGAAGAACTGAGTAGGCGAAGTCCAGATTTTGAAGAAGTGACTTGGCGAAGCCCCAATCTTATAACCTCGTTGTGATTCCGACATAATTTGCAGAGTCCCAATCTGATTGGTAATGCAAAGCAATCCTGAAAATAATCTGACAAAGATCGAATCTATCTCATAGTGAATAACCCAATGTGGACCCAAAGATGACTATAGGAGCCCCAGCTTGAAGAGCTGATACATGAAAACCTGGGAGAACCGCTTAGCAAAGCCCCAGCGTGAAGAAATTCAGAGTAGTCTTACAGAGGAGGCACCCACCTTTTCAGACCTTAGTCAATCGGTCACTGGACAAGACTCAGAAATGTTTACGTGCAGGGGCATATCTTTTGAAAGGTGGGAATGTCTCCCGAATTTGTGTATGACACTCTCGCTTTTGGTTTGACTCTTTTGAGAGAGTATAAGCATCACAAGGTGTGGAAAAGTGTATGGAAGCCCCTGCTGACAGAAAGACAGTGTTTGGCTCTATTTCCCTATGATGGAGAGAGAGAAGACTTGTCGAGACACTTGAAAAATTGTTTTATTTGTGATGATCACAAGGCTGCTTAAAACCCTTTGTTAATGTTCGGGTTATTCAACCCCTAAATCTGATATGAACAAATATTTTGATTAATCACAAGGAGAAAGCCAACTAATATCGAGAATCAAGCTCGGAAAGTGTGTAGGGACGATCCTTGATGAGACCGGATTTTTTTTCGAGATTTGTTTGTGATTTCGACCGGACCAATTATGGTTGCCTACGTTCCCTCCATTATGAAGAGCTCAGGTCGCCGTAGTTCGGGCTTAGCCCGATTGAAGAGAGAATGAATGTGAAAGTTTGAGATTTTGAGGTCCTGTGAGGATTTTGAGGATTGGAGATTCGAATAACATATCCCCTTAGAGTGTCCATGAAAGACACGGATGCGGAGCCCCAATGGGACATCCACGGCAAGTGTTTGTGGAGGAGAAATGAAATATGCTCACATGAAATGTCGAATGAATCAGATTTGAATTTGCACAATCTTTGATTGATGATTTTGAATCAAGATGGATTAGATTCCAATTTAAGCAAGCAATGAAGCATCAAATTGATTTAGATCTTAAAGATATTACGGTGAAATTGCTATCCGATAGGAATTACAGCTGGGTTTCCGGGCTTCGATCGACCATCGGGTGATTTGGGAAATTATGACCTCTTAAGATGAGAGGTCGGCTGGGCCTTTTACTGACTGAACCTCTAAAGATGAGAGGTTGGCTTGTAGGGATGTGTTTGGGAAATCTACGGTGATGAAGATTGATTGCCTCTAAGAAGGAGAGGTCAGATTTTGACTTTGGCCAAAGGCGAGGGTAATGGTAATGGGAATATCCTCTAAAAGCGAGAGGGTGGCTTGGGATTGATTTAAGGTAATGGTGAGAGGAAGTCCAGGCCGTCGAGAACTTTTGCGAACTTGCGAGAACTCGGGCTCCCTTTTTGGAGAGCTTCTTGAGGAGTTGGGGACTTTTGCTGATTTGTGAGGATTGACGGTCCCTTTTTTTTTTTTTTTTTTTTTTTTTTGGAAGGCCTCCTGAGGAGTTGAGGATTATCTTTGTCCTTCCTTCATGGCTTGAGATATTTTGCGCAACGTTGACTCTCGAAGCTAACTTCTTGGCCTTGCTTGGACTTCTCTCAGTAAGGAGCAAATGTGATGGCTAAACAGGGTTTCAAAACACACCGATCTTGAAATGAAAGGTATTATTTGGTGAGGGTGAGGTAATGGCTTTCCTATGGGTGAAAGGCTTCAGCCGCAATCCCTACCGGATGACCTAATTGAGATTAAGTCTTCATTGCTTGCTTAAGCTTTTAATGAGAAAAGATCCGTGCAAATTCATCGAGCAACGAAATGACGAGGATGATGTGAGCATATGAGATGCAAGATGGGGAGTTGGTAAGTCCCAATTTGAGAAGGATATCAATTGAATTTCTCACTCCAATTAATTTGAATATTAATCATTTCAAAGAATTAGTGGTTGAGCAGCACAAGTGATCATTTTGGATAAAACCATTTCAATTAAGTGTAACGTGGGTGCGCAAGTGATGTCTCGAGTCTAGCAAGAAAAGAAAGAAGACTTATATAAAAGTTAGACATTTAACTACTATGTCCAAAATGGACTTACAATGACAAATGTCCAGGAAGGACTTAGGTGAAAGAGAAGTACTAGAACCTACGAAGGTTGACTTAAAAGACTATTTTAGAGATAGGTAGCCCCTAGTCTAGCCGCTCTTTGCTGTTGGACCATGCATTTACTCTTCGACGCTGGAGATGGGAGCTATCGCAGATCTTTCCACCAGGATTTCTTTGGCAATCCCTTGCTCAACCCAGCCATTTTCATTGCATGCGATGACTGGTTCATCGATCTCACAAAAGGGCGAGTCAAATTCCCTTATGCCCACGTGTCTTGAATCACCAAACTCGACCATGTTGACGCTCATGTTGTTATTTCTAGGGAACGGGTTACTGATAGTATTGGGCCCTTCAGGCACCTCTAACTTCCCTTGCTCAATCAAACCTTGGATTGCCTTTTTCAGGGGGACGCAATCGTCTGTCAAGTGCCCATGGTACTGATGAAAGGCACAATGCTTGGAGGTATCCAAAGGAGCATTGGGGTTTCTGGGCTGATAATTTTCTAAAGGCCAGAGCAAACCTTCTTTTATCAAACCTCTAAAGATATCACTCAAAGGCATCCCAAAGTTTCTCAAGTCTTGGAGCCGGGATCTCGGACGCATCGGTTTCTTGGGAACAAAGGGAGTGGCATTATTCTGATCTGTCCCGAATAGGGCCGGGCAGAGTCGTGTTGGAGGTGGATGAAGCCCGGTATTCGTAGGTAGGTGCAACAACTTGCTGTGGATTGTGAGCCCTCTCAAATTTAGCACCGGAATTAACCATTGCACGCAAGTCCGCGTAGGGGAAGTGACTGAGGAGGCTCTCGATGTGGTTTCACATGACCGAAAGATGTCCAATTGTTCCTCTTCGAAGGAGGGATGGCCATCTCACCGAGTTTCGATTCCACCGCTTGTAGAAATCCCCGATGTTCTCGTCTGACGCCGCACTGTTGTCTGCAGGTCAACTCTATTTGTTTCCCATTCCAAGTTAGATTTGTACTTCTCTGTGAAAGCACTAGTGATCTGGTCCCATGTGGCCCTGGCCTCGGGTTTTAAGCGGAAGAACCATTTCAAAGCCCCTGACTTCAAAGAGAGACTGAAGTAGTCGGCCAACTGCTGGTTTGTGCATCCCTTAGCTTTCATTGCCAAAGTGTATGTATCCAGGTGAGTTTTCGGGCATGCAGTCCCATCAAACAGATCTAGATTAGGCATCACGAATTTGTGGGGCAGGGGCACAATGGAGTCCGGGTCCGTAGGCCGGAAGGCAGACTTCTTAACGGTCAATTCAGCAATCTGCGCTTTCATTTCCTTATGTTGTTCCATGAACCAGGTCAGATGAGGATCTTGTGGTGGAACCATGGCATTCAATCCAGTGACTGAGTAAGAGTGAGGAGTTACCACTGGCGGCACACTGGTGGAAGGGATACCATACTCCGGGGCATAGGTGAAAACCTGTCCTTGGCCCAAATTACCCTGGGGAGTGTAGGTAGGAGCTTGGGCAAAGGGATAAAACCCAGCGGCTTGCTGTTGGCTTTCCATTGGCAGAGAAGGTGGAGGCAGACCTGAGGTAGCCGGATATCTCGGGTTTCCAGAGTGAGGCTTAAATGCGAGTTGCTGTCCCTGGTTGTTGAACTGCATGCCTGGCTGAGGCGAGGGTGTATAACCAGGAGGATACTGTGGTCCCGGTGATTCCGATGAGATTGGGACAGGGGCATGTTGGCCCATTGGACCCTGAGTGAGGAATGGGTTTGTGAAAGCTGTGTGAGGAGCAGCTGAGCTAGCATCATTCTGAGGAGGGCATCCTGACTGTAGCCCCGAACCAAACTGCGGTGGCCTTCCAAACTGTTGCTGCGAAGGTCCGAATTGATTGGTTCCAAACTGAGCCGGGATCCCAATTTGCTGTGGCATTCCGAGGTATCCCCAACCAAGAGAGGACATTCCGTACTGACTTTGCCCCCGCTGAGGAGCTGTGAACTGATTCGTCCCGTCAGGCTGCATGGTTCCAGTGGTCTGACCCAGAGATCGAGGAGCATGGGTTCTGGTAGTATCGTAGGAGGTTGGTGGTGGCATCTTGGAGTAGTCGGGGCGACCAAGATTTGGATTGAAGTCTTCCTCTTCTTCCACGGTGAAGGTGCCATCAGGATTGAGGCTGGCGGCCAAACCATGGCTCTTAATAGCCTCCATAAGGCTATTCAGCTGTGCTTCTTGTCGTAATCTCATCTGTTCTGCTAACTGATTCCACTGCTGTTCTGTCTGAGGAGTCCCGGGAGGCGGAGTGACGTTATCCCCATCGTTATCGGCTGATGCAGACATTCTGAAACCCGGAGTCGGAACAAACGGCAAAGCTGACGATGCGCTTGACTCTTCCCAACTGATCAAACGGTGACCCGGTGCCCGAAACCAAGCTTTGTGCGGAGCTGCGGGGGAAAGACACGAGGGTTCAGATGTCTGGGATTTGAAGGAGGGTAGGTGTTTGGGCTTTGGGCTCATGCAACATGCAATTATTTGTTCTTGTTTACTTAAAACATGTTTTATTAGCCTAATCGGTTGGAAAAGATTGCTCTTCTTTTTCGCGAACTACTCTGATTCCTGGATCAGTGGGCCCCGTCACTACGTCTATAAGCCCCTCGTATTCCACCTGTATTTCGACCTCCCAGGGCGGACAGCCCCGGGCGAGGGTCCTATAGGGCAAGCGGGTCCCACCGACCGAAACGAAAAATGATCCTAAAATTCTGGCGGGTAATCTAGTCTTAACGAGCATTCGATGTAAATTACGGACAAAACTGACGTCAAAGTCAAGATCATGTCCGAGGGCTCGACGAAAAGTCGGCATGATTTGGACTGATAAGCGTCCACAATTGATCTTGACTTGTCGTCAGTTAAGCCGTAATTAGGCATGGAATAATCATTAATCCTTGATGACTCAGTGTCATACTGGGAGTCAGTGTATAATTTGTGCCAGTCAGAGTCAAAGTCAAGGCGCTGGGCCAATATCCGGTCAAAGTCCGTGACGAAAACCGCAGACTCCGACCGATTAGTGGTCCCCGAAAGATATTGACTTGGTACGCCGACAAAGGCTTGAAAGGAAAGGTCTATACACGTACAGTGGCATGACATGCACTGCGTACTAAAAACCAACCGGGTCTCGAACAAAGTGTGTCACGGACAAGTGCATGGTCGACACGAGGCTCCATGGGATGTTTGGGTAGTCCTGTGCTTGCACCGAGAGGCGTAATAAGACCAAACGGGCCGCGATAAGGATTTCCCCGGGTTAGGGACGAAGTGTGTAGTGTAAGGCCAAGTGCGCGTAGTGTGCAAGCAGTCTATCTTCTTTTTCTGAGTAAAATAGAAATTTTTCATATGTGTCTTAAAAAGCATGATGCATGATTTTTTTTTTTGAAAATTTTCTTTTTGAAAATCCTTTTTTTTTTAAATCTTTCTTTTTTTTTTTAATTTCTTTTTTTTGAAAAGTTTTTTTTTTGAAAAGTTTTTTTTTGAAAAGCAAATGAACACATAAGCACATAAGCACAAAAAACCCCAACAGTTCGGGACATGATTCCGACAGTCAAAATTTTGACTTTTTCTGAGGCGGCCAAAACAACACGAAATGTGCAAAATCAACACACACACAACAAATGATTTTTAAAGCCGGGACGGAAGCTTGACCCACAAAATTTTTTCTTTTTTTTTTTGAAAGATAAAACTTATTTGTCCCCAGCGGAGTCGCCACTGTGATGATGCCCGATTTTTGAAATCAAACGGAGTCGCCACACCATTTTTGTTTTAAGGGCCAAAACTTTGAAAAATGCCCGGAATCAAGAGATTCGAGTTCGTAGGTCACGTTACGCGCCGGGAAGAACGTTAGTGTTCACCCGGAACGCCTCGTAAAACGAGTCTTCCAAGCTAAAAATATTTGTTTGTGTGTGTGTGTGTGTGTTACTTTGGCCAAAATAAGTTGAAACCGGGAGAATCAAAAATTAGGAACTCTTTATAAGACTTTGAACAAATCCCATGATTTTTGGTGTGATTTTTGGATTGAGTTTTGGAACTCAAAAGATTTTTTGAAGTTGAAAATCATTTCTGCCAGAATGAAAAAGGCAGTGGACACTTGATTTTGAAATGGACTTTAGGGCTTTAAAACTTCAGAATCTGTGAAAAGTCCGAGAATGAAAATTGTTCCAGACACCTTAAATAAGATTATGAAATCTGGATTTCCAGAGACTGAGGAACTGACTTTTAAAAGAAAAATTGAAAAAGGGAGTTTTACTCACGCAAAAAATAAAGTAAAAATATTTCTGGAAAGATCTGTATGTTGGCTACAAAAAGTGATTTGTAGTCAACACCAAATTCTAATTTTATCTGTGTCCAAAAAATTAGACCATGGACTGAGGTCTGAGAAAATTGCTACTGGACAGCAACTTCTCAAGAAGGAAAATATGGTTTTAAAGGGGGTTTTGCATCCATGCTGGTCCCCATTTCCTTAGGCTTTGATTAGTGATCACTTGACATTTTAGTGGTGAATCAACTATATCAAGCCATCCTTAGGGTACATTAGGACTAAGCACTTCATTTGCTTGGGAAGGGGAATTTTATCCTTTGAAAAAGAGATTTGATGTATGAAAATGATTTTTAGGGTTTTAAAAATGTGTTTTCTTTGCAAGTAAGTAAGAACACTTTGAAAATAATGTTGATCCTTGTAGAAGATCATCCATGGAGATGAACTTCCATGGTGATCTTCTTGGATCTAAGGCAAGAAGATGAACAAACTACATTTTGGAGTTTGAAGATGCATGCATGGATGAGAGAGAGATTTAGGGTAAGGAGAGGGAGGTTATACCTATCTTCCTTGTGTTTGTGTTTGAAAGGATTCAAGGCTTGAATGTGTTTAGGGTTTGTGATTAGAGTTGGTCAAAGAGAAAACAAGTAGATAACAATGAAGTCCTCTATGTTTTCTCTCTAATCCTCCTCCTAAGGGGTGATTTGAGCTTGGGTTTGTGTATGTATGAGGATGATTTGAAAGTGTTTTGAGTGAGTGGGATTTGGGAAAGATTGAAGAGAAAATGGTGGCAATCTAAGGATTCCCACTGTTTTCTCTCTATTTTTCGCCAGAGTGCTGTTGCTGTGAGTGAATTGTGTTGTGTAGACTGAGAGAGGAGGGGTCAATTTATAGGCCACTAAAATCTTTAAAGATGTCCGCGCGGAGGGTTCTGTAAACGTGCCTGGTGCATTAAATGCTGCTCCAGGCTTTGAACAGGAAGAATATTATTCAAAAATTCCAGCAGTTTCTGTTTTTCAACTTGCCTAATTCGGATTTTTCCAATTCTTTTGCTTTTTAAGATTCTTTTCTTGGTTTAACCTTAAATAACAATCCCTACTTTACCCTTGCTTTGTTAGAGAAGTTAGGAATTGTTAGAAATGTTAGAAATGTTAAAACTTTCGTTAATTTTCTAACAAAAATACTAACGACTCAAATTGGAGCACTTACACCTATATGTCAACACGCCACATGACATAAAAGTCAAGACATTTGATTGATTAAAGTCAGAGCTGGACGGACCAATTGACTGATTAAAGGTCAATCCGTGCGGACCACTTTGTCCTGATTCAGAGCCTATAAATACTGGCCTCCAGCAGCTTCAAAAACATAACAAAAACATCAACCAACACCCCAAGTATCATCCCCCTCTCATTCCAAGCCATTCCGAGCCATCGCGCTCCATCCCGATTCATCCCGATATCAACAATCAACCCCCTTTGATCCACACTCACTCACAAACTCCAATAAATGCCAACAACGACTCAAAAGCGGCCAAAATCCGCGAGAGCAAGTGAAAAACGAGAGTTAATTAGGGTAGGTTCTGCCCAAGTGAGAGCATAATTTCTCTCCTCTTTAAACCACCACAAATCAATCACATTCCCCCGAGGAAGATAGAAAGAAACCAACATTGGTGAGATCTCCTTCCGAACCCCAAATAACTGCTTTAATTTCCAAGTCTTTAAATATTATTGTTTTAAATACATCGTTTATAATGTAGTCATTACTTATTTTCAAAAAGTAATTCATTTCTTAAAACACACACACACACACAACTTTAAAAAAGAAGGGTTTAGAAAGACTTATGTATATTAGGCGTTTCGGGTGAGCT
The DNA here is from genome assembly GCA_022495995.1 of Adenophora triphylla var. japonica. Lineage (NCBI taxonomy): Eukaryota > Viridiplantae > Streptophyta > Magnoliopsida > Asterales > Campanulaceae > Adenophora > Adenophora triphylla. The sequence goes on along the minus strand of JAFEMH010003896.1, from coordinate 103,195 downwards.
CAAAATTCTCTTCCCGAAGCGTAACCTGACCTCCGAACTCAAAAATCTCATCACACAACAAAAAAGCTTTTTTTCAATGTTTTGGGCATAATCAAAACGGCGTGGCGACTCTCTTTTCAAAAGAAATTCATCCGTCCAATCCTCGAGGCAGACCGCCTGCCGGATCGGATAATTTCAGTAACAATTCAAGAATAAGAACTGAATAAAATGAAACTGAAATTCAGAAATAAACAAAGGAAAAACTGAAGAGAAACAGAGTTTAGTTTAGAGTATTTCGGCTCAAGCCCAAGTATCCGTTTAATCCGAAATCCAGTCGTAATACGAGGCACCAATCCAAGATGTTGCTGAGATTTTGAAGACAGCTTGCAGACCCAAGAACCCAACTCTCAGCACACCCAAATTTCAGCCTAGGTCAATCACAAACTGAAAGCTATCTCCAAAGAAAACCACAACCCACACTCTCAAATTGCCTCGCCAAGCAACACACACATACACCACTCAAATCAAAGACCTACGGAGGGAGAGCACCTAAACAGTCAAAAGAAGGGAATAAGAAGACCCAAAAACACCTCAGAACAACCTCACTTTCTTGCCTAAAACTTCTCAATAAAGCTCTCTGGCCCCTCTCTCTATAAACCACCAGAAAAGACCTCAAAATTGTGTGTATAAGACTCGTGTACAAGGGAGAGACTGTGGGGGTTTAAATAGGGGGCTGAAGGGATCAAGATAAGGTAGATGCTGTTGGGTTTTGGGGTTACAAACGCAGCGGAAGACTTATTTTTAGTGAAATGTATTTTCCAATGATGTATTACTTGTAACGTGAGCACTTGCATTCTCATTATTCTTTGTAACATACACACTTTATTTTGGGGTTACAAAGCCATGGAATAGAATTTACATACCTTGAATGCGATTTGTTTGTTCAAAAATAGATCTCAAAATTCAAGCCTTAGAATTTTGATGTCGAATCGGATCTTCAAACTTCTCCTTGATCTTCAATGTGATGAATTGATCCAAGCCTTAGGTGATAACGTAAACGCCCTCTAATGATAATCCACACGTGAACGAACCAAGAACACTTCTTGTTGGATTGCTAGATGATCCTTCCGATTATTGAATCAATATTCAATAATCAAAGCCAAAACTATGGAATAATTTGGGAGCCTTTGATTCAAAATCAAAATCAATCTCTAGAGTTTCATAAACCTAGAACAATGATGTAGGGTTAGAATTATGGCTGCAAAGGATTTGTATTTATATCATATATAAACCCCTAATCATATTAGGGTAGGATTCCTTGCTAACCAAAACCAATCCGGCCAACGAAAATGCGATCTGGCTCAAAACCGCTAAGGGCACGACTCGTGCTCCTGGGCATGACTCGTGCCACGAGTCGTTCCAGGCAGTCACGAGTGGCCCCAAGCCAAAAACCATTTGTGTCACGAGTCGTGACTAATTTTGCACTCGTGCGTGCGGGTTTTTGTCACGAGTCGTGCCCAAGGGCACGAGTCGTGCCTACCCCACAAAGTTAACAAGTCAACGACTTTCCTTGGTGGACTCAAAACGCAGTCGTATCACTGCTCTTGTGACGATTCGTTACCCTTGACACGAGTTGTGACCCAGGGCACGAGTCGTGCTCCTGGTCACGAGTCGTGCCAGAACCTAAAATCTCCAATTTTCAGCCAATGATCAAATTCGTTCTTTGTGTGTGACCCAATAGGAATTATATTTATGTTGGTAGTGAATCGAAACATCGACTTCACAAGATATAAGTGATTTCTAGCAAACCATTATATCTACCCAATTAATATAACATCAAAGCTTGATTCCCGATAGATCAAATGTCACAATCCCTTTATCCACGATGTCCAATTGAACATGAGTCATGGTCTACGTCAACTCATATTGTTCAATGCTTTTTCGATTCCGAATATGTTGATAATCCAATTGCATTTGATCTCTATCAAATCTCTTGAGTATGGCCATACATTTCATCAACATTATTCATCGAGGAGCCCAAGCAAACATCTCTCTCAAACAGAGAGGGACAAATCTCGTCTTGACTTATCATTCTTCCCTACAAGAATCCCATCGTGCTAACATAGCCTTATTGCTATCCGACTAAAGATAGTGTTAGACTATATTAAACACAACGTTCATCATGTGGAAGACGATGATAATCTCAGGTACGAAGGATTCCAATGACACGACTATCATGAGATTTAATCATGACAACAGACCATGTCATAAATCTCATAAGTAGGTCAAGTCCAGTACTTGTTCTTTAGCAAGTACCCATAAGTGTAATGTGCATCTCCATGCATATAATCATCTCCATGATTATCCATTACCAACTTATACTAGTTGTTCACAACAACTAGGGACGCAGTTCAATATAATAAACATGTAAACATATAATGAACCAAATAAACTTTCTCTATAATAAACAATAAAGATGATACATAATGGTTTAAGTTAAACATAACTAAAGCCTAGGGCATTACACCAACAATCTCCCACTTGCACTAGGCTCCATCTATGTATTGAATACCCATGGACCTAACATGACTAGCATGCTTTGCTTGTGCGAGGTCTTTTGTAAGTGAATCCCTAATGTCATCATCGGTTGATACTTTGCATATCTCAACGTCTTCTCATTCTTATGAATTCTCGAAAAATGTCTAAGTATGTGTTTGGATCGCTGATGTGACCTTGGTTTCATTTTTTGCACAAATTACACCACAATTGTCACAACAAAGTTCTACCGTATTAGTAATACTTGGAACGACTTCCAAAACACTAATGAACTTCTTGATCCAAACTGCCTCTTTTAGCTGCATCAGATGCCGCTAAATATTTGGCCTTAGTAGTAGAATCGTCTACGGTACTCTTCTTGGAACTCTTCCAACAAAAACCGCACCTCTATTAAGCATAAACACAAACCCTAATTGTGATTTTAAATTTAACTTTGTTAGTTTGGAACGCATCCTTAGTTCTTCTTAAGTACTTAAGGATCGTCTCAACTGCCATCCAATGGTTCTCACCAAGATCAAATTGGTATTGACTCATCATGCTTAAAGCATATGAGACGTTAGGTCTAGTTCAAATCATGGCATGCATGACAGATCGAAATGCCGGAACATAAGGAACTTCATTCATTCTTTTTTGCTCACCAGTTGTCATAGGATACTGAGTCTTGCTAAGCGTAACACCATGACCCATTGACAAGTTACCTTTCTTAGAATCTTCTAAGAACCTTTTCAATGTGAGTACTTTGAATCAAACCAATTTATCCTTTTAGATCTATCTTCATAGATCTTGATGCCAAGGATGTAAGCGGCTTCACCCATATCTTTCATTGAGAAACATTTCCTTCACCAAGACTTGACAGTCTGAAGTGTCGAAACATCATTTCCAATGAGTAAGATATCATTGTCATACAACACTAGAAATAATACTAAACTAAAACTGAATCTCATGTATACACAAGGTTCATCTTCATACTTGATGAAGTCAAACTCTTTGACCGATTCATCAAAATGAAGATTCCAACTCCTCGAAGCTTGCTTCAACCCTAAATTGGATCTTTGCAACTTGCATACCTTATTAGAATTCCTTGGATCGACAAAACTTCGGGTTGTGAACAATACACATCCTTAAGAATCTTTCCATTTAGGAAAGCCGTTTTGACATCCATTTGTCATATCACAGTCACAATATGTGGTTATGGCAATAGAAGTTCTAATAGACTTTGGCATTGTAACTGGCAAAAAGGTTTCAACATAGTCAATACTATGAATTGCCTAAATCCCTTTGCTACAATCCTTAGCCATGAAAGTATACACCTTCCCATCCATGTCGGTCCTGAAGACCTACTTGCACCCTTTAGTTTTTACACCTTCAGGTGACTCAATCAAGTTCCAAACTTGATTATCAGACATGGATTGTAATTCGGATTCCATGGTTCATAACTATTTATCCGAATTAGGAGTGGACATCGCCTCTAGATAGGAAGTAAATTCGTCATTATCAATGACTTCCACTTCATTACTTTTCGATACGAGAAGTTCATAACTCTCGGGTTCGGATCATAACCTATCTGATCTACGATGGACTTGTGCATCTTGAACCGGTTCCACAACTCCTTGTGAACTTGGTTCCGTCTCTACTCTTGGTTCCATATTATTTTCGGGTTCTTGAATTTCTTAAAGATTAATTTTACTCCCACTAGATCCTTTATTGAGAAACTGTTTCTCAAGAAACGAATCATACAGAGCAACAAACATTTTGTTCTTTTTGCGGTTGTAAAATTAATATCCGAAAATAACCTTGTCAGATTTGGCGCTAACTTATCAGAGACAAATCTCTTCACATAAGCTTTGCATTCCCAAATCTTCATGAAAGACAAACTAGGTTTTCTTCCATGCCACATCTCATGTGGGGCCTTAGGAACCAATTTAGTAGGGACTCTGTTTAGTGTGAACGCAGCATTCTCTTATGCATATCCTCAAAGGTAATAGGAAAGTCAACTTGACACATCATCGAATGAATCATGTCCTAAAAGGTTCAATTCCTCCTTTCAGACACACCATTCATAGTGGTGTTCCGCATGGAGTCAACTCTAAAACAATTTCATAGTTTTGAGATGATTGCCAAACTCTTGACTCAAATATTCATCACCACGATCGGATCAAAGTGCTTAATACTTTTGCCAAGTTGATTTTGTACTTCATTTTGAAATATTCAAAATATCTCAAACGATTCACTTTCGAACTTCATCAGATAGACATAGCTATATCTAGATAAGTCATCAGTGAATGTAAATGAAATACCAAAATCCTCCCCCTAGCAATGCCACTTAATAGTCCACATACATCTCACGTATAGGGCCAATAAGTCACTAGCCCTCCCACTACTCTTAGTGTAGGGTGGTTTGGTCATTTTACCAAAACAAGATTCGTATACTTCAAATGATTCATAATCAAGTGAGTCTAAAATCCATCCTCATGGAGTTTAGAAATATGTTTCTCATTTATATGACCAAGCCGACAATGCCATATGAATGTGTTGTTCATATCATTCGGTTTAGATTTCTTACTTATATTATAGATATCTTCAATATTATTTTGTTTCTCAACATCAAGGATATGAAGACCATTCAATGACATATGCAATACAATAAGACATATCATTAAATAAATATAAAACTTCTTATTCTCAATAAGAAAATTATATCCTTCATTATCCTCATAAGAAACGGAAATAATACACTTACTCAAATCCGAAACGTAGTAACACTTGTTCAAAACAAGTACTAGTCCACAAGGTAAAGTGACTTCAACGGCTAATGTAGCAACTCTTGCTCCATTTCCACGCATATGTTTAATTCACTTTCTTTGAGTAGTTTTCTATTCTTATAATTGACTTATAAGATAATTTTTTAATTCAAAAAAATTAAATATTTCAATAATAACAACAAATTAATATCATAATTTACACATTACAACTCTTATAACTAATTTAAGACCAACTTGCCAACTACTTCGTCTCTTATAATTGACTTATACGACAATTTTTTCAATAAAAAAATCAATAATAACAACGAATTAATCTCATAATTTAGATATTACAACTCTTATACTTTAATTATAAGACCAATCAATCAATCCATCCATCCATCTTACATTTGCATTTTAGTCATTTTGTACGCGTCAGTAATCTCGATCCTTCGTTCAAATTTCGACGGTCTTCATTTTTTCCTTTCATTAGTGACATTTTAATCATTTTGTTTGATTCGTTATTTCTCACCCGTTGAATCCGCTTTCGTAGCATCTCGACCCTCCACTTTGGCAAAACTTCTGTATTAGTGCATAACTAGCAACAAACCCGTGCGATGCACGGCGATTATATATAGCCATGCATGTACTGAAATAGTAAATCGAAAGACCAAAGTGTGAATATAACTTAAACATTTCGAAATACTTCCTGAAACAAAACATTCGTAGTAGATTTAGCACTTGAAGAACTATCATCTTCACCGACAACAGTTTTTCCCCCAAATATAGTTTCACTTCTACTCGAATCAATACTTTTCAAGATATCTTTCAATAAAAAATAAAGAAAATCCACCTAGTAGGCTATTCTCTCCGAAAGTATGCATGCAAACCTTTTTAAATCTCTAAAATGAATGTTCAATAATTTTTCAAATTTGCTATTTAATTAAGAGAAAATCTAATTTTTTTTATATTTATTTTAAAATAGAGAGAGTAAAAATAAAGACTTGCTCGAAGAAATTGAAGCTTATAAAATAGAATCACGTATCACCTTTCATAATTTTCTAAAACATTTTTTACTTTCTTTTTAACCAACATTTTTCTCTCTCCCCTATACTAATTGGGTAATAGTAATGATACAAAATAATTACAAAATTTTGCTTACAAAATCGTAAATGTAATAATTTTATTATTATTTTTAATTAGAGTGTATTGAGTCCATTACAGATGCTATCATAAATATCGTCAATTAATTTTGTTAGCAAGATTTTGTGGACAACTTTCAATCTGCCACCCAAAAATCCCAAATCAGCTTCAAATAAATTATCTTCACATTTAATGATACTTTTTACTTCCAACACATAGAGAAATTTAACTTCTTCCTCATAGTCAGCCCATCACCCCTAAATTATGTCTATAAACTAAAAAATAGAGTCATGTCTCCATCCCCCATTTAGTTTTCTCGGTTTATCGATTTTCACATTAAAAAGATCACTTTTTTACTTTAAAATATTATTTATATTAGTAACCATTTAAAAAAATTAATGCACCATCTTAAAAAAAAAATATTCTATATTTAAATTTTATTTAATTTTATGATAACAAAACATTGAATGAAGTTACAAAATAAAAAAAATGAAATACACTATTTCTATAAAAGAATATGTCATCATAAATTAAAAACTAATGATCAAGTAATAAAGAATTTTATTTTTAAACAAAGTAGCTAAAAATCGTTAAAAAAAAACACAAAACAAAGTAGCTAAGTTCAAAGAAGTAGCTTCCAATTTTAAGCCTAGAAATTCGCCAATTTTAAGAAATAAGTTCGTTTAATGAAATTTATAATTTTCAAAGTAAGAAGGTTTTGATTAAAAAAATGTGAATGTAAATCTTTTGATAATATTAGAAAATAGTTTTTTATTTCTTGAAAGATAATATTAGAAAACAGTTAAGGCAGACACTTATCACCATTTTAGTTGTATGACTTTTATTGAAAAGAGCAGTTATCTTCTTACCTTTTTTTCTCAATTAAATTATCTTCTTGCTTCAAACAAATAAATAAATGAATAAATCTCAATCATCTTATTTGCTTAAATTTGAAATCCTGAACATTTTACTTTTATTTTTTCAATCATTCATATTTATTTTTTGAAAGTACAAATCCATATTCTTTTTTTTTTGAAAAAAAAAGATTATTATTTATAGTAGTAACGGTATTTTTTTTTTAAAGAAAAATGAGATTTTCAACTACTAAGCCTAATAATCCGGATCTATAAACTTACAAACATGCATTAATAGTAATTACTATATAACATAATGAATTTATTTTTTAAATAAAAAGCACCCAATTTTTGCCTACAAAACTTTCCTTACCCCCCTTGGCCCTCCCTATTGTCACATACATTATTTCCACGTTCTTCAATTTTTTATTTTTTTTAAATAAAATCTTCTTCTTCTTTTGACAAAAGTAAAATTAAAAAAAATGTCTAACTAATGATTATCTATCTCGAAAACATAATAAAAGTAGTTATAATCTAAATATATATATTCTTAAATTTTAAACTAAAAGTACTAAATTTAAAAATTATCGTTAATACAAAAAAAATGTTATTAATTAATAATTAGAAAATAATAAATTTAGTCTAAAATTTAAGAATATATATTTAGATTATAACTGTTTAATGAGTTTATTAGACTAAAAATAAGGTATTTTTTCAATTTTTCTGAATTAAAAACAATAAATTTTAAAGCTCATTAAGCAATCATTTTTTAAAAAAATAATTAAAAAAGGTTCAAATATTGCAACCTAGTCTAGACACCTAGTGTTGATTAATTAATGAAAAAGAAAAAAAATGCACATTTTCAAAAGTTTTCAAAGAGGGTGAGTAGTATAGAACATTTTTCCCCTTTCTCTCCACCCATGTTCCAAAATCATTTGCCAAAATCATGTGTTGAATCAATTTTCATTTTTAGCCCCTTGATAGTGACATTTTTTGGCTCCAACTTGCCAAATTTAGGAACAACTTTATTTTAATATATTTATAGATTTTTTGGGTCACGCAGCATGCAAATGTCCTCATTAAAATTAAGGAGCTAGCTAGCGTCATGTGGAAGACTTTCCTTGTGGTCACTACCAAAAAACGTAGTAATTTCGCGAAAAATGGTGTCTTAATATTAGGTGTTTTTTTACTATAATCTATCCCCATTTCTATTATAATTACAATGAAATATTAACAATTTAGGTGTCGCAATGAATGTCACTTATTTTAAATATAGTAATTACAGTTACCGATACAATAATAACATGTTAAAATAGAGAATATTAGAAAATGTTATCCCAAAATAGAAACTATTAGAAAAATGTTGTCTCAAAATAAAAAAATTATTAGAAAAATACTATCTTAAAAACATTTAAATAGAAACTATTAAAAATTAATTTTCCAAACAAATACTTTTAAAAGGCATTTTTCTGGTAGTGGGTTTATTAAAAATGTTGGGATACAACATAAAATATTCAAAACAATTAATTAAGTAACTAAAAATATGCAATAACAAAGCTCTGTTTGTATTGGGTTGGGTTGAGTTGGGTTGTGGTGGTGGGGGGTGGGGGGGGGGGTTGTTGAGTACACTGTCAGATGACTTTGTAGGAGATTTTTTTTTTTAAATATAGCTTTTTAAAAATTTATATACCAAAAGAACATTTTCAAAAACTTAAGTACCAAACTAGCACTTTTGACATGAAATCCGGAATTGGTAATTCCGGATTATGAATTCCGGAATTACCAATTCCGGAATTGAATTGTTTTTTTTTTTTGTTTTCCAAAATTGAATTTCCCAAAATTATATTTCCGTAAATAGGGGGCGATCGAGCCCTGACATAGAGCGATCGCTCCAGTGTACTCCGGCGTTACCAATTCCGGATTCTATTTTTATTTTATTTTTTCCCAAAGCTGATAAAATGAGGAAAATAATATTTTCTGGAAAAAATATCGAGCGATCGCACGTTTGTGGGGGCGATCGCTCTTAGTGTACTCCGGAATTGATAACTCCGGATTTTAATTTTTTTTTAATACTAAATATAACTGAATTGAATTAAGTAATGTTTTTTTTTTTTTGAAAAATTCAAATCCGGAAATGCTAATTCCGGATTCGCTTTACAAAACCCATCTTCCCCGGCAAATCTGTAAAGAAATCTAGCATAATAAAAATCCAGTGAAGAAGAAGGAGAAAAAAAGGAAGAAGAAGAAGAAAGTAGGTGAATTTTTTCCAAAAAAAATATTGAAAATTCAAGAAGTTGATTAAGAAGTTCAAGAAGAAGAGAAGAGAGGTGATTAAGAAGGTACATTTAATCCTCTTATTTTTTGTTCGAAATTTAAATTTAGTATTTATTTAAAAAAATTTGTGAATGTAGTGATATTGTTAAATTAGATTTTTTATAATTTTTTTTTCAATTTCTAGGAATAAATATGGCTGGAGTTCCACTTATTTTCATGTGTTATTGGGGAGGAAATGATGAACACCCGTTTGAAGGTGAACATTTTGAAAGGGGACCAAAATGTGCACTTAGGGCTAAAACTCGGTGGAGTTACAAGAAGTTGATTAAAAAGTTAGCTAAGAAAATTGGGGTAGATCGAGCTATTGTTCAGTTGCAAGTTATATGTAGATATCCTCATCTTGTCGCTCCCGGGATTGCAAACTACATTCCATTTGTAATCGACAATGATATGTGTATGGAAGTCATGTTTGATGTTTCTTCTCAGTTTGGTGGGTTGAATAGCTTACAATTGTATGTTAAGATAAATTTAGTTGATAATGTGAATGTTGAGGAGTTTGAAACCTATGAGGAGCCATTACAAAATGAGTATGTTAATGACATGGATACCTTCCAGATGGGTTCTTTAAGCTGCTATAGTCAGAGGGATGCTGGAACAAGTACACAAACATATGTGGAAGAGGAAGAGGAAGAGGAAGAGGAAGAGGAAGAGGGGGAGGAAGAGAGAGAGGAAGAGGGAGGGGGTGAGGGTGAGGAATTGTATAATGATGATGATAATGATTCAGATTATGAAGAAAATATTGGGTTGCTTCTAAATGAAGATCGTGACGATGGATATGATGATTGCAGTAGTCCTACCGATGTTAGCGAGAATGAGGGAGAAGATTTGGCGTTACATTTGGTTGCTTACGAAGAACCACAACATCATGTGCATGACAGAGTCGGGTATCAATTTTATCGTGATATTGGAGAAGGATCGGAGATATATGATGATAACCAATATGACTTTGCTGAATGGAATGTAGAACATCAGGACATTGCCAAAGGTATTCGCTTTTCAAAGAAGACAGATGTGCAGTATAAAATGAAGTTGTTTCATATTAAGAAAAATCTGCGCTTCAAGGTAAAACGAAGCACAACCCGAAAGTGGACTATTGAGTGTTTGGTGAAAGATTTTCCGTGCAATTTTTATGTGAATGTGAGTTTGAAGAATGCCGGGTATTGGGAAATTACCAAATACAAGGGTCCTCATTCTTGTTTGGCAACTGAAATTAGCCAAAATCATCGAAACATGGATGCTAAGTTCATAGGGCAGGAAGTTTTGGAACTGGTTAAGGCTGATCCCGAGTTGAAGATTGTACTAGTGAAGGCGGAAATAAAAAAAGCCTATGGGAAGGAAGTTTCATATAGAAAGGCATGGTGTGGCAAACAAAAAGCTATTGCAGAGGCATATGGAGACTGGGAAGAATCTTACATAAGACTGCCACGTTTGTTAGCTGCCATCCAAAAGTGGAACCCTGGAACCATTGTGGAGCATTCTGATCCTCCTCCTCCCGGTGCTTTAGGTATGTTTGATCGTGTGTTCTGGGCATTTTGCACTTGTGTGGAAGCATTCACTCATTGTCGTCCTGTTATTTCTGTTGATGGCACATTCCTGCATGGAAGATATAGAGGGGTTATTCTTATTGCCATGGGTGTCGACACAAATGATAGTCTACTTCCTCTCGCATTCGCTATTGTTGAAAAAGAGGACTATCGAAACTGGTGTTGGTTTCTGCATCTTCTTTGCAAACATATTGTTAAGGGTCGTGAAGTTTGCTTGATATTTGATCGGCATAATGGCATCCTTTGCACGGTTGGAGACATTACCAGCTGGCCACGAAATGTTATCCACAGATGGTGCATGTTACACTTGCGAGCTAATTTTCTTAAAGCTCACAAGGGCGTTGGATTGAAAGATCTTTTTTGGCGTGCTGTTAGCACCACCCAAGATAGAAAGCTTAAATGCTATCTGAGGCAAATTCGTATCATCAACCCTGAGGCTACTAAATGGTTTGAGAACTTGGATGCTAGAAAGTGGACAATGGCTCACGATGGTGGATATAGGTACGGCATTAAGACTACTAATTTGTCTGAAGTTTTTAATGGCGTTATGAAAGGAGCTCGGGGAATGCCTATTTCAGCAGTTGTTGAGACCTCATTCTATAGGTGTGTGGCATACTTTCAAGATAGACTCACTAAAGCAATTAGTGCTTTAGGGGGAGATCCTAATGGCATCCCACCACCAAATGCCACGCTACAATTCAGTGAGAGAATCGATCAAAGATACCGATACAACTTGGATAAGGCTGGGTTTCATCACGTCACAAGGTTTAACACTACGTCTGTGGGTGTTTATAGTGTGACGACCAGGGTACGTGGTGACAAAGGTGGACACATTCAAGTTGTGAGATTGCGTGATCGAACATGCACTTGTGGCAAATGGATGCAATATCATTACCCTTGTTCGCATGTGCTTGCGTGTTTCAAATCGCAAAGTGTCGATGGTATGAGTTATATTCATCCTTTTTACAGCCTTGCCTCGTACTACAAGACGTCGAGTTGCTATTTTCATCCAATCCATGACGAGGCCTATTGGAATGTAGATCATATTGTCCCACGTTTTTACCCTAACCCGGAGCATCGACGTGACAAGAAGCAAGGGAGACCCAGGTCAAGGCGACTGAGAAACTCTATGGATTGGCAAGTTGCAAAAAAAAAGAATCGTTGTGGGATTTGCAAGTTAGAAGGTCACACGCGAAGGAGATGTCCAACTCTTAGACAGTAATAGTTAATTGTTATTTTTATTATTACTTCTTAAATTAAGTACTTTGAACTTTTAAGTATTGTTGTTTTATTTGAACTTGTAATATTGTTTTATTTGAACTTGTAATATATTGAACTTGTAATATATTTAACTCTTGGTGGAGTATGACATCAAATATATTTGTAGTTGCGGAACTTAAAACGATCAAATGGGTCAACCGCTCCATTTTATAGCAAATAAAATATGAATAAAAACTGAAATAACATTAAAATAAATAGTTAAAATTAGTGATCACATCCCGATCACATAGGATAGAAATACAAGTTGAACAGTTCAACAACACATACATTAATCAAACATTAAAATAAAGAGTTCAAATTAGTGATCACATCCCTATCACATAGGATAGAAATACAAGTTCAACAGTTCAACAACTCTTACATGAAAAACCCCTTCATGGAAAAACAGATGGGATGAAATCCTTATGGAATACCTGCAACACAAATAAACTAATGTCATTTGTTGAACAATCACCCACTCACAGTCTGTACCTAACAATTTTACCTTGAATACATTGGGGAGTGTGATGTTGAGATAATGTGATTTACGTGAGGGGGAGAAAACAACAACCTAAAAATTACAAAAAAAACATGATTAGATGGCAATATTAATAATAGGTTCGAGCTGTTGCATTTTTAATACATCATACCTGATGAAGTATCAGAACAGAACCAACAACTATGTCATTTCCGAACTCACTCTCAGTAAACACCTTATGATGAATTGAAGCACCTATTGTTCCCGTTGGATCCTATCAATTTTACCTTAATTAGTAAGATAAGACACATACTAATCATGCTAGAAAACATACAAAACTCATATGCTAACCTTCAAAGTCACCATAGCGTCACCAAATTCATTTCGTGTGATGGTCTTGACAACACCAACGGCAACATTAATCCTATCAAATCCATTAGGAAATCCGCCCGTGACAGTATTCAAAGGGGTAGCAGGAATCATACCATCGCCATTGAGCAGTTCAAGTGCGGAGAGCCAAGGACAGCGTTCGAAATATTTATCCTCCTTGGGATCTTCAATCGCTCTCCTCACATACTCTTGGGTCGGAATCAGAGGTTCCTGAGAGGATCCCCCTCTCTGACGATCGAGATTTCTCTGGCGCATAGCCAACTGCACGTCACCAGCTGAACCAGGAATCAGACGCTCTGAAGAGCGTTGAGACAGATTTATTTGAGAGAGGTGAGAGGGTTGAGGGTTAGATGTTTGGCCTTTTTCAAAATGAGGACGGAGATTAGAAGAATTTTTGAGTCTACGATCCATATTTGAGAGAGGAGAGAGGGTTGAGGGTTAGATGTTTGTAATGAAACTACTCCTTCCTTTTAAAGGGGAATTCAGATTTGATAAATCCGGCATTAGCAGTGCCGGATTTGTAAGTTAAGATAAATTCGGCATTGACAGTGCCGGATTTGTCAGTGAAGATAAGATCGGCATTAGCAGTGCCGGATTTGTAAGTTATGACTATTCAATTAATGTACTTTTTCTTTATTAAAGTTTTTTGTCATATGTGCAGGTGCACACAGGTACCAACACACAGAGTTGTAACACTAGAAATGTTAAAAACGTAAATCAGGATAAATGGGGCGATCGCCCTCTTCCATGCGCGCGGTCACGCGAAGTTGCTGGAATTTAGGAGCGATCGCTCCAATAAGAGGGGCGACCGCTCCAAAGCCGAAACTGAGCCAATCTTGTAATACTCCCTCCGTCCCAAAATGTTTGTCCCATTTTTGACTTTTTTTTAACCCGTTATTGTATAAAACTCTTGTAATACTCCCTCCGTCCCAAAATGTTTGTCCCATTTTTGACTTATTTGTTGAACCCGTTATTGTATAAAATGAAAAATATTATAATTACAGTGATTGCACATATACAGTGTATTATCAAAATGTCTAATACATTTTGATCAAGAGCTGGTCATTTATTTTAGGATAAATAATTTCAACACTTGGTATAGTTTCTGTGATTGCAGCGATCCAAAAATAAATTTTTAACATAACACAATGTTTGCTTAAAATAAACAAAGGCATGACGAATTAAAATACAATGTTTGCTTAAAATAAACAAAGGATAAATCGAACATGCACTTCAAACCAAAGATGAAATTAACAACGAGTTTGTTACAAACCAAAAATAAAGATGTCTTTGGGACGTACCCCAACATAAAACCAAGTTTGCATGCCAACAAAGGCATGACGAATTAAAATACAAACCAAAGATGAAAAATTGTTTATGAGGATCCCCTCATCAAATTAAACCACAAACCAAAGCTGAAATTAACAACGAGTTTTAAAATTCAACAAAAAGCAGTAATCTTCAATACTGTCCACCATAGCCCGACCCATCTCCGGGTGGTGGTGGCATCCGTCCTAAGATATTCTGGAGCAACCGAGTCTGCTCCTCCTGCTGATGATCATGTTGTGACATCCAAACATTTTGTTGTGCCCTCCAAGTCTGGGCCGTCTCAATCTCCGCATCCACGCGGACGGATAAATGTCCAAAATCTCCCCTCAGATCGCTAATCTGACTCTCCACGGAGCCAATCTGTTGTGACAGATAATAAGCAGCCTCGGCCGGGTCTGCTCGCCACTCATCCTCCTCCTCCTCCTCCTCCTCCTCATCATCATCATCATCATCTCCAGCCCGAGGTCTCCTAGATGACCCCTCACCCCTCTTTTCATTCTGACATTTAGTGGTGAGGGTGAAGAAGTTAATCTTTGGACCTCCTTTAATGTCCTTGTTCACTAACCTGGGGTTAAATCCCGTTTTTGTTATCAGGGATGTGATCAACAATGGAAAATTATAGTTGGTATTGGCCATACCCTTAGCCGTGTTGAATATCTCATTACTGATTATTTTTCCAAAATCAATTGTTTTTCCTTGAACTATCATGTGCATCAGAAATGCACGTCTCCAATTAACCTCATTAAAATGAGAGGAGGGGAGGATCCTCTCACAAATAAATCTATGAATATACTTCATCCAATTATCCATGTCTCGAGACTTTACAATGACACCCTTCTTCAGATCCCTAGGGTCAATTACGCCGAAAGTTGGAGCTAGCAAATGCAAATTATCCTTAACTTTTTTTCCTATCCTGGCCATCTCTTTGGTATACTCACACCCATCCTCCTCGATGTTGGAGACTAACCCGTAATGTTGATTAATCGCTTCCCTATCATATTTTACCTCCAGTCCCCGCACTAATGACTGTCCCGTATTCCCCCGTTCAAAAACATTAGCATAAAATTCTTTTACTAAAAGTGAACTTCCATAGTTTAGGGGCTTACTCCCCAACTTTCCCCAATTGTATCGGGTAACATATTCATCTAAATACAAGCCATTAAAATCAAATTCCCTCTCCGGGTTGAAAGGCTTGGTTTCATATAACTCAAAGAATTTTTGAGCTTCAATCCCAACAAATTTAGAAGCATCAAACGGGGGACCGGGAGGGGTTGTAGTGTTAGTGGTAGTGGTTCGTGGTTTTTTAGGAGGCATTGTAAATCAAAACTCAAAGATAAAAAATTGGAAGCTTACTTTTGAATTGGCCGGAAATTTTCCGGAAGGTCGCCGGAATTTCGCCGGAGTCTTTGTCTTAAAAAACAAACGTGTGACAATCTTCAAAATGCACCTCAAATCTTGAATCTGTGCTTCAAAATGGATGATTGATTGATTTTGGGGTTGAAGAAAATTGGATTTGGGGTTGAAGAAGATTGAATTTGGGGGTTGAAATTTGAAATTTTAGAGAGAGAGAGAGAAAAGGAGACGGCTGGTGGTAGGGTTATTTGATTGGGAGAGGGGGAGGTTGTTTGGGATATACCGTTCTTAGGAAATCCGCGTAGAGGGTGATCGCACCGGGTAAATAGAGCGATCGCGCCTTTTCTCTGTAAAAAGAGGGCGATCGCTCGTATATTGGGGTGATCGCGCATATATATATATTTATTATTTGTTTTTTAAGAAAAATAAATTTTTAATAAAAGAATCCGGAAGTATTACTTCCGGATTACATTGGGGCGATCGCCCTCTATAAGGGAGCGACCTCCCTCTTGTCTGTCCCTCTTTTGTCAAATTCCAATCAGTTTTTTAACGTTTTCCGTTAGTTTTTTTAGAATTTCCATCAGTTTTTTAACATTTTCAGTTAGTTTCTCAGAAGTTCAGTTAGTTTTTTAGAATTTCCAGTCAGTTTTTAACGTTTTTCAGTTAGTTTTTCAGAAATATCAGTCCATGGCAAGCTTTCATGAAACATAAAATTAACAATAATAAAAGAATAAGTTTCATAGAAATTGACCACATCCCGGTCACGTAGGATACCCAGTCAAGGATAATTAGACGGGGTAAATTCATCAGGGGGATTGCGAATCCTACTCCCTCTCCTCGGCATACGACGACCACCTGATCTAGATTGTTGAGATGAGGATGAGGATGATCCATCAGGACTTTCTGAAAACTGCACACGAGGCAAATGGAAACTAGGCCAAAATCCCGGAATCCCGAATGCCTGCTCAGGAGTCTGAGTATAATTGCTAGAAGAAGGGAAGGAGCTCTGAGGCGGTTGCGTGAAACCAAACTGATTCATCAATTCGGTAAAAAATTACCCGGTCCTGTCTGAGTGAACTCTGTCTGAGTGAACTCTGTCTGACTGAACTCAAACTGATGCATATCACCGTATTGATCCCGCATCTCTGGCTCATCCTGCAGCTGCTGGTATCCGCCACGCCTACGAACCCGATTCTCCCTCCGTGGCTCCTCTTCAGCAGTATGATCAACCGTTGGAGGGGGAGCTTGGGCTTGCAGTCGTTCCTGCTCCCTAATATGTGTCAGTGTGTTACTGACACATTGTTGAGTGTAATTCGCCAGGTCTTCCAAGGATGTGGCATTAAGGTATATGTACATCCCTTGGAGACTTTGAATCTGTTCAAAACAATGAACTAAATTTAATTAATACGGAAAAATGGTATTTTTTTTTTTGTAAAATCATTGTATGTAATATATAACTTACCACACCCTCATAACCAGTTGAACGTGGCCTGAACCCTAGTCCCTCCACATTAGACGAATTGTGGATGAGCGATCGAGTAATACGCCTATACCATCTCAAATAGGGGTGATGGTAACTCATATCCACTTCACCAAACTCTCCATCAACGACATTAAACTCCCGTTCATTCCACTTTGCTATGTGCTGATCATGTTGTTGCATCCAGTTAACGCGACCGACCTTGCCGACTAATCGATGCAAGTCCAAAACCGGTGTCGCGGTCATCGAGCACACCTTGAACCATCCCAAATTGTCGCATTACGCGATATGGAAAGTGCCATTCAACCCTCTCAAAGCAGATGAGGGCACCTTCGCCCTCCATATAGCTTGGCCCCCGAAGGCGTATATTCGGGTCGGCACACCGTTGTATGGGCGCCACACAACCCGATCCTTGTCTAAATATGACAACCGGGTCTCGATAGCCTTGCAGGTTATGGGCGATCACGAAGTATACGACAATGGACCCTTCCACCTACATATGAAACAATTGACATAAAAAATAATGAGTAAAAAAGCGATATATTACAAAACAGATCATTTACAAAATGAAGTAATTGAAATATACCTGTAACCCACTGTTGCAATCCAGTAAGTGTTATTTCTGCATGTCTCCTAGGTTGTGTACACAACAACCTCTCCCATGCCCAAAGCTATAAAAAAAATTATCATTACGTACAAAACAGATTAAGTCCACTAGCATAATGTAATCATATATAATAGACATACCTGTACAATGGTTAAGAAGCCACCACACCCTTTCGAATCGTGCTGAGATGCTACACACATCTCCCTATACAAGAAGGCCAACGCTCCACTACCCCAACTGTACTGACCAATATTATTTATTTCCCTAAGAAGTGCGAGGTACATCAACTTCACTAGGTTATCAGACGAGACGGGCATAATGTATGACCCCAATAATAAGAAAATGTAGGCTCGAGTATATGTATCAATCATATGCTCGGGCGCATTATTGGGAAGCTGTTCAAAAAGAGGGAAGTGATCTAGAACCCATCTCATAGATATCATTCCACCTCTTTTGATGTCTGCAGTTGAGGGTGCAACCCCAAATAACTCCTCAACAATCTCAACCCATGCCCCCGCACTCCTACTAGTTTCTGAACTAGTCACCACCATTCCGTCTACAGGAAGACCACACAACATGCCAATATCCTCTAAGGTGATGGTCATCTCCCCTACAGGTAAGTGAAAAGTGTGGGTCTCTGGACGCCATCTCTCAATCAAAGCCTCAATCAAATGCCAATCATATTGTAAATGACCTAATAAATACACTCCATAAAATCCAGTATTTATAAGCTTAGCTTCTATCCTCCAATCAACTCTAGCTGGAAGTACTGGATCACGCCTAGGTCTTAAATTGGCTAACTATTGTCCCTCCTAAATATATTTAGATGTATGTGTATCCTGAGAAGTCAATACATGTGGATCGATTGGCCCAGGATCAATAAATTGTTGTTGTTCATGTTGATTCATCTGAAATACAAAAATTTAATAGTAATTAAATTTAAATGAGACTTAAAGTTTTGCTATATTTAAATAGAAAAATTGCAACATATTTGTCAAAGTTATTTTAAAAAACACTTTATTTTAAACCTAACTTAAGAAAATCCTAACTAGGCAAAAATTAAATTACAATTGTTTAATTCATTGACAATCAAAAATTAAGTACATAAATCACAATAGTTTTAACAACAAATTATATAATTATATAAAAATGAACAAATAAAAATTCTTAAGAAAATTTATATAGCTAAAATTAACAACTCAAAATAAATAAAAAAAAAAGAAATATAACTAACCATTCTTTCTTTCTCTCACAATTCTTTAAACTTCTTCTCTTCCCCTTCTCCTTAATTCTTTCTTTCTCTATCTCACTGCACTTGCACTATCCTTCTTCTTCCCTTTCTTCACTATGTTTCAATCTGAAAAGATGTTCTTCCCTTTCTTTTCCCCTGTGCATGTAATTCAAAATTTGAATCCGAAAATGGCATCTCCGGATTCAAATTAAAGCAAATCCGGAATTTGCATTTCCGGATTTGAAGATACGCCACTAAGGAGCGATCGCCCCATAATATGTGCGATCGCCCTCTCCTTTTTTTCAGAATATATTAATTTGCTTTTATTACTTTTTTGAAAAGAATAAATAAAAATAGAATCCGGAATTGGTGACGCCGGAGTACACTGGAGCGATCGCTCTATTTCAGGGCGCGATCGCCCCCTATTTACGGAAATATTAATTTGCTTTTATTACTTTTTTGGAAAAAAAATAAAAATAGAATCCGAAATTGGTAACGCCGGAGTACACTGGAGCGATCGCTCTATTTCAGGGCGCGATCGCCCCCTATTTACGGAAATATTAATTTTGGGAAATTCAATTTTGGAAAACAAAAAAAAAAAATTCAATTCCGGAATTGGTAATTCCGGAATTCATAATCCGGAATTACCAATTCCAGATTTCATGTCAAAAGTGCTAGTTTGGTACTTAAGTTTTTGAAAATGTTATTTTGATATATAAATTTTTAAAAAGCTATATTTTAATCTTTGTAGGAAGTAGCATTGATAAAATGATGCTTCTTGTTTTTAACAAAAAAACATTTTATAGTAGTCAAAATCTATAGTATAAATTAAGGTGTCCACCTCACTCAAAAGGAACAGTTCTATGAATAATTTTGCCTGGCAAAATTTCCATTTTGCCCTCATTATTTTGTCCCTTTTCCATTTTGCCCTTAAAAAAAAATTAAATTAAAAAAAAATTTAATAAAAAAAAAAAAAAAAAAAAACCAAAACTGTGGCCTTGGACACGGGCATATCTAGTCTATATTATAAATCACATCTCCACTATCTACAGTATAATGAACAGTATCAAGTGTCGAATTTCTCATTTTGCCTTCATACATTTGTTCCTTTCCCATTTTGTCCTTGAAAAAAAAAAAAAACACATGTCTTGGACACGGGCATGTACTAATAGATACTCCCTCCGTTCCAACATAAGCTTCCCCTTTTTGGCTTTGCACGCAAATTAAGAAAATGGGTGTGAAGAAAAAATGTTGTGAGTGTAATTTGAAAATAGGAGAGAGAATGAGTGGAGGGAATAGTAAATTATAATGGTGTTGTGAGTATTAAAATAATGTAGGAGAGAGAATGAGTGGAGGAAATAGTAAAGATTACTCCCTCCGTCTCACACGAATTGATACCAAAAAATGGGCACACAGATTAAGAAAAAGTAAGAGAGAGAAAAAGTGGAGAGAGAATGTTGTGAGTGTAAAAGTAAAATAGGAGAGAGAATGAGTGGAAGGAATAGTTAGGAGAGAGAATGTTGTGAGTTTAAAAGTAAAATAGGAGAGAGAATGAGTGGGGTAAATAGTGAAGATTCCCTTCCATTTTGGGCGGTATCAATTGGTGTGGGACGGACCAAAAAGGAAATAAGTATCAATTGGTGTGGGACGGAGGGAGTATTTGCAAAAAAAAGATAGTGGAAGCTTTTAACGGGACACCCAAAATGGCAAAATGGGAAGCTTCTACCGGGCCGGAGGGAGTAGATAAGAATGAGTAGAAAATAAATAAATAAATAAAAGAAATATGAATGAATAAAAAAACATTTTAACAGCTAATAAAACAAAAAGTTCACTTCAAAAGACACACACACATGCCCCTGCTCTCTCATAATTCTGTCTAGTATTTGTTAAGAGCATCTTTGTTGAGTGTTTCCATATCATTATTATCATCTTTCTATTGTTTCTGTTTTCTAAAGAGCAAACATGTCCATGGTTGATGCCATTGTCACTTCCCTGGTAAATAATGTATCCCAGCTACTTGTACAAGAAACAAATTTGGTTCTTAATGCCAGGGATCAAGTTGAATCACTTCAGCGTGAGCTCAACTTCATCAAAGCATTCCTACGATGTTCAGAAGGGAAACGATATGAGGTGAGGGAAGAGGTCAAGCAGATCCATGATGTTGCTCTTGAAGCACAGGATCTTCTTGATGAGTTTGTCATTAAAATGGCACAATACAAACGAAGGAACTGGCTGCAGAGGATTTTTCATGCTCGGGATCAGAAGATAGTATTGCTTCGGAATGTTGCTGTAGAAGTAGAACGCATCAACAGAAATCTTAAGGAGATTCATGAAAACAAAGACAAGTACAACATCCCAAACAATGAAGGTATTGCTTCAGAGCGCGTTCAGATCCAACGTCGAAGAAGGTATGTAGAGGAGGACGAAGTGGTTGGTTTCGACAACGATGTAGAGCTAGTACTTAAAAAGCTGGACACGCAGGGTTCACGGAGAGACGTTGTTTCAATAGTGGGGATGGGTGGGTTAGGGAAAACCACTCTAGCAAAAAAAATCTACAACAGTAGTTTTGCGAAACAGAATTTTGATTGTCGTGCTTGGGTTGATGTTTCCCAAGATTACAATCGCAAAGAGTTGCTGCTGAAGATCGTGGAGTCTGTGTTACCCTCCAGGGAGATGGTGGAAGCTGATAAGCTGACAGAGGACAAATTGGTGGAAAAGTTGAGGACGGGTTTGGAGGGAAACAGGTACATGATTGTCCTTGACGATGTGTGGGACAAACACCTGTGGGATGGAATCAAAGCAGCCTTTCCAGATAACAGCAAGAGGAGCAGAGTTCTTATCACTAGCCGCCTCAATGAAGTGGCCTCGCATGCTAGTGTACATACATTACCACACTTTCTGCCTTTTCTAAACGATGATGACAGTTGGAAACTCTTCTCGAAGAAAATGTTCCATGAGGAAGTTTGCCCTCCAAAGCTTGAACAACTCGCTAGACAACAAATCCTACCCAAGTGTAAAGGCTTACCTCTTGCTATTGTGGTGGCGGCTGGACTCTTAAAAAACAGAGAGGAATCAATGTGGGATAAAGTGGCGAAAGGCTTAGGTTGGTACTTGGATCAGGACCCAACAGAGTGCCGTGATATATTGGCTTTAAGCTATGATGATCTGCCTCCTCATCTAAAGCCATGCTTTCTCTACTTTGGTGTTTATCCGGAGGACTTTGATATTCCTGTGAGAAATTTGATCCGACTTTGGGTTGCGGAGGGATTCATAGATGAAGAGACCAACAACAGTTTGGATATGGAGGATATGGCTGAAGAGTACTTGTTACAGTTGATTGATAGGAACTTGATCCAGGTGGCGAGCAGGAGGAGTGATGGAGGGGTAAAAACGTGCCGTATACATGATCTTCTTAGAGACCTGGCTATTTCAGAGGCTAAAAAGGAAAAGTTTCTGGTGGTTGATACGAAGGGTGATGGATCATCATTAGCCTCCAACAAACCAATCAGAAGGCTTTCGGTGCATAACGGAAGTAGTAGAGATATAAGGTATGATGAGTTTTCACGTCTCCGCTCTCTTTTTTCTTTTGGTGATGCCCGGGATCCTT
Source organism: Adenophora triphylla var. japonica (assembly GCA_022495995.1). Classification (NCBI taxonomy): domain Eukaryota; kingdom Viridiplantae; phylum Streptophyta; class Magnoliopsida; order Asterales; family Campanulaceae; genus Adenophora; species Adenophora triphylla. The sequence goes on along the minus strand of JAFEMH010003896.1, from coordinate 80,309 downwards.
TTAGCCGTCTCTCCAAAATCTGCCCGTATTTGAGGGTGTGGGATAATGGTTCAGGTAGATATTATAAATTTCCATCAGAAGCTAAAAAGCTAGTGCAGTTGAGGTATTTGAGAACGAATAATTTAAGAAGTAGTACTATTGCCATATCCAAATTTGAGAACCTACAAACACTTGATTTGGATGACTCACGATTTAAACGAATTAAGTTACGTAATCTTTGGGAAATGCAACAGCTGAGGCATCTACTTCTATCCCCCAGTTGGCAAATGAGCTTTAATATTCCAAAAGGTAATGGCAATACTGTTTTGCCTAACATTCGCACATTGTCTGGCTTAGTTATACGTAAAGAAAATGATGTCAACATGCTGAAGACTTTTCCCAACCTCAAGAAACTCAAGGCTAAGTGTTTTAGTGAAGAAATTGAAATATTTAAGTATCTTTGCAAATTACATCGCCTCCAAACCCTGAATATTGGAGGTCGATTTAAATTCACAGAGCTAGGGGCACTACCATTGAGTCTCACTAAGATAACGTTAGAGGATTCATGGTTGGATACATCAGCCTTTGGAAAGCTGGGAGGGCTTCCAAATCTTCAGATACTCAAATTAGGAAGGGATTCTCTAGTTGGTAGCAAAATAATAGAGTATGACTGCAACCAAGGGCAGTTCCCCCGACTCCAAGTCCTTCATATTCATTCTCTGTATTCTATAGAAAGGTGGTCGATGGAGGGACAAGGATTGCAAAGCCTTGTCTATCTTTCTATAGATAATTGCGTTTTTTTAAAAGCAATTCCAGATCAATTGAAGCAGATTAGTACCTTGCGCCAGTTAAAAGTAACAGGTGAATGTCATGATGATTTCAAGGAAAGCCTTAAACAGATTTGGGGTAACGACCAACGGTTGCAATTGGGCTAGCAAGTGACAGCCCACGGGAGCTATGTAATCAGTGCATTGCGGCATATCAAGAAAGCCTTGAACAAATTTGGATTAAAGTTGCATTATTATTTAGTATTATTGCATTTGTATTGTTTTCATTCATCCTGTTGGTTTGCAACGTGAGCACTTGCATTCTCATTATTGTATGTATATAATTACTCTGTATTGATATATTTGTGCATAGTTAAAAATAAACTGTTATGTTATTTTTGGGTCTAATTTTTCTTAAACAATTGACTCATTTTCGTACGGAGGGAATACCATTCATTCTTATAAGGTTTGTTCAATTTTTATAATGTTCATAATTGCAATTCTTGATTTTTGTCAAATTTGAAGTTATGGAGAAAGAGGCTTAGTGTTAGGCTATCTCCAACCGTTTGATTCAAATTTTGCATCAAAACACTAAAATGGTACAATTTCAGCACCAAATATCTTCCACCATCTCCAACAGCTTGCTTCAAATTTTGCACCAAATAAGAATCTTTACAGAATATTCTTATTATTTCATTTAATTAAAATGTTTTTCATTAATCATATTTAATATTATTCAAATTACATTATATTAAATAGTATGCTATAAAACTTAAATAAGACAATTAATAACTATAAATAAATAAATTTAAAATAAAAATTTATTAGAAGAAACATTAAAATAGATAATTTTGTTTAAATGAAAAAAAACAAATTCAATAATATAAATAATAAATGTTAAATTAAAAATATATACCATCTCAGTCTCAAATAAAAAAAATTGATAATTCATTTTGACACGAAGGAGGAATTAGTAATTAAAAAAAATAACAAAAAAAAAACGAAAAAGCTGAAATACCTTCTAGATCCACCGCTTGGCTAGAGATGCAAATCTATGAAGCCCGAGAGAGAGAGAGAGAGAGAGAGAGAGAGAGAGAGAGAGAGAGAGAGAGAGAGAGAGAGAGAGAGAGAGAGAGAGAGAGAGAGAGAGAGACGAAGAAGACGAAGCTATTCAAAAAAAAAAAAGAAAAAAGGATGGCACAAGGCAAAACGTGCACCAAATATAGTGCAGGAGAAGCCCTGCGCCAAAATAGAGGAGAAAATGGTGTCGTTGTTGTTGGAGAGAAATTTAGCGCTAAATTGGCGCAAATAGTGGTGTTTGGTGCATTGTTGGAGATGGTCTTAGTCTCGAGCCAATGTATTTTATTCGGATTAGTATATTCTAATGTAATAATAAATGATTTTTTATCGAATATTAATGTCAATTTCATCAACTCAATGAAATTATAAAAAAATTTATTGATAAATTATTAACAATTTTTAAAATTTCACTGGGACAATAAAGAGTTGATATTATAAAAAACTAGTTTTTTTTATGCTCGAGGAAAAATCATTTTTACACTGGCGCTTAATAATACATGCACTGACACTCTTTTTCACTGGTACTTTTTTATACTAACTGATACTTTTTTACCCTACACTGACACTCTTTTATACTGACACTTAATAATACATGTATTGATACTCTTTACACCGACATTTTTTACACTAACACTGACACTTTTTTACACTTTCATTTAATAATACATGCACTGACACTCTTTATACTGGCATTTTTTTACACTAACATTAACACTTTTTTATACTAGCACTCGCACTTAATATTACAGGCACTGACACTCATTACACTACACTGACATTTTGTTACACTAACACTGACACTTAATAATACATGCACGATACTCTTTACACTGACATTTTTTTACACTAATACTGGCACTAATTGGGAAAACAAAACACGTTTTTTTAGCTTATAAAATACATTATTTGTAAAATTTTGACGACAATAAAATGACATTTATATTTGGTCAAAATTTTTGTTAGAGATAGCAGTGAATTTGGTTATAAGGTCATGGTAAATTTCAATTTGTCAAGCTAAGTCTGCAAGACAAGGCAACACACCTGACTTTATAACCATATTCATTGCTATCTCTAACAAGTTTATTTGTGTTGATAAAAAACCTTTGGGATTATATTTTCGATGGGCTTATTTTTTTGGGACTGAGTATGGAATTTTTTTTCTGTGGGATTATTTTTCGGGACAGATGGAGTATATGAAAGTGATTCGAACCTATGAACAACATAATAAAACTAGGAGACTATTTTTTTCGTCAGCAGACTCCCCTCTTCTTCACTTGTCTCACTACTAGAAATCACAGTTTAGGCGGAAAAAAAATTGGTCGCCTTATCCATAAATCCGTCGCCATAAACCTATGGCGACCAATCTTCGTCACCAAAGCTTAGTCACACAAACCTCTTGCCCTCAGGTTTTAGGTGTCTCAAACAAAGTCTCGTCGCCTTTTTTTTTTTAAACTTTTAGGCGACAAACAATTGTCGTATATATATATATTACATTTGTAATATATATATATATATATATATATATATATATATATATATATATATATATATATATATATATATATATATATATAATATTTGCATTATATATATTAATAATTTAAATTTTACAACAAGCATAGAAATTAACTAAAAATAACATGTATTAGTACTAATTAATATAGAATAATGTTCAAATAAAAAATGATTATCTAAATAGTACCATCAACATACTCCCTCAAAATATTATCACTAAAGTATTGCAATCAAATACTTCATCAAAAAATTTCACAAAGTTTTTAAACATAAGATAAGTTTGGAGCAAGTTCAAACTTGATTAGTCGACGTAGATTGAGCCACAATGCTATCAAGCAATTGTATACCATTAGCTTTCAACACATCAAGAAGTTTACTAAACATACTTGTTTGAGACGCCATTTCTTCTTTTAACTCCTTCACTTCATCTTGTGATTGTCCCAATTTTTCTTCTAGTTCCTGCACTTTATTGATTGATGCTTGAGATGTTGAAGATGGCAATCGGCGTTTAACATCACGTACCATCCCACGACCCATATCCCTCACATAACTCCCAACATTTGGATCCAATTCCTTAAGAGCCTTTGTCAATATTTTCACTCCTATTTCTGGACCGGGAAGTGGAATTTCGTCCAACGGGGTGTCGGGTGCAAACTAAGATTCATAGTCCTTAATGAAAACATTTATCTTTTATTGCATCTTTTCCTGAAATTAAAAAAATCAATGAAACTCATAAATTATACTAAAAAAATTATATAAAAAAATCATACATGTATGAGAAAACACTAACATATAAAGGAGTTGCTACTGGATTATCTAGCATGACATAAACATTCTTAAAGTTATCAACTACCAAAAATTTTGAGCCTTTTTCCTACAAAGGTATAAAAGAAATAAAGAAATGACAAAAATAATCAAATAATATAACATCAATGAATAATATTAATATACCATTAGATCTTGAATCTGGTATACAAACGGTTTGGCTCCACCATGATGATTTAGCAGCTTCTTTCCACGGTTACCCTTGTTCGCAGCTGATTTTTTCTATTTAACCAAAATAAGGAATATCAAATTACATGGTTAGTACTTAAAAATGTTCCTCTGGTGCACGGTCGGTTAAAGGATCCCAAGCTCTAGCCAATGGGCTTAAGTTTTTGTTAATTCCACAAGATGTACACTTATTATACCCTCTAGTTAGCAAAGATAACGACATGAGTTTTCTCAAGAAAATCTTTAAAAGAAATTGACCATAATACATAATCTAATCAGACCTTCAGTGGAAAAGATAAGCATGAATTTATATTAGAACTATCATTTTTCCCGAATGTAGGAAATTGTAGCTCATTCAGTTTTTCTAATATTTCTTCCCCAGACCATTCATGAGGAGGTGCACGGAGCTCCGTTCTACCATCAAAGTCATCTTTGCAGGTGTTATACCGCAAGTGATGATCAGAAGGCAACCATCTACGGTGCCCCATGAAACAAACCTTTCCATCGACCCAACTAGAGGTTACGTCATCCTTATAAATCGGACATGCATTATAACCAGCAGTGCTCTAACCTGATGTAATACCATAAGCAGGGAAATCATGTATGGTCCACATAAGCATGACCCGTAAATTAAATTGTGTGCCAGAGTACTTATCAAAAGTTTGTACACCATTCACCCATAACTCTTTCAGCTCATCAACCAATGGTCGCAAATAAATATCTATCTCCTTTCTGGGATAACCTAGAAAAAGCAAAGTTAGCATTGTAAGCTCCTTCCGCATACAAAGGCGGTAAGTTGTAAGGAACCACAACAACAGGCCACGTGCTATGGTTTGCATTCATATCTCCAAATGGATTGAATCAGTCGGTAGCAAGCCCTAGCCTTATGTTTCGAGGATCTGATGCAAAACCAGGATAGTCAAAGTCAAATGACTTCCACGCGTCTCCATTAGCAGGATGCCTCAAAACATCATCATCCACCCTTTCTTCCTTGTGCCATCTCATGTATTTTGCCGTATGCGAAGACATGTACAACCGTTTCAATCGCGAAGTTAGTGGAAAGTAAAACATTGCCTTGTGTGGAAATTTTTCCTTCTCGTACCCCGAACTAGGCTTGTATCTTGGGTGATCACACACGGGACAAATATCTAGAACCTCATATTCCTTATAATACAATACACAATAATTTGGACAATCGTGAATTTTTTTATAGCCCAACCCCAACCTCTTTAACACCTTGAATGCTCTACGAGTGTCAACAGGCAGTGTATTTCCTTCAGGAAGCATACGTCGCATTATCTCCAACAAATCATCAAACTGGCAATTGGCAGTACGAGACTTGACTTTGTAATGTAGTAACTCTACAATTCCAGTAAGTGAAGAGAATTGTGTGCAGCCCGGGTATAACTCTTGCAAGGCCTGTTGCAAGAGTTTTTCATAGTCCAAGATCTCTTGATTTTGCAAGTCATTTGCACGCTCATCTACAGTGTTATGATGCATTGACTCAAATGGATAGGCATCATTTATTATGCCCATCACTTGATCATTGTCAACAAAATACTGCTGGTCAAGGGGTTGAGATTGTGATGACGTAGAAGCAGCATCTAAACGTTCACCGTGATGTGTCCACGTCGTATAATTATACATCATCCCCTTCCGCAACAAGTGACATTTCACTTCAGAGATACAATGAAATGCCATGTTGTTGCAGTTGGCACATGGACACGGGATCAGGCCAGACGAATTGCGATTATGTGCTACCGCAAACTCAAGAAAGCTATCAACCCCAGCTATATGTTCCCTAGAAAATTTGTTGGAAAGATACATCAAACTTTTATCCATTGTAGGAGGGAGTAATAATCTAATTTTCTAGCCAAATGAGAAGATGATAAAGAAGAGAATATAATATATTGATCAAAGGAGATAGAGAGATATAAAAATGTAAGAAAAAAAGAAGAGAAAGATGGATGCAAAACTCTTGAAAGACAATTAGGTTTGGTGTGGATGCAAGAATTGTGTGTAATGGTAGATGATTTATAGATTGATTTTTTTTTCGTGACAATAGAGCAACTTTCAATTATTGACTGCAACAACATTAGTAACTTTAAATTATTGATTGCAACAACAATATTGTTGATGTAACTATTGAGGCATCTTTTCAGAGATATTTTGATAATAAAAATTTGATAATAGAGCAACTTTAAATAATGGACTGGGCAACACTATTTTTGATGTAACTATAGAGGTATCTTTTAAGAGATATTTTGATAAAGCTAGATCAGAGATATTTTGATAAAGCTAGATAAGACCATACGTAAACGGGCTGATACTTTAGGCGACCAAGAGTCATAATAATCGCCTAAACTGAACCTAAGGAAACCAAGAGTCATAATAGTCGCCTACAACCAACCTCAGGCGACTAAGAGTCTTGATAGTCACCTAAACTCTATTTGAGGTGACTACATATTTAGTCACCAATGAACGAGTCACCAAAGGCGACGAATATTTTTGTTTGTCGCCAAACAATATTTTTGGGGTGACTAAGAGTCTTGATAGTCGCCCAAACAATTTTTTTGGGCGACCAAAATTTTGTTTGTCGCTTAAGACTTGTAGGGTAACTATTTAGTGGTCGCCTAAAAATGGTCGCGAGAGAGTAACTTCTAGCGACTAGGCTTTGATTTGGTTGCCTAAAGAATGTTTAGGTGGCTAATGTTTTTTGGTCTCCTTAGATTGGTCGCCTAAACTGTGATTTCTATTAGTGTCTCTCAGCTTTCCCTCATACACTCTTTTTCCCATCTCATCTAGGGATGGTAACGGGGCGGGTTCGGGACGGGTTCGGGGAATCCCAAACCCGGCCCAAACTCGGCGGGTTTTAAAAAAGGCTTCCCATTAAGGGCGGGTCATTGCGGGTTCAGGACGGGTTAGGGATTTTTGCCATCCCTTATCTCATCCTTAGTTATCACAAGCTTAGTTTTGAAAGTTCAATAAATTTAAGCACTCAATTATAGATGAGTAGGGGAGTAAATGGTTTAGTTTAGCTCCATTTGAACAAATTTAGAGGTCAAACCACTAATAATCAGTTTGTAAAAATTCCAAATCGAGCTGAACCATGAAAAAGTTCAGAACAAGTTGAACCAAATTGTCATGGTTTGGTTTGGTTTGGTTTGGTTCGTTCTAAACTGCGGTTTGATTATGCGGTTCAGATCGCGATCCAAACCACGGTCCAGCCACCTCCCAAATCGAGCTGAACCCATGATAGAATTTTTGTCTTTCATCTACCATTGTTGTCACCAGTTTTATCTTCCCCGTTCTTCATCCTCGTAATTACGAACTCTCTAAAATTTACTAAGTGTACCCCCAATTTATGTGTTCTTGTTGGGAGAGATAGAAGTAAGTGTGTTTGGTAAATGTTTTTTTATGACAATTCGTGTTTGTGTGTGTGTGTGTGTGTTCCAGATAGTGTTATTTATTCAAAACAAAAGGACGGGTGGGAGGGATGGCGGACATGGGTAGAAGGTGAAAAAAAAGAGAGAAAGCAAGCAATGACAAGAAATTCAAAACAAATTTTGAGGGAAATATGAGGGAGTTAATGGTGAAAGTTAGAGAAATAGAAAGGAAGGGAGAAACAAAAGGGATGGGACTGGTGGGAGGGACAATGGGCATGGGGGAAGGATTCTGGAAAACAAAAATGTTAACATGGTGGAGATTAACTTGATTTTGAACGGTTTGGCTCGGTTTGACACTCACAGACTGACCGCAAGCAAAACCAAACTGCACGGGTTATTACTTTTCGAATTTGACCCTAACCACTTATATTTAAAAATCGAATCGAATCAAATCACATGATTTGATTTGATTCGGTCTCAAACAGCGATTTGAATCGAACCACTAACAACCCCTAGATGTGAGACTATCTTTATGTGATAAATTAAAATTGTAAATGTGACTGTGAAATTCGGGATGGAAGGAGTATAATTTTAACTTTGAGACATTTCGACAAACTATTTAGTTAGTTGGCAGTGAGTATCATTTAGTTTTAAATCCTAATCAGTGACATAATTTTGGAAATGGTCCAAGAAGGCTTAAGCTAGATTGGAATTAACAGATTGTGCATATGCATGCAGAAGATAACCGATTTTTTTAGATAATATGCTTGTCGATCTCTCGATTGAGCTCTTGATTCATGACATCATGAAAGTAACGAGTTTTTTTAACAATCGCCATGCTTACTATTAATTTATTGCATTTTAACCTTTGTTTTGTCAAAACTCACAGTGTCACATACGTGCTTTCATTTTATATCAATTTGACCAGGTTCTTTAACTGGTGTTAAAAACTTAACGGGCTTGTCCATGTGGGAAATAAAGAGGGTACAACTTTATATTATTGAACTATAGATCCTGAAAATTAAAATATTAAGTTACAAACGTCTTCCCCCCCCCCTTTTTTATAAACTCATTAACTTAAACCTAAATTCAAATTACACAATAAAAAATGAAATAAAAAACCCTTCTTCCAGCCCCACCCCCTTCATGCCATCCCCACTTCTGCCACCGCCACCGCCACCGCCACCTCCTCCTCTCCACACCACTCTTTTAGATCTAGATCTCCATTTCTCTCTCCAGACCCTCGTTTCTTTTCCTCCATTTTCCCCTCGTGTGCACCGCCCTAGATTTCTTCAACCTCCACCTCTGCGCCGCCCCACCACTCCACCCTTCTCAATTTCAAACTCTTAGAAATCCCAAAATTCTTCATTTTACAATTTTTTTAGTTTTGGATTGTGTGTGCTATATGCACCTGTGTGTGTGAATGTGTTAGTTTGATTTCATTTTTTTATTGTGTGCAAATTTGTTAAAGTTTTTGAATATAATTTTGATTTGGTGATCTTTTGATTGTGTGATTTTGTTTTTTGAATGGGGAGATTTGAAGATTTTGGTGGTGGAGGTGTGGTTGGTGTTAGAAATGGTGGTAATGCTTTGATGGAGTGGAAGATTTTAATAATAGTTATATTTTTATGTGTTGGGTTTGGTGCCATCTAATTTGGGGACACCTGAATTAGAGCAATGAACAAGCAAATTTGGATTTCCTGTGACAATCTGAGAGAGCAACCGCATCATACTTGGGCAAGCGGTCGCGCCAAGTTACTGTCAAGACGGAGCGATCGCACCCATTATGGGGCGACCACGTGCTAGCTGTTTGGGGTGATCACGCCCTAGGCCGGATTTGGGCTTCTTATAGCAGTTTCTGGTACAGGGTTGTAAAATCCTTCAGGATTTTGAGTAGGCATAAATACCACCTACCCCTAATCATATTGAGTAGTTCTCTTGCTTATCTATTTTCAAGATCTAGGGTTTGTAAAGACAGGAATTCTTGACTAAGAATTCATGCAATAGATTAGATATAGTAATCTGTTGATTTCCAGAAGATAATAATATTCTCTCCTTCTACCTGTGGATGTAGCCAAGTTGGTGAACCACATATATCGTTGTGTTGTGTGATTGTTGCTTGTTTTCTATCTTATATATAGATCATGTTCTAACAAATTGGTATCAGCGCCGGTCAGGTTGAGTAAGATCTAGGGTTTTCCGCTGCAGAAGAAGATGGGATCAGGAATTGAATCACTGATTGACAAGTTTAATGGGAAGAATAGTTTTTCTATTTATCAAATCAAGATGAAAGCTCTGTTGAGGAACAAGGGTTTGTGGGCTCCAGTGGCTGTTGCAATCAGGAATCGTTAGAATTCAAATGGCAAATCAGAAGTCGTTCCCACCGGTGTTGTCGCGCCTACAATAGCAGAAAGTTTGGAGAAGGCGAAGAAGGTAGCAGAGAAGGAAGAGGCAGATCTGATTGTGTTAGATGAGAGGGCCCACTCTAAAATCATAATGTGTCTTGATGATGATGTTCTAGAAGATATAACAGATACCGATTCCGAAGGTGCTTTTTGGCTTGCGTTAAAAGATATGTAATTGACACGATCATTGGCCAACAAGCTATATCTGAAGCAGAGGCTATATTCTATCTGAATGCATAAAGGTATGCCCATTAGGGATCACCTAGATAGATTTACATATTTATTACTTGAACTGCGTAATATAGATGCTAAAGTTGCTGATGAGGATGTTGCATTAATACTTCTTGTTTCATTGCCTTTATTATATGGGCACTTTATTGACTCTAGTACAGTGGTAAGGAGATGATAACTATTAAGGAGGTGAAATCCTCTATTAAGACTAGAGAGTTGCGTCATAAGGCAAGCGGTAATAGTGGTATAGATAATCAGACAGCAGGTTTGGTTGTGAAAGGCAGCAGGGGTTCTAGCAGCAAGCAGAAGAAGAAGAAGAAGTCTTCTGGAAAGAAGGGCCCGAAACCTGATGATATTTGTAATTACTGCAAGGTGAAGGGACATTGGAAGACAGATTGTCCTACGAAGAAGCGAGTCAAGCCTCTAAATCGTAATGAAGCTAATGTTGCTGCAGTTGATACGAGCAGCTCTGATGGGGATCATGCTCTAGTGATAAAAGAGTCTATGAAATAGTCGGATGCGTGGATTCTTGATTTTGGGGCTTCTTATCATATCAGTCTGAGTAGAGAGTGGTTTACAACTTATGAGCAGGTAGATGGTGGTAATATTCATATGGCCAACATTTTTACTTGTAGGGTGGTTGGTATTGGATCTATCAAGCTGCAGACTCATGATGGTAAGTCCTCCACTTTGAACAATGTGAGACATGTTCCACAGACAAAGAACCTGATATCTCTTAGTAAGCTCGATAGTAAATGGTATAGTTTTAAAGGTAAAGGTAGAGCAGTTCATGTTTGCAAATGCTCTGAAATTATTCTGAGAGGCCTTAAGCGGGGCTCCTTGTATTTTCTCCAAGGAAAGACGCTTTTTGGGTCAGTATTGGTTGCATCATCTGAAGTGGTATAGGAAGATATGACCAAGTTGTGGCATATTAGGCTTGGGCACATGAGCATTAGAGGGATGAAAATATTGGTTAATCATGGTCTTCTGTGTGGCAATAAGGTCAAGGACCTTAAGTTTTGTAAGCATTATGTACTTGGAAAGATGCAGCGAAGAAAGTTTCCTAAGCGGGTTCATAGAACAAAGGACAGTCTGGATTACATCCACTTGGATTGTTGGGGACCTTCACGTCATGAATCATTGAGGGGTCAAATGTATTTCTTGTCTATGATTGATGACTACTTGTGTAAGATTAGGTGATTATTATGAAGCACAATAGTGAGGCTCTCGCCAATTTCAGACAGTGGATGACATTAGTGGATAATCAGACAGGGTAGAAGATCAATCGACTCAGGGCAGATAATGGGTTGGAGTAATGTGCTGAGTTCGATAAGTTCTACAAGAAAGTGGGGATTTCTAGGCATCTCACTATCAGGGGTACATCACAATAGAATGGGGTAGCAGAGCGCATGAATCGGAAAGTGTTGACTAGATCAAGGTGCATGCTCTCCAATGCAGGGTTGTCTAAGCGGTTCTGGGCATAAGCGATTAGTACATCGTGTTACTTGATAAATCACGGACCACATCGTGTACTGCTTATTATCATGTGGGTGATGGGAAGTTAGAGCCGAGGGCTAAAAAGAAGTTTTCATGGGTTATGGAGATTGTGCCAAGGGATGCCAGATTTGGTCTCCACCAGAGGGTAGGGTTATCATAAGCAGAAATGTTGTATTTGATGAAAATTATGTACTTAATCCTATTATGAGATTTGTGGTTGTATCATGTGTTGGTAGTGTTGATAAATAGGTGGAGCTACAATATAGTGCAGAGTTGAGCGGTGCACAATCAGATGTTCATCAGTATCTACCGTCAGAGACAGAAGCATCATACAATTCATCATCAATTTCCGAGGAACATGATTAGTTCAAGAGAGGCCTAGAAGGGATAATTTTGGGAAGCCTTATGTGAGGTATGGTTTTGAAGACATGTGTCTTATTTATTTCAGGTTGCTGAGAAGGTGGAGCCCGATCCTTTGGAGCCAACCACTTTAAAGGAAGCAGTTATGTGTTTAGAGTCTACCTAGTGACATGCAACTATGGGAGATGATATGGAGTCACTTCACAAGAATCAGATATGGGAGTTAACCAAGAGGCCAGAAGGCAGAAAGATTGTTACTTGCAAGTGGGTCTTTAAGAAAAATGAAGGTATGTCACCATCAGAGGGGTCAAGTATAAAGCTCATGTGGTTGCTAGGACACAGAAGGAGTGTGTTGACTACAATGAGATTTTCTCACCAGTGGTTAGACACACTTCTATCAGAGTACTATTAGCAATGGTAACACATCAGGATTTGGAGCTCGAGCAGCTAGATGTGAAAACGGCTTTTCTGCATAGAGAGTTGGAGGAGGAGATTTATATGACACAACCAGATGAGTTTCAGGTTCCGGGGATATAAGACTACGTGTGTAAGTTGAAGAAGTCCTTGTATGGGCTCAAGCAATCGACTAGGCAGTGGTATAAAGTGTTTGACAGCCATATGACAGATATTGGTTAAACGAGGAGTCTGTATGACTGTTGTGTGTATCACAATAGGTTGATGGATGGTTCGATCATCTATTTGGTTCTTTATGTTGACAATATGTTGATAGCGGATGTCAAGAATTTGGATATTCAGAAGTTAAAGGGTCTACTATCTGCAGAGTTCGAGATGAAGGATTTGGGTGTAGGAAAGAAAATTCTGGGTATGGAGATCTATATGAATAGAAGCCAACGGAAACTGTTCTTATCTCAGAAAGGTTATGTCAATAAAGTTTTAGAAAGGTTTGACATGCCTATAGTAAAGCCTTTAGATTCTTCGAGTGCAGCGAATGCACGTCTGTCTGTTCCTTTTGCACAAAAATCAGATGAAGAGAAAGAGTATATGGCTCGAGTACCTTATGCTAGTGCATTTGGTAGTTTGATGTATGTTATGGTTTGCAATAGGTCGGATCTTGATCATGCTGTTAGTTTGTTATTAGGTTCATGAGGAATCCTATTAAGGAACATTGACAAGTAGTGAATAGGATGTTCAGATAGCTTAGGGGTACGAATTGACAAGCAGTGAAGAGGATCAACATGGACAAGCACATTATATTTTTAACAACAGTTAAAAAATTTGGTCAAATTGATAAGAAATGAAAATACGCAGCTGACATAGTGAGTTTTGACAATACAAATATTAAAATGCAATAAATTGATAGTACGCATAAATGTTTGATAAAAAAAACTCTGGAAGTAACTTAGGCAAGATGGTGTAGGCCAGTTTTTTTTTCTTTATCTTTTTAAACAACTAAAAAAAAAGGCTCCAACTTATCATGAATAATAAATAGATTAGTTGTTTCTTTCAACATTAAAGTTGGGAGAATTGACATTGTGAGAGGTCCATTTGGACCCAACCAATGGAATGGAATATTTAGCTTGTAGTATTTTAGTAGGCTAAGGGGGACCAAAGTGCTGGCAAACAAAGGGCAAATTGCATTTTAGTTACCTAAGTTTGTCGATATATTTCAATTGGTTATCGAATTTGCATTTGTTACAAGTTGGCTATTGGATTTGTCTTTTTGTTGCAATCAGGCGTAATTTTGGATGAACCGTTAAAAATCTAGCGAAGAGCATAATATGTGCCGCTCACGTGAGTTACTTAAGGGCTATTTTAGTCTTTTTCATCGAATTTGACCCCCATAATTTTAAGGGGGTTAGTTGACATTTTCTAAAAATGAGGGAAATGTTAAATATATATATATAAAAAAAACTACTCACTCTCTCAATTCTCTTTCTTTCTCTCTCTATCTTCTCACCATGGCTTTCCTACAATTTATTTTGAAGAAGAAGAATCTGATGCAGAGGAGGGTAGGGAAGGCGGAGGCGATGGAGGTGAAGTGGATGGGGAATTACGGGCTTAAGTTATATGAGGACCAATTGCAGTAGCAGAGACCAATGAAATTGCAGGGACCAATGAAATAGATGAAGATGTCGGCGTTATTCTGAAGCCTATTGTTGGTCGGACAGTTCTTGGAGAAAGAAACGAGGGTGGAGATAGTAATACCCGTTGTTGTAGCGGCCCGAGGAGAGGAAGGTTATCGGTGACAATGATGATGGTGAGGCGTGGGTGATATTTTAAATCTGGTTGGATATACCAGATCCAATTTGAATACATATATGCTTTTAAATCTTAGTTTTCAGTTTTCTTCTGTTTTGTTATTGATTCGTTTTTTTTTCTTTTGAATTTTATGGTTCTTTCAACAAATGCAAGGGTGAAGTTGGTGGTGGTTGTTGTAACGACCCTAACCCTAGGCACCCTTTTAGCACATGTTGAGCACGTGGGGTTAGGATTGTAGTATCTCAATTATTTATTTTGTACTACTAGTTGAATTTTGGTGTCATTTTTATACTTTGATAACATATGAGAATTAAGGATGAAAATGAATTAACTTTAATGATAAAGGGTCTAAATAGAATAAATATAAAGTGTTGTGGTGAAGTTATAATAATTGAGAATAAATAAAATATTATATGTGGTCAAGGTTTGTTGTGTAAAGATTTGGGAGTAGAGGGGTTAGTTGTATCCTTTGGATCTTGGGGGACCTAATTGAGTATAGGGGATAGATTTCAATTAAGTTAGTCAATGGAGGCCATGCCTCTCCCTTTTTCCTATCACCTCCTTTATGTAACCTCCCCATACCTCCCCATTTCTTCAATCATCTTCTTCCACCTCCTTCTCAAAATTCTCCATGGAAAACCTCCCTCCAATCTTTTCCTTCCAAAATTCATAATAAATTCAATTCCCTTCCATTTGACGATCCGATTGTACATTCTTGTTCGTGGCGGCGAGGGGAGCGCGTCAAGCCCGGAAAATAAAGATTTCGTTTCGCATCATTTTTGTAAGTTATTATGACTTCCTTCTAATAATTGCTCACTTTATGTGTTATTGAATATCTTGTTGAAAGAAAAGGATTTTGGTATTTTGAATAAGGTTAATTGAGTTGAAATGGTTTAGTCAAGGTTGAATTGATTTTGATTGTTATATGGTGATCTAAGTTGAAAGAAGAGTGGTATAAAGTAATTGTGGATGTTAATGATTTAAGGGTAGGTGTTGAATGTGGGTTTTGGCCAATTTACTAGAATTAGAATGTGAAGAAATGGTTAGTAATGGGTTTATGGTGTTAATGGTTTACAAGAAATGGTTGCATGTTAAAATGGAATAAAGTTTTGGTACTAAAAGGTTTTGGTTAGTGTTGGGATGTATTGGATAGAAGTAGAATTGTTGTTCTAAGTGGCATAATGGTTTTGGGATGTTATTGATGCTAATGAAAATTGTTAAAGAGTAAGAGGGTATGGTTTAAGTTGAAGTAGGAATATTAAACATGAAATGTGGTAGTGTAATGAGTAAAATAACTAAGTAGTAAGGGGATTGGATCTATCTTATTTGAGTGGAATGATTTGGTATAAGTTTTGGTGGAATTAGTAAACCTTTTGATGTCCTTAAAAACAGAGATTTGGTTTGGTTATTTGGTTTCTTGGGCTATTGCTGAAGACCTGCTGTTGATGTCTGATTTTGGCCGTGGCACGAGTCGTGCCCATGGCCAATTCGTGTAAACGACTCGTGATATCTTTGTCACCCTTGCTGATTGAATTGGAGCTGAAGGAGCACGAGTCGTGCCTTAAGGCACGAGTCGTGCCCTGTAGGATAAACGAGTCGTGCCCTTTTAGGGACGACTGATTCTGGTGGGATTCAAATGGGCACGAGTCGTGCCCTGGAGCACGAGTCGTGCCATGCTCTGTCAACACTGAACCAGTTTTAGAGCTGTTTAAACCTATTCAAACTAGAACCAATATGAAACCTCTTTAACTTAGATTAAAGTAGAATACTTTGGCTACACCATGATGTCTTATTTGGTCAAAATGGAATTGTGGAAGTAGTTTAAATATTGTCCGGAAAATGGTTGATAAGCTTGATTTGTAACTTCACCAAAGTGGTTCAAACTTGGGAATTAGATCTTGAACTTTTATTAAGGTTATTCAAGGTTGTGTAATGACTATGTAGAAATGGTTTATGGTACATGGTGTCCTTATTTGCTCCCATATCCTTGGTGGTTAGTTTGAATAGTGTAGAAGCTATAGGTTACACTATTGCGTTAGTTTGAAATGTATATGTATCACATCGTTGCATTGTATCCCAAGTGTGGATTATTTGGCATGTTGTTATATTGTATCCCAAGTGTGGATTATTTGGCATGTTGTTATATTGTATCCCAAGTGTGGATTTATTGGTTATATTGTTACCTTACTTGGATTCATATTCATTGATGGTATTATGCATAGTGTATTAAATGAATGTTGCACTATAGTATTGATTTAACATGAGTATACATTACCATGTTGTTATATTCTTATCCCTTTGGTGGATTTTATTTCAAGTATCTATTATGTGCTTGGACGTGTTTATATTATATGAGATTCTGGGGTATAATGGGATACAATCAATTATGGATTTGTTCTATAAGTGATTGAAGATCATTATACCTATGACTGTCCCCTCTGTGGCCACAGAGTGGGTTTGCATGCTTCTGTATTGAGCCAAAAGCCTTACAGATAGCTGCGATTTCTTGGAGTTAGGTGGAATGCTTCTGTGTTGAGCCAAAAGCCTTACAGATAGCTGCGTTATTATATGGTACTCTGAATGAAGAGTCATATAAGTATTTTATTTCCTTATATTGATCTCTGGAGTATGAGTCCTATAAGCAGTGAATGTGCACGGGGGCAGTTCACCAAAGAGCGGAGTTTTACACCCACGTTGTACGACTTATTGTTCAGACGGGAAAGGTAAAATGAGGTAACGTAAGGTGTTTACCGCTTTAATAATGTGTTATGTATAACCATGCTATGTGTTGCATCTTATTTGGCATCTTGCTGCATTTATAATAGCTTATTGAGATTTATTCTCACCCCTTCCCCTTTACTGTTTTAGATCGTGCTGAGACAGGTGACCTGAACCAGTGAGGCCGGGGATAAGAGTTTGGACTTTCGCTTTTGGGACTTGTCAGGTTATGTATATGAGTAGGTTGTCTGGGAGTATTTATTAAGTATTACTCTTTTGGAAAGTTGTATAGAAAACTCTTTTGTAAAACAAAGTTATTTGGGGGTTTCCGATGTAATTGATCAGATTATGGTTTATTGAAGTTTTTGAAATTCCTCCAAGTGGAGATATTATTAGTTGATTCTATTTTGGCAGTTTGAGAATTGGTTTTCTTTTAAGGTGAAATGAAAGTTTTTAAAATTCGAGATGGGTTTTCTTAGTTTGGGCTTCTCAAGCTCGGGACACGTGTTAGGTTTCGGGTTGGGGTGCTCACAGTTGTGGCCGCTGATGACGGCGGGAAGGTAGTGACGAGATGGCGGTGGGTGGTGATGGTTGAATGAAGCTTTGAAGCTTTGGAAGTTCCACCAAGACCCTTCACATGAATAACCCGTGCAAGTCTCCCACCATGGAAAAGACGAAAATACCCCCTTTAAGTAACACACGTGAGACGCACATGTTACAACGTTCGTTAGTTTTTTAATTGGGCATCCAAAACTATACCTAATTGCAACAAAAAGAAAAACTCAATAACCAACTTGTAACAAATGCAAATTCGATAACCAATTGAAATATCTTGACAAACTCAGGTAACTAAAATGCAATTTACCCGGCAAAGAAAGGAAGGAGATCCATTACAAGGTTAACATCAACCAAGGCTGTTAGTCACATTAATATTGGCTTTATTGTGGAAGATAATTTTTTTTTGTATCAATTTGTATACTACTCCCTCCGTCCCACTTCAAATGGTCCAATTTCCTTTTTGGGACGTCCCACTTCAATTGGTCCCTTCCATAAATGGAAAGTTTCCATATATTTATACCCTTATCATCTCCACATATTTACAAAAAAAAACCACACTATTCCTCCCACTCATTCTCTCTCCTATTAAATATTTTTAACTTTTACATTCTCTCTCCTATTTTCTCCCACACATTTAACTTTTACATTCTCTCACCTCTAATTTCTACTCATTTTATTCCTTTTTCTTAAAGATCATGAAATAAACCAATAGACCATTTGAAGTGGGACGGAGGGAGTACTATTTGATGATTATGCATCACTATTCATGATATTATAATTATGACAACCCTAATTTTTATCGTTAGATCACTAGTGATACACAAAATATAGTACAAAATTCTTCTCTAGAATATTATTTTCATCTATAAAGCAACCTAGTGTATAGATGTTTCAAATAAGCCAAATCTACCTTTTTTTTTACATCGATGTTTACATTTTAGATATTTTTAGGTGATTCACAAGATTGGTAAAGAAAATTATCTTGTCATACATTTTGACAAATATGTTTATTTATTTATTTACATAGCTTATATATGATGATAAAATTACATTAAAATTATTTTTTAAGGAAAAATTGCAAATAAAAATCAATTTACTATTCACTTTTTCCTTGTTTCATCACTAAACTACTTTTTTTTTTCATACAACAAATGAAACTATTTTATTTTTGCATCAATGATCACTATCACTAACGGGGTTAATTTTTTCCCGAAACATGTGATCAAATCATAAGGGGTATTTTTGGTAGATTGAATCTAAAACCAAAAAAATAACATATAGGAGTAGTAAGTTTTATATTGTTCTTTTGAAAATTGTAGGTAGACGTGTCCAAACGGTTATAACCGCCGGTAAACGGTTATAATCGCCGGTTAAAAAAACTGTTAAGTCTTAACCGTAATCTAACTGTTAACCGTGTACTAACGGTTACGGTTATTCGGTTAACGGTTATAACCGGTTAACACGGTTTATCCGGTTAAAATGGTTAACTGAAACCCCTTTTTTTCAGATTAGTCCTTTTAACGGAATAGTTAACAGTTTCTGTTAACTTTTGTACTCTATATGCCTTTTTTTTTTTTGAATAAAGAATACTATTTTAGATGTTAGTTATTGGTGAATTTTTTTTAGAAAAAGTTATATAAAAAAAGTTAAGAATTTTTAAGGAAATGAAATTTTAAGGAAAGTGTGTTTAACAGATTTTTGTAACAGTTTTTTTTTTATTATTTTTTTGTTGGTTAAGAAATGCTATTTGAGAAATATTTCTTTTAAAAACAGTTCTTAAAATTTTTTTTGAAGAAAACAGTTAACTTTTTAACATATTTTTAACAGTTTCTGTTAAGTTCTATAAAAAAGTTAATTTTTTTTAAAAAAAAATTTGGATAAAGAAGACTAATTTAGACTTTTGTTTACTACATACATTTTTTGCAAAAAATTATATAAAAAAAGTTATGAATTTTGAAAGAAATAAAACTTAACTTTTTTTAAAATAAACGAAAGTATATAAAAGAAAAAGGGACAGTACCCTTAAATTTTATTAATTAAAATAAAATTACAAAGAGGGGGACAACCAACCTTGCCCTTTTATAATTAAGAGGGGACATTTAGGAGCCTTTACCTCAACCTAACTATTACAATTCAATAAAAATAAACATAATCTAAAAAATTAAAATTAAAAACTAATCTAATCCTCACTCACTTCCCGTAGAGTCATCCACATCGTATAGATATTTTGGGTCTAGTGTATCCTCTTCATAAGGCATATCTTGTTCTCTCTTTTCCGATCTAACCCAATCCCCAAGTAATAGTTGATTTTCCAAGTTTTCAACCGTTAGTTGGGAACGTCTTTCATCCAAAACATTTCCTTCAATGCTAAATGCCAATTCGACCGCCACCGTTGACGCGGGAGAAGCTAAGAATTCTTTTGCAATTATAGAGAGTATAGGATAACTTTTGTTCCTTCTTGACAACCACTTTAAAACATCAAAATCATTTGGATTATCACTACTTTGATCCCATTCAAAAGTAGTGTTGAAATATGTTTCTAACTCCAAGGAAATGTTAGAGGAAGAAGAAGTCCCTACTCGAGGACCTTTTTTTTTTTTGCTATACAAATTAGCAAAAAAATGATACGTATCCGCCTCAACTAAATTACCACCAACATCTTGAGAAGAAGTACTTGAGTCAACATTTTGAGAAGGATTTCCATGAATTGCATTATATTCGTTAAAAAGAGACACCAAATCATTTTTTGTAGTAGCAACAATATTCGACGGAGTTTCATTATCACCGTCACCTTTGGGGTATAAATTCAAATAATAAAAAGCTAAAATTGCTTCCAACTCATCTAATTTAATACGGGGATCTAATACTTTTGCAACCAAAAATAAAGACGGAATAGTGGCAAAATATTTAATTCACTTTTGTCTCATGAAAAAAATGCAATCTTTAAAAACAAAGCAATATTTTAAATTATTAAAACTAGTAACAATTGCAACACATTGCTCAGGAACCAAAATGGAAGTTGGATAATAAACTCCCGATAATGCCAAAGTAGCGGTGTTAAAAATCTTTAGCCATTTACACAAATTAGTGCATGCATTCCATTGATAAGCAAATAAATGTTGATTATTACCAAGTGTAGCAAAAAAATATCCATAAGAAGCTCGTTATAATCAAAACCATCTTTTAACATTTTATAGGTGGAATTCCACCTAATTGGAACATCGGAAGTAAAATATTTGTCACCAAGATTTTGATTTCTTAAAAACTTAATCCATTTTTTTTGTAACACTATTTCTTCTAGAAATATATTCAAGAGCCCCTCTAATTGGGGAAACATGTGCTTCTAATGCATGCAAACCATCTTTAACACATAAATTAATAATATAACATAAACATCTAATATGAAAAAACTTACCAGCAAATGACGGTTGACAAATTCTAATCAAATCCGGTAAACTAGCGGTATTAGCACTAACATTATCAAAAGAAATAGTAAATATTTTATTCGTAATCTTATATTTTAAAAAAAATCCACGCAACTTTGAACAAATTGCTTCGGCGGTATGGGGGGATCAAAATTTTCATATGCAATTAATCTTTTTTGGATAGTCCAAGAATAATCTATCCAATGGCAAGTAACACCCAAATAACTATTTCTTTGCCAATGATCACTCCAATCATCGGCACAAATTGAAACTTTGTTTGGTAAATTTGATAAAACCTCAATTAAAATTTTTTGATATGTCAACTCCACCTTATGAATATCACGTATGAGAGTCGAACGTGGTACTCTTGAGGCGGCGGGATTTAAAGAAAGTCGTATAAATCTTTCATAAAATTCATCATCCGCAAAGCTAAAAGCAAGTCCTTTAACACAAACAAATTTGGCCAATTCTTGCCTATAAATGACCTTATTAAATTTAAATAGGACGGAAGACGAACCTTGGGTGGTGGTTGGAGCTAATTGAGTTTGACCACTCGAAATGTCAAGTTTATCGGGATGTGTGCGTGTGTGGGCGATAAGTGACCCATGTCCTCCACCCTTCATAAATGGGTAGGATTTTGAACAATAGTTGCAAAGCGCTCGATAATAGCGGTCGTCATCGGGATCAATTTGCTCTTTTCGAAAATGAATTGTAAAAGTGTCGGACGTAGACTCTCTAGGGGCACGTGAACGTGACACCGTTGGCGGTTGTTCTTGTTCTTGTCCCCGAGCACGACCACCTCGAGCTCGGCCTCGGCCTCGACCACCCCTACCCCTTCTACCACTTTCAACAACATTTTCATCCACATCTTGCTCATTTTGTGAAAATGGTTCCTCAAAAAATTCGGAATCTTCTTCGTTATGATCGGAGGAAGAATCAACATGTTCCTTGCCTAAGTTGCCTCTTCAAGAAGACATTTTCGTTAGAAAACTGACTGGAATTCCAAAAAAATGCTAACTTTTGTTAAAAAACTAACTGGAAATCTTTAAAAATTGACTGGAATTTCAAAAAACTAACAGAAATTCTGAAAAACTAACTGGAAAAGTTAAAAAAACTGACTGAAATTCTAAAAAACTAATTGGAATTCTGAAAAACTAACTGGAAATGTTAAAAAACTGACTGAAATTCTAAAAAATATAATTGGAATTCTGAAAAACTAACTGGAAACGTTAAAAAACTGACTGGAATTTCAAAAAACTAAATGGAATTCTGAAAAAATAACTGAAAACGTTAAAAAACTGACTGAAATTCTAAAAAACTAACTGGAATTCCTAAAAACTAACTGGAAACGTTAAAAAACTGACTGGAATTTTAAAAAACTAACTGAAATTCTTAAAAACTAACTGGAATTGTTAAAATACTGACTGGAATTCTCGAAATATAAAAAAAATATTAATTTCGTTAAAAAACTAACTGGGAATTGTAAGGAAACTAACTGAAAATCGAATATGAGAGTATGAGAGAGGCTTAGGTCCTTAGGATATTTGAGAGTAGAGAGAGAGAGAGTAGAAGTAGAGAAGTAAGGTGAAAATGAAATGGTGGGAGGGAGGGAGGTGATATTTATAGGGTTGATTTTTTCCAAGATTTTTTTTTTAAATTGAATGGGGAGGCGGCTGGCCAGCCATGAGCCAAGTAGCCGTTGGGAGCCTGGGATGGATGGTCAAAGTAGCCATTGCCTTGGGAATTTGAATGGGGGGTCAAAGTAGTCGTTGTGGTAGCCGTTGGGGAGCAATTTAAATTTGACCAGTTAATCCGGTTATAATCGCCGGTTATTTAAACGGTTATAACCGGTTAAATAACCGACGGTTATAACCGCCGGTTAGCCGGTTTGAAAAACCTTTAACCTTAATCGAATTGGTTAACTGCCGGTTTCGATTAATCCGGTTACGGTTAAACCGGTTAACGGTTTTGACCGGTTAGTTGACCGGTTTTTAACCTCCGATTAGCCGGTTTCGATTAGATTTTGGACACGTCTAATTGTAGGGGTGAATTATAAAAACAAACTTAAACCTAAAATCCCCTTCTTCTTCATTAATGCCCCCACCTCCTACGGCTTCGCCAACTACGCCATCGCCTCGCCACCATCCAACCACCCTTTGTTCTACCACCCATGGCAACCCCTATCCCCCATGCCTCTCAGTTCGCCCTATCTCTCTTCATCAATTGCAGTCTCCCCCTTCTTCTCCATCTCGCTCGCCATCAATTACGGATGGTGAATGCTCCTGAACTGCCGTTGGCGGCGATGCTTACGCAAAGTTGTTTATGATTGAATCTCAGAAGGATCCATGATGTTGGTTTTCAGGGGTTTTGACTCATTTTTGAATTATTTTTTTAAAGTTTTTAATAGAAACAATGTTTGTGCCTTGATTTCGTTTTTGCTGGGTTTTGATTTTTGAATATGGGTGTTTTGAAGGATGTTAGGGTTACCAGAGAGAGGAGGTGGAGGATTTTAGGTTCTTTCTCGAGGCAATCGCGGTCTGTGGTGTCGGTATCAGAAACGAAGAGGTGTTTATTGATGGATTTACAGGCAAAAAATTGATAGGAGATGGGGAATAAGCCAAAAAATAATAATTCGTTTAGAAAAATATTATAATAAAGAAATTTGGTGACTAAATTTCGGAACATATTTATTTAGAACAAGTTAAAACCGTGAGTGAATGTATGAACTATTGAAAATGCCCTTTAAATTTTGATCACATGCTATTCACATGACCATTTAATGGGGAAAAAGTGGTGGTGATCATATATGCAAAAATAAAATAGTTTAATGTGTTGTATGTTAAAATAAAATAATTTAATATGTATAAAAAAAACACGCAAAAAGTAAATAATACGGTGATTTGTTTGAAATTTTTTATTTAGACATGGCCCTCAAAATTTGGATATCTATCAAACTGTTTTGTCTTGGTATTAATTGTTAAAACAATGATAATATTAGTCAATTTAAGCCTTTATTATTTCCAAAAATTAAATAAAATACAATCAAAATATTATTATGATAATTGATTATTCATGTTAAGAGTTGTTAGATTTGATGCTTTGAATTTGATAAGTCTAATAAAAGCATTGTGTCAAGAATCAAAGTCGTCCGAAGAACTTTCTGGCACGATCATGTCAAAGGTGATTTGGCAGTCCATGAGGTAAAAGACATTTTGCACGACCGAGGCATATTTTTCTCGAGGACATAAGGTCGAACACATTTTGCACAAGCGTGCAAAACCCATGTGGATTGGGCTAGGACGGTTTTGTCCTATGGTTATTTTATAACTATGTTGTCTATGGATTATGGATTATAAATGCCACTATCCCCTTGTTGACACCCACACTTTATTTTGCACCCGGCTTTTGTAAGTGCACCCCACACTTAATGAAAATACCTTTTGCACACCCTTTTTAGTGCACCTGCCAGCATGTGAAATGTACAAGAAGAACGTTGGGGCTACCTACCAAAAAGTTGTGACAACACTATTCCACGACATGATCCATTAAGAAATAGAGGTTTATGTGGACAACATTATCATCCACTCTAAAGACAAACTCAATAACCAACTTGTAACAAATGCAAATTCGATAACCAATTGAAATATCTTGACAAACTCAGGTAACTAAAATGCAATTTACCCGGCAAAGAAAGGAAGGAGATCCATTACAAGGTTAACATCAACCAAGGCTGTTAGTCACATTAATATTGGCTTTATTGTGGAAGATAATTTTTTTTTTTGTATCAATTTGTATACTACTCCCTCTGTCCCACTTCAAATGGTCCAATTTCCTTTTTGGGACGTCCCACTTCAATTGGTCCCTTCCATAAATGGAAAGTTTCCATATATTTATACCCTTATCATCTCCACATATTTACAAAAAAAAAACCACACTATTCCTCCCACTCATTCTCTCTCCTATTAAATATTTTTAACTTTTACATTCTCTCTCCTATTTTCTCTCACACATTTAACTTTTACATTCTCTCACCTCTAATTTCTACTCATTTTATTCATTTTTCTTAAAAATCATGAAATAAACCAATAGACCATTTGAAGTGGGACGGAGGGAGTACTATTTGATGATTATGCATCACTATTCATGATATTATAATTATGACAACCCTAATTTTTATCGTTAGATCACTAGTGATACACAAAATATAGTACAAAATTCTTCTCTAGAATATTATTTTCATCTATAAAGCAACCTAGTGTATAGATGTTTCAAATAAGCCAAATCTACCTTTTTTTTTACATTCGATGTTTACATTTTAGATATTTTTAGGTGATTCACAAGATTGGTAAAGAAAATTATCTTGTCATACATTTTGACAAATATGTTTATTTATTTATTTACATAGCTTATATATGATGATAAAATTACATTAAAATTATTTTTTACGGAAAAATTGCAAATAAAAATCAATTTACTATTCACTTTTTCCTTGTTTCATCACTAAACTACTTTTTTTTCATACAACAAATGAAACTATTTTATTTTTGCATCAATGATCACTATCACTAACGGGGTTAATTTTTTCCCGAAACATGTGATCAAATCATAAGGGGTATTTTTGGTAGATTGAATCTAAAACCAAAAAAATAACATATAGGAGTAGTAAGTTTTATATTGTTCTTTTGAAAATTGTAGGTAGACGTGTCCAAACGGTTATAACCGCCGGTAAACGGTTATAATCGCCGGTTAAAAAACTGTTAAGTCTTAACCGTAATCTAACCGTTAACCGTGTACTAACGGTTACGGTTATTCGGTTAACGGTTATAACCGGTTAACACGGTTTATCCGGTTAAAATGGTTAACTGAAACCCCTTTTTTTCAGATTAGTCCTTTTAACGGAATAGTTAACAGTTTCTGTTAACTTTTGTACTCTATATGCCTTTTTTTTTTTTTTTGAATAAAGAATACTATTTTAGATGTTAGTTATTGGTGAATTTTTTTTAGAAAAAGTTATATAAAAAAAGTTAAGAATTTTTAAGGAAATGAAATTTTAAGGAAAGTGTGTTTAACAGATTTTTGTAACAGATTTTTTTTTATTATTTTTTTGTTGGTTAAGAAATGCTATTTGAGAAATATTTCTTTTAAAAACAGTTCTTAACATTTTTTTGAAGAAAACAGTTAACTTTTTAACATATTTTTAACAGTTTCTGTTAAGTTCTATAAAAAAGTTATTTTTTTTAAAAAAAAAATTTGGATAAAGAAGACTAATTTAGACTTTTGTTTACTACATACATTTTTTGCAAAAAATTATATAAAAAAGTTATGAATTTTGAAAGAAATAAAACTTAACTTTTTTTAAAATAAACGAAAGTATATAAAAGAAAAAGGGACAGTACCCTTAAATTTTATTAATTAAAATAAAATTACAAAGAGGGGGACAACCAACCTTGCCCTTTTATAATTAAGAGGGGACATTTAGGAGCCTTTACCTCAACCTAACTATTACAATTCAATAAAAATAAACATAATCTAAAAAATTAAAATTAAAAACTAATCTAATCCTCACTCACTTCCCGTAGAGTCATCCACATCGTATTGATATTTTGGGTCTAGTGTATCCTCTTCATAAGGCATATCTTGTTCTCTCTTTTCCGATCTAACCCAATCCCCAAGTAATAGTTGATTTTCCAAGTTTTCAACCGTTAGTTGGGAACGTCTTTCATCCAAAACATTTCCTTCAATGCTAAATGCCAATTCGACCACCACCGTTGACGCGGGAGAAGCTAAGAATTCTTTTGCAATTATAGAGAGTATAGGATAACTTTTGTTCCTTCTTGACAACCACTTTAAAACATCAAAATCATTTGGATTATCACTACTTTGATCCCATTCAAAAGTAGTGTTGAAATATGTTTCTAACTCCAAGGAAATGTTAGAGGAAGAAGAAGTCCCTACTCGAGGACCTCTCTTTTTTTTGCTATACAAATTAGCAAAAAATGATACGTATCCGCCTCAACTAAATTACCACCAACATCTTGAGAAGAAGTACTTGAGTCAACATTTTGAGAAGGATTTCCATGAATTGCATTATATTCGTTAAAAAGAGACACCAAATCATTTTTTGTAGTAGCAACAATATTCGACGGAGTTTCATTATCACCGTCACCTTTGGGGTATAAATTCAAATAATAAAAAGCTAAAATTGCTTCCAACTCATCTAATTTAATACGGGGATCTAATACTTTTGCAACCAAAAATAAAGACGGAATAGTGGCAAAATATTTAATTCACTTTTGTCTCATGAAAAAAATGCAATCTTTTAAAACAAAGCAATCTTTTAAATTATTAAAACTAGTAACAATTGCAACACATTGCTCAAGAACCAAAATGGAAGTTGGATAATAAACTCCCGATAATGCCAAAGTAGCGGTGTTAAAAATCTTTAGCAATTTACACAAATTAGTGCATGCATTCCATTGATAAGCAAATAAATGTTGATTATTACCAAGTGTAGCAAAAAAATATCCATAAGAAGCTCTTTATAATCAAAACCATCTTTTAACATTTTATAGGTGGAATTCCACCTAATTGGAACATCGGAAGTAAAATATTTGTTACCAAGATTTTGATTTCTTAAAAACTTAATCCATTTTTTTTGTAACACTATTTCTTCTAGAAATATATTCAAGAGCCCCTCTAATTGGGGAAACATGTGCTTCTAATGCATGCAAACCATCTTTAACACATAAATTAATAATATAACATAAACATCTAATATGAAAAAACTTACCAGCAAATGACGGTTGACAAATTCTAATCAAATCCGGTAAACTAGCGGTATTAGCACTAGCATTATCAAAAGAAATAGTAAATATTTTATTCGTAATCTTATATTTTAAAAAAAATCCACGCAACTTTGAACAAATTGCTTCGGCGGTATGGGGGGATCAAAATTTTCATATGTAGGTGTTAGTGCCCTAGGCCTATAGAGATAGACCTTTATGTAATGTCATTGTTCATTTATATATGAGATTGCTTCTTTGATTATTATATGTGTTTGCATGTTTAGTTATAATAATCGTGTCCCTAGTACTTATGAAGCACTAGTATGAAGTCTAATGGATAATCATATGATGATTATATGCATGGAGATGCACATTAGATTCATGGGTACTTGTTAGAGAACAAGGTACTGGACTTGACCCATTATGAGATTTATGTCATGGTCATATGTCATAATTAAATCTCATATAGTCATATCATTGATATCCTTTGACCTGAGATTATCATCGTCTTCCGCTTGATGAATATCATGTTTGATATAGTTTAACGTTATCTTTAACCGGATGACAATAAGGGCTATCATTGGCATGGTATGATTCTTGTTGGGAAGAATGATAAGTCAAGATGGAAATTGTCCCTCGTAAAGAGAGATGTTTGCTTGGCCACTCGTAAGTAAGATTGATGTAGTGCATGGCCATGCCCGAATGAATTAATGTGATTAATGTCATTCGATTAATCAATTTACTTGATAACGAGAAAGCATTGAACAATATGAGTTGACGTGGACCATGACTCATGTTCAATATAACATCGTGTGACAATGGGATTGTGATATGTTCTATGTAGGAAAATCGAACTTGATAATCATACTATTTGGGTAGGCATGATGGCTTGCTAGAGTCCGCTCATGTCTTATGAGGCTCGATATGATCGGACTCATTGCCAACATAGTATGGTCCTATGGGGTCACACGCATCGAACGAATTGTCAAAAATGGAGAAAATGGGTTTTACGGGCTCGGGGACGACTCGTCCCAAGGCCGAACCAAGTCGTGCCTTATGAAGGGACGCTGTGTTCGATGGGAGTGCCCCGAGGGACGACTCGTGCTGGGGCACGAGTCGTGCCCAAAGGGACGACTCGTCCCATGAGCTAAGCCAAGTCGTGCCTCTTGCAGGACGCCAGATCGGTGGGAGCTGCAGAGGGGACGACTCGTGCCACTGGGGACGAGTCGTCCCGTCGGGCCCGGACCGATACGTAAATGGCCCGATTTTAGGGTTTTCGCAAAGGGCTTTTATTTGTAACGTATAAATAGTTGCCCCTGGTTGCCCTAGCCGTCATTAGAACGTTTTGGCTTGAGAGAAACACTTAGAGTGGGAGATTTCAATTGAGAATTGAGAATCAAACACCACCAAATCCATTGTTCTTCATTGATTGAAAGGTGTTTCAATCAATTGGATCTAGCAATCCTCCTAGAAGAGTTCTAGGGTTCGTTCCGCGCGTGGATAAACATAGAGGATCTTCGTTCATCAAGATCTTTGGTTCGTGATTCCCGTTCGTTCATCAAGGATTAACAAGATCATTCAACTGAGTTGGGTCAAGTTTATCAAAGGCAAAAGCATTCAAGGTTGGTAATTCTCTTTCATCTCTCTTAATTATTCATCTAGAACGGATTCTAGGGCTTGGGGTTTTTCGAGTTATTGCTTATTCCGCCGCGCATGGACCCTCGAAACCCTACAAAGTGGTATCGAGCCCCGTTCATGATGCTTAGTTAGATAATCATGATAATTATGTAATATGATTATATGAATTTTCATGATGTGCATGATCTAGAATATGAAATTGTATGAGTTTTACTTGAGAAGTAATAG
This sequence comes from Adenophora triphylla var. japonica, assembly GCA_022495995.1. Lineage (NCBI taxonomy): Eukaryota > Viridiplantae > Streptophyta > Magnoliopsida > Asterales > Campanulaceae > Adenophora > Adenophora triphylla. The sequence goes on along the minus strand of JAFEMH010003896.1, from coordinate 50,524 downwards.
TATATATAGATATACCATGATTATGAAATTGTAATATATATGATTAATATGATTAATCTAGATTATGGGATGTCAATTTCATTGATATGATTAATGTGATTAATCTAGGATATTTGTGAAGTATTACTTGGTATATTGGCTGGACACCAAAACCTTCCCCACAGGCACTTCGATGGAAGTGTGGGATAAACTTGGAGCACGTGGCCGCGTACTAGTAATTACTGATCAAATGTGATATGTGTTGCATCATTCCATGTTCATAATTATGCTCATATAGTTTTCATGAATCAACCTTGGGATGTAATTGATAAGCATGAAAAATTGAACCTTCTTTGTAATTTGAGTTTGTTTTATGCCACCCATGTTTAAACACTTGTGAGTACACGGGTAGTTTTATGTGGGCTCGCCATAGCGAGGTGCATTAATTCTATCTTTGTATGATCAAGATGAGCAAATAGTGGTTGCTATACGTTTAACATGGTTGAACTCAATTAGGCTATCAAAACGGTTTTGGGCCTAAGGCATAAGATGAGATTGAAACATGTGACATAAGATGTCTATAATCTCATAATGATCTAAGAGTCATATATAGATATGATTGATAAATGTTATCTACCTTTTTAGTTTAATTTTGAGCAATGTGCCATAGCCGACTTGAAATTAAATTAAAGTTGGGTCTTAGCCTATTAAATTATATTATACATATTTGTATAAGAAGGTTATATAATTTAGTGGGAGTATTTGTGAAATACGTTAATTAATCTCTTAAATGAATTGGTACTTATATGTGTTCATATCTTGTTGCATATCTTTGTAGATCAATGGCCGTAAACAATAATCAAAACATATCATCGCGATCACCCTTGAGAAGGACAAGTTAGAGGAGAATGGCAATAACTATGTGGATTGGATCCGCAGCTTTGGGAATTGTTCTCAAACAGGAAAGGAAGTTGTACATTCTCGATGGACCCGTTCCACCCGAGCCGGCCGCTAATGCAACTAAAGCGGAAAGGGACCAACATAAGAAGCATATGAATGATTCTATTGATGTTGGTTGCTCGATGCTTGCTACCATGTGTAAGGCTCTTGTAAAGACCTCAGACACATGGAAGCCTATGATTTAGGAAATCATTTGAAGGAAATGTTCCAGTTGCAAGCACGTACGGAAAGGTTTGACACTATGAAGGCTCTTCATTCATGCAAGATGATTGAAGGACAACCCGTTGGGCCTCATGTGTTGAAGATGAAGGGTCACCTCGAACACCTTGAGAGGCTTGGGTATCCTATCCAGCTAGAGGCGGCTACGGATATGATATTGCATTCACTCCCCGAGAGTTATAATCGCTTTGTTCGAATTATAACATGAATGGGATGAATAAATCTCTGTCCGAATTGCATGGGATGCTAAAGAATGCGGAGAACAATATTACCAAGAAAACCAATCAAGTGTTGATGGTGAATAAAGGAAAGGGGTTCAAAACAAGGGTAAAGCAAAGTTGCTAAACCGGAGGCAAAGGTTGCCGTATGCGAGAAGCCTAAACCCAAATCCCAAAAGGATGCGGTGTGCTACCATTGCAAGGAAACCGGGCATTGGAGGCGTAATCGCAAGCTTTATCAGGAAGGATCGAAGAAGAAGGGCAATGAGATTGCCATGACTTCGTGTATCTATGTGATAGATATTTTACTTTCTACCTCTAGTTCTTGGGTATTAGATACCGGATGTGGATCTCACATTTGCCTAAATGTGCAGGACTAAAGAATAGAAGGTTGCTCAAAGAGGGTGAAATAGATCTACGGGTTGGAAATGGAGCAAGAGTTGCCGCATTGGCCGTAGTGGACTTACGAAGTCACTTTACCAAGCGGATTAATTTTAGTTTTAAATAACTCGTTATTATGTTCCGGATTTGGAGCGTAAACATTATTTCTATTTCATGTTTAGACAATGAGGGTTACAATTTTCTTATTGCGAATAAGAGATTTTCGATTTATTTGAATGACATGCTTTATTGTGTTGCTCATTCTTTTAATGGCCTTTATGTCTTGGATGTTGAGAATAATGTTGATAATGTCTATCATGTTAGTAAGAAATCCAAACCAAATAATGTGAATGACACATATAAATGGCATTGCACGTCTTGGGCACATAAACGAGAAACGCATCTCTAAACTCCATAAAGATGGATATTTAGACTCATGTGATTATGAATCATATGATGTTTGCGAGTCTTGTTTATTGGGCAAGATGACTAAAGCACCTTTTCTAAGAGTAGTGAAAGGGCTAGTGATTTGTTGGCTCTTGTACATACTGATGTATGTGGACCAATGAATAGCATTGCTAGGGGAGGATTTCGGTACTTCATAACGTTCACTGATGACTTATCAAGATATGGCTACGTCTATCTGATGAAGTACAAAAGTGAAGCTTTTGAGATATTTAGAATATTTCAAAGTGAAGTACAAAATCAACTTGGCAAAACTATTAAAACACTTCGATCCGATCGAGGTGGTGAATATTTGAGCCAAGAATTTGACGATCATCTGAAAAGTTGTGGAATTGTTTCAGAACTTACTCCACCCGGAACACCACAATGGAATGGTGTATCCGAGAGGAGAAATCGAACTCTATTAGATATGGTTCGATCGATGATGAGTCAAGTGAACCTTCCTATTTCCTTTTGGGGACATGCACTGGAAACATCCGCTTTCACACTTAACAAGGTCCCTACTAAATCGGCTCCTAAAACCCCACATGAGATGTGGTATGGAAGAAAGCCTAGCTTATCTTTCATGAAGATTTGGGGATGTGAGGTTTATGTAAAGAAATTGGTTTCTGAACATAAACTTGCACCTAGATTTGATAAATGTATTTTCGTCGGTTATCCCAAGGAAACGAAAGGATATCTATTTTACAACCAATCCGAGAACAAAGTGTTTGTTGCTCGAAATGGTGTCTTTCTAGAGAAAGAGTTTCTCTCTAAAGAAACTAGTGGGAGTAAAATTGATCTTGAAGAAATTCAAGAACCCGAAAATGACAAGGAACCAATAGTAGAGACGGAACCAAGTTCACAAGCCGTTGTGGAACCGGTTCAAGATACACAAGTTCTTCGCAGATCGGATAGGATACGATCCGAACCCGAGAGATATGGATTTCTCATGACGGAAAGTAATGAAGTAGAAATCATTGAGAATGATGAACCTACTTCCTATCAAGAGGCGATGTCCACTCCTGATTCGGACAAGTGGCTAGGAGCCATGAAATCCGAAATCAAATCCATGTACGATAATCAAGTTTGGAACTTGATTGATCCACCCGAAGGTGTAAAAACCATAGGGTGCAAGTGGGTTTTCAAAAAGAAAACCGACATGGATGGGAAGGTATATACTTATAAGGCTAGGCTTGTTGCTAAGGGGTATAGCAGATTCATGGCATTGACTATGATGAAACCTTTTCGCCCGTAGCAATGCTTAAGTCTATTAGAATCCTAATTGCCATAGCCGCATATTACGACTATGAGATATGGAAAATGGACGTCAAAACAAATATTTAACGGAAACCTACTTGAGGATGTATACATGATACAGACTGAAGGGTTTGTCGATCCAAAGGATTCTAACAAAGTGTGTAAGTTGCAGAGATCCATTTATGGATTGAAGCAAGCTTCCCGGAGTTGGAATCTACGTTTTGATGAATCAGTCAAAGAGTTTGGCTTCATCAAAAACGAAGATGAACCTTGTGTATACAAGAAGATAAGTGGGAGCATAGTGCTATTTCGGTGTTATATGTCGATGACATCTTACTCATTGGAAACAATGTTCCCGCACTTGAGACTGTGAAGTCCTCGGTTAGGAAAATGTTTCTCAATGAAAGATATGGGTGAGGCGGCTTATATCCTTGGTATCAAGATCTATAGAGATAGATCAAGAAGGATGATTGGTTTGAGTCGTAGTACATATATTGACAAGGTCCTTAGAAGATTCAAGATGGAAAATTCTAAGAGAGGATACTTGCCAATGGGACATGGCATTACTCTTAGCAAGACTCATTGTCCTAAGACAAATGATGAGCGAAAGAGGATGAATGATATACCATATGCTTCGGCAATCGGGTCTATCATGTATGCCATGTTATGTACTAGACCCGATGTCTCATACGCTCTAAGCGCAACGAGTAGATACTGGGCCCGATCCTGGTGAGAACCATTGATAGCCGTCAAGAATATCCTTAAGTACTTGAGAAGGACTAAGGACGTATTCTTGGTATTTGGAGGAATGGAAGATGATCCGGTTGTAAAGGGTTACACAGATGCAAGCTTCCAAACCGACAAAGATGACTATAGATCGCAAACCGGTTTTGTGTTTATGCTAAATGGAGGTGCCGTTTGTTGGAAGAGTTCCAAGCAGCAGCACCGTTGCCGATTCTACAACAAGCCGAGTACATAGCAAAGATCGATGCGGCTAAGGAGGCGGTTTGGATCAAGAAGTTCGTTAGTGACTTAGAAGTCGTTCCGAGTGTCACTAACCCGATAGAGTCGTCGTGACAACAATGGTGCTATTGCCCAAGCAAAAGAACCAAGGTCACATCAGCGATCCAAACACATTTTGAGACGCTTCCACCTCATTCGAGAAATCTGTGAAAGGGAGGACGTCAAGATATGCAAGGTACCAACGGATGACAACATTTCGGACCCTCTCACCAAGCCTTTACCACAAGCTAAACATGATGGTCATCTTAGGTCCATGGGTATAAGATACATGAATCATTGGGCCTAGTGCAAGTGGGAGTCTCGTAGGTGTTAGTGCCCTAGGCCTATAGAGATAGACCTTTATGTAATGTCATTGTTCATTTATATATGAGATTGCTTCTTTGATTATTATATGTGTTTGCATGTTTAGTTATAATAATCGTGTCCCTAGTACTTATGAAGCACTAGTATGAAGTCTAATGGATAATCATATGATGATTATATGCATGGAGATGCACATTAGATTCATGGGTACTTGTTAGAGAACAAGGTACCGGACTTCGACCCATTATGAGATTTATGTCATGGTCATATGTCATAATTAAATCTCATATAGTCATATCATTGATATCCTTTGACTCGAGATTATCATCGTCTTCCGCTTGATGAATATCATGTTTGATATAGTTTAACGTTATCTTTAACCGGATGACAATAAGGGCTATCATTGGCATGGTATGATTCTTGTTGGGAAGAATGATAAGTCAAGATGGAAATTGTCCCTCGTAAAGAGAGATGTTTGCTTGGCCACTCGTAAGTAAGATTGATGTAGTGCATGGCCATGCCCGAATGAATTAATGTGATTAATGTCATTCGATTAATCAATTTACTTGATAACGAGAAAGCATTGAACAATATGAGTTGACGTGGACCATGACTCATGTTCAATATAACATCGTGTGACAATGGGATTGTGATATGTTCTATGTAGGAAAATCGAACTTGATAATCATACTATTTGGGTAGGCATGATGGCTTGCTAGAGTCCGCTCATGTCTTATGAGGCTCGATATGATCGGACTCATTGCCAACATAGTATGGTCCTATGGGGTCACACGCATCGAACGAATTGTCAAAAATGGAGAAAATGGGTTTTCGGGCTCGGGGACGACTTCGTCTCAAGGCCGAACCAAGTCGTGCCTTATGAAGGGACGCTGTGTTCAGTGGGAGTGCCCGAGGGACGACTCGTGCTCGGGGCACGAGTCGTGCCCAAAGGGACGACTCGTCCCATGAGCTAAGCCAAGTCGTGCCTCTTGCAGGGACGCCAGATCGATGGGAGCCGCAGAGGGGACGACTCGTGCCCTGGGGACGAGTCGTCCCGTCGGGCCCGGATCGATACGTAAATGGCTCTGATTTTAGGGTTTTCGCAAAGGGCTTTTATTTGTAACGTATAAATAGTTGCCCCTGGTTGCCCTAGCCGTCATTAGAACGTTTTGGCTTGAGAGAAACACTTAGAGTGGGAGATTTCAATTGAGAATTGAGAATCAAACACCACCAAATCCATTGTTCTTCATTGATTGAAAGGTGTTTCAATCAATTGGATCTAGCAATCCTCCTAGAAGAGTTCTAGGGTTCGTTCCGCGCGTGGATAAACATAGAGGATCTTCGTTCATCAAGATCTTTGGTTCGTGATTCCCGTTCGTTCATCAAGGATTAACAAGATCATTCAATCTGGAGTTGGGTCAAGTTTATCAAAGGCAAAAGCATTCAAGGTTGGTAATTCTATTTCATCTCTCTTAATTATTCATCTAGAACGGATTCTAGGGCTTGGGGTTTTTCGAGTTATTGCTTATTCCGCTGCGCATGGACCCTCGAAACCCTACATCATATGCAATTAATCTTTTTTGGATAGTCCAAGAATAATCTATCAAATGGCAAGTAACACCCAAATAACTATTTCTTTGCCAATGATCACTCCAATCATCGGCACAAATTGAAACTTTGTTTGGTAAATTTGATAAAACCTCAATTAAAATTTTTTGATATGTCAACTCCACCTTATGAATATCACGTATGAGAGTCGAACGTGGTACTCTTGAGGCGGCGGGATTTAAAGAAAGTCGTATAAATCTTTCATAAAATTCATCATCCGCAAAGCTAAAAGCAAGTCCTTTAACACAAACAAATTTGGCCAATTCTTGCCTATAAATGACCTTATTAAATTTAAATAGGACGGAAGACGAACCTTGGGTGGTGGTTGGAGCTAATTGAGTTTGACCACTCGAAATGTCAAGTTTATCGGGATGTGTGCGTGTGTGGGCGATAAGTGACCCATGTCCTCCACCCTTCATAAATGGGTAGGATTTTGAACAATAGTTGCAAAGCGCTCGATAATAGCGGTCGTCATCGGGATCAATTTGCTCTTTTCGAAAATGAATTGTAAAAGTGTCGGACGTAGACTCTCTAGGGGCACGTGAACGTGACACCGTTGGCGGTTGTTCTTGTTCTTGTCCCCGAGCACGACCACCTCGAGCTCGGCCTCGGCCTCGGCCGCCCCTACCCCTTCTACCACTTTCAACAACATTTTCATCCACATCTTGCTCATTTTGTGAAAATGGTTCCTCAAAAAATTCGGAATCTTCTTCGTTATGATCGGAGGAAGAATCAACATGTTCCTTGCCTAAGTTGCCTCTTCAAGAAGACATTTTCGTTAGAAAACTGACTGGAATTCCAAAAAAAATGCTAACTTTTTTTAAAAAACTAACTGGAAATCTTTAAAAATTGACTGGAATTTCAAAAAACTAATGTAAATTAAGAAAACTAACTGGAAAAGTTAAAAACCGATCGAAATTCTAAAAAACTAATTGGAATTCTGAAAAACTAACTGGAAATGTTAAAAAACTGACTGAAATTCTAAAAAAAATAATTGGAATTCTGAAAAACTAACTGGAAACGTTAAAAAACTGACTGGAATTTCAAAAAACTAAATGGAATTCTGAAAAAATAACTGAAAACGTTAAAAACCGATCGAAATTCTAAAAACTAACCGGAATTCCTAAAAACTAACCGGAAACGTTAAAAACCGACCGGAATTTTAAAAAACTAACTGAAATTCTTAAAAACTAACTGAATTGTTAAAATATCGATCGGAATTCTCGAAATAGAAAAACAATATTAATTTCGTTAAAAAACTAACTGGGAATTGTAAGGAAACTAACTGAAAATCGAATATGAGAGTATGAGAGAGGCTTAGGTCCTTAGGATATTTGAGAGTAGAGAGAGAGAGTAGAAGTAGAGAAGTAAGGTGAAAATGAAATGGTGGGAGGGAGGGAGGTGATATTTATAGGGTTGATTTTATTCAAGAAAAATATTTTTTTTTAAATTGAATGGGGAGGGGACTGGCCAGCCAAGAGGCCCAAGACAGCCAAGTAGCCGTTGGGGGAGCCTGGGAGGGATGGGGCCAGTCATTGGTCTGGTCAAAGTAGCCGTTGCCTTGGAATTTGAATGGGGTCAAAGTAGCCGTTAATGGTAGCCATTGGGGAGTAATTTAAATTTGGCCGGTTAATCTGGTTATAACCGCCGGTTATTTAAACGGTTATAACTGGTTAAATAATCGACGGTTATAACCGCCGGTTAGACGGTTTAAAAAACCTTTAACCTTAACTGAACAGGTTAACCGCCGGTTTCGATTAATCCGGTTATGGTTAAACCGGTTAACGGTTTTGACCGGTTAGTTGACCGGTTTTTAACCTCCGATTTGCCGGTTCCGGTTAGATTTTGGACACGTCTAATTGTAGGGGTGAATTATAAAAACAAACTTAAACCTAAAATCCCCCTTCTTCTTCATTAATGCCCCCACCTCCTATGGCTTCGCCAACTCTGCCATCGCCTCGCCACCATCCAACCACCCTTTGTTCTACCACCCATGGCAACCCCTATCCCCCATGCCTCTCAGTTCGCCCTATCTCTCTTCATCAATTGCAGTCTCCCCCTTCTTCTCCATCTCGCTCGCCATCAATTACGGATGGTGAATGCTCCTGAAGTGCTGTTGGCCGCGATGCTTACACAAGTTGTTTATGTTTGAATCTTAGAAGGATCTATGATGTTGGTTTTCAGGGTTGATCTGCTGGGTTTTGACTCATTTTTGAATTATTTTTTAAAAGTTTTTAATAGAAACAATGTGTACCTTGATTTCATTTTTGCTGGGTTTTGATTTTTGAATATGGGTGTTTTGAAGGATGTTAGGGTTATCGAAGAGGAGGTGGAGGATTTTAGGTTCTTTCTCGAGGCAATCGCGGTCTGTGGTGTCGGTATCAGAAACGAAGAGGTGTTTATTGATGGATTTACAGGCAAAAAATTGATAGGAGATGGGGAATAAGCCAAAAAATAATAATTCGTTTAGAAAAATATTATAATAAAGAAATTTGGTGACTAAATTTCGGAACATATTTATTTAGAACAAGTTAAAACCGTGAGTGAATGTATGAACTATCGAAAATACCCTTTAAATTTTGATTACATGCTCTTCGCATAACCATTTCACGGGGGAAAAGTGATAATGAATAGATGCAAAAATAAAATAGTTTAATGTGCTATATGCAAAAATAAAATAGTTTAATTTGTACAAAAAAATACGCAAAAAATAAATAATACGGTGATTTTTTTGTAATTTTTTTTTCAGACATACAACACTTCTCACGGGACATATATTTATATATTGTTCATATTAATTAAGCGAATAGTAATTATTGATCGTGCTCATATTACTTAATTCAATTAGAATTCATTACTTGCCATTGAACAATTTTATATAGATTGATAAATAAATTATTGATCATTGAGTACGAATATACTCCCTTCGGCTTCAATTAATTATAAGAATAAAAAAAACTAACTATATAGTAGTTAAATTAGTTTAATATCTTACACATATTAAGAAAGTATTTAAATTAGTTTAATATCTTGGTTTTATAACAAAAATATGTCAAAATTACTAATATATCCTCAGATTAAATATGTAATAAATGTGCAGTTGTATTTGAAAATAAAAAATTACTTAGGGATATTTTTGACAAAAGAGTATTAAATATAATTGCTTTCAATGAGTTTTGCATTGAAAATGATGGAGTTTACTTATATTTGAGGCAAAAAAAGTCAATTTTTTTTCTTATAATTGAGGTCGGAGGTAGACGTGGTCATTTTATAAACTGGATCAGCCAACCGACCGATTTTCAACGGGTCAAAACTCTCCAAAATTGGTCAACGTCGGTTAACCAAAATCGGTAAATGGGAGGTTCGGTTAAGGTTTGACTTTTTGAAATACCGGTCAACCGCCGGTTAAAACCGACGGTTAAACCGGCTAAATCGGTCATTTTCAAATAATTTTCAAATGGTCATATGACCGTTTGAGCCAGCACGTGGCGTTGGCGGATAGCACGTTGGGCTTGGGGCGCGTTGGGCTGACCGTTGGGCCGCCTCCTCAACGGCTACTTTGACTGGCGTCTTGAATTCCTTCCCCCCTTTCCAGTTTCCAGCGCCTGGTTTGTCCCCCCCCTTTGGCCCTTTCCAGTTAATTACTAACGGATCTAACAAAAAAATATTTTCACTAATTAAAACTAACTATAAATACCACCTCCTTCCTCCCATTTTATTTCCACATTATTTCTCTCTATTCTTTCTCTTCTACTATCAAATATTCACATATACTCTCACTCTCATCCAATTTTCAGTTAAATATTGTCCCATTTCCAGTTAGTTTTTTAACGAAATTGGTGTTTTTCTTCATTTTCATCCATTTTTAAGCTCCATTTTGTTTCCAAACTTCATTTTATCTTACATAATGGCTGAAAATCAAAGAAGAAGCAATTTAGGCAAGTCACATATTGGTTCTTCCTCCCCCAACGATTATTTTGATCATCAAAATCCAAATATTCAACAAAATGAGGAAGAAGAACAAGTTGAAATTGAAAGTGGTAATGCTAGGAGTGGTAGGGGCAGCCGAGCTACTAGGGGAGGTGGTCGGGGTCGGGGACAATGACAACCTCCTAGAGAAAGAGAGCCACAATTCGATACCTTCGCCATCCATTTCACCAAAAGAAAAATTAATGCCGATGATGATTATAATCTTCGAGCATTTTGCAACTATTGTACCGCGTCTTACTCATTCAAAAGAGGCGGAGGGTATGGAATGCTCAACGGGCTTACGGCGTCAAAATATCCTGAGAAACTTGGCATTTCCGCTATGCAAACTCAATTACAATTTCAACAACGTAGTTCGGGTTCGGGTGCACAAGGTTCGTCTTCCGCTTCCATCCTTTTTAAATTTGATAAGTGGGTTTATAGGGATGAACTAGCCAAATTTATTTGCGTTAAAGGCCTTCCTTTTAATTTTTCAGATTGTGATTTTATGAAAATTTTGCTCACCTTTCTTTAAACCCCGCCGCCACGAGAGTACCACGTACGAATCTCGTACGTGATATTACTAGAGTGGTGAAAAAATATAAAAATGATTTGATTGGTGTTTTATCAAATTTAGAAAATAAAGTTTCAATTTGTGCCGATGGTTGGAGTGATCATTGGCAAAAAAATACTTATTTGGGCGTTACTTGCCATTGGATAGATAATTCATGAAAAATCCAAAAAAGATTAATTGCTTACAAAGATTTTGAGCCACCGCATTCCGCGGAAAATATTTGTGGGAAATTGCTTGAGATTTTTCTTGAGTGTGGTATTTTAAATAAAATATTTACTATTTCATTTGACAACGCAAGTGCTAATACGGCTAGTTTACCCGATTTAATTATCGTTTGTCAACCCTCACTTGGGGGTAAGTTTTTTCATATTAGATGTTTATGTCATATAATTAATTTATGTGTTAGAGATGGTTTAGATGCATTAGAAACTTATGTTAAGCTAATTAGACGATGCATTCAATTTATTTCTAAAAAAAATTCTAATACAAAAAAATGGATAAGGTTTTTAAGAAGTAAAAGTGTGTCGAACAAATATTTTACTTACGATATTCCAACTAGGTGAATATTTGTGTTTCGGATATTTAAGTTAAATATATCTTTTGTAAATAAATAGAGTAGGAATAATTGTGAATATTTTTCTAACAACTAACGTGGTATTGTTTAGTTAGTGTTTGAGTTATTTTAGGTAATCTATCAATGATGGACTGATTGAGAAGATAAAGGATGGCATCTAGGATTTCGGATGTCAAGGAATGATTGACTCCTTGCCAAACTAGGAGTCAAAGGCTTATAAAAGGAAGACGGCTTCTCCTTCAGTCTTCACCGATTTTCAAGATATTACACCAAGTTTATTTGAGAGATTTATCTTTGAGAAAACTGTGTTTGTTCATTGAAAAACCGAGAGAGTTTTATTCAAGGTTGTTTAGTGTTTGATGGGGTTCATAGTTTTGAACCTAGTTTGATATTTTGTATTTCGTTTCCTTTTCATTGTATGTGTTTGTTATACAACTTGTATTCAAAACAAGTTGTAGTTTTATGAAAAGTTTCCAGCAAGAAGTTTCTTGCTGAAGTTTTAAATCCGCTGCAATTTACATTCTGTTACTTTCATTTACAATTTCTGGAAATTAGTTGTTAAGTCTGTTGTGTTGACACTTGTGTGCACAACTGTACACACAAGTCTGTCCACAACTCTGATCAGTCATAGCTATAAGACTTTCAATTGGTATCAGAGCCTTCTCTCGACTCAACTGAGATCGATCCTTGAAAGTAGCCAAAATGGACTGTCAACATAATCGTAATAAACCGCCAACTCTAAATGGTTCAAATTATACCATTTGGAAAGCGAAAATGGTTATGCATATAAAGTATATTGATCATCGTGCGTGGGTAAGCCTTATTAATGGCTATACTGCACTCGTAATTGAACTTACCCCAGCCACTTCTGATGGCAAGGAAGAGAGAACCTATGGTCCTAAACCCATAGATACCTGGACTCTTGAGGAAATCGCACTGGCCAATTATAATGCTAAGGCAATGGGAGCAATCTCAGACCACGTTGATCCTCATATGTACAGTTTGTTCTCAACTCAAACGGTTGCCAAAACCGCGTGGGACATACATCAACTTCATTGTGAAGGACCGGCTAGTGTTAGGAAAACAAAGTTAAGGACTTTGATGTCGAAATTTGAAACTTTGAGGATGGGAGAAAATGAAACAATAAAAGAGTACTCTGCTAAGATATTGGACATCTCTAACGAATCTTTCTCATTGGGTGAATCTATTTCCAATGCAAGACTTGTTAGCAAAGTACTTAGAACCCTCCCTGAAAAGTTTAACATGAAAATCTCTGTGATTGAAGAGACGCAGGGTGTCCAAACTGTTGGACTCGATACCATCCTAGGTATCTTGACAAATTTCGAATTAAACCTTAGGGTACAAAAGGCTAGCAGAGCAAACTCAATGGCTCTTGTGAATGCTCTCAAAGTATCTCAGGATCTTGTACAATTGTCTCAAGACATTGATGAATCGAACCTAGGAGATGATGAGTGTGCTTTGATCAATCAAAAGTTCAATAGCATGTTGAAAAAGAAAAGATTCTCTATGTTTCCAAATTCAACACACTCTACTTCATCCACAGGTGATTCATCAAAGAAGGAATATGTTCCTAAAAAGCCTACATCTGAAGGTAAAAAGCCTATTGACTCTATTCAATACAGAGCTTGCAAAGGGTTCGGTCATTACGCAAATGAGTGTGCTAATACACTCAAAGGCGTGGAATGAGTTTCTCAGCGACATTAAGTGACTCTGACGATGATGAACAGACTGCAAACATGTCTATATGGCATCCGTCTCAGGTCACACTGTCGGATAGTGATTCTGATGAGGAAGTTGTGCAAGATGCTGATCACACAACTTACCTCACAACTGACTACACAACTAAAAACAGTGTGTATACCCGTTTGAACTCCTCGACTGCTGATGAAAATAAAAATGATCCTTCAGAAGAGGAGTGTGCTACCTATGAGGATTTTCATAATACTTATGTTGAGCTCCACACTGACTAGTCTAAACGGATGGAGCAACTCAAAGCATTTAAACAGGTAAATGAGAAGTTAATGACTGAAAATCTCAAATTAAAATCAGAAGTTGAGAGTCTGTCAAAAGAATGTGATTCTCAAAAGGATTCCATAGCCAAGTTAGAAGTTTTACTCACAAAGAAAGATATGGAATGTGAGACTTTTAAAACGAATCTTGAAAAAGAAACAGAAACTCTAACAAGGCTAAACACCGGTAAAGCCAAGTTAGATGAAGTTTTGAACATGGGAAACCAAAGAAAAGTAGGGATTGGCTATGGAGATTCTGGGTTTGTGAAAGAAGGGGCAAGCACATCGAAAGTTCAAAAGGCAAAAACGTATCCCTCTTGTAAATCTGTTCAAAATGCTGCAAGCAAACAAAATAGTAAGAGGAGGTATGTATGTCACCATTGCTTCGCTCCAGGTCACATTCGACAGTACTATTACAAATTGAAACAGGAACTAGGTTTTGGAAATGTGCGGGGTCACATGGGCAGACAGGTGTGTGCACGACCCAACACACAACAACACTCACAGCCCAAAGCTGGGAGGAAAACTGCCTGGGTAAGAAAGGATACTATGAACTGTCAGGTTGCCTTCACCTCTCTGAAGAGCGGTGTGGAAGGGTCCTGGTACTTTGATAGTGGATGTTCTCGACACATGATAGGAACTCGTGAAAATTTCGACGAGTACACACCATTCAAAGGTGGAAAGGTAAATTTTGGTGGAGGAGCTCAAGGTAAAGTGATTGGCAAAGGTACGTTGAATGTATCAGGTTTGCCCCATCTCCACAATGTCCTTCATGTTGAAGGACTCAAGGCAAATTTGATAAGCATAAGTCAATTGTGTGATGACGACTTATTTGTTAAATTCGACAAGTCCAGTTGTGAAGTCTTTGATAATAAAAATGTGTGCATTTTAACTGGTATTCGATCCTCTGACAACTGCTACAAAGTTGGTAGCACTGTGTCATGTTTTTCCACTAAAATGGATGAGACTACTATCTGGAACCAAAATTTTGGTCATGCCAGTGAAAGAAAAATCAGAGATTTAATCAATTTTGGGGCTGCAAAAGATTTGCCCAAACTGGACTTGAAAAATTTAAGTGTGTGTGGGTCTTGTCAAAAAGGGAAACAAACCAAGGCAAGTCATAAAAAGGTTCAACACCGTGGAACCTCAAGATGTCTTGAATTGATCCACACTGACCTTATGGGTCCAATAGAGGTGGAAAGTTTGTCTCGAAAAAAATATTGTTTTGTGTGTGTGGACGATTTTTCTAGATATACTTGGGTCATTTTTTTGAGAGAAAAGTCCAACACCATTGATGAATTTAAGATTTGGTACAAAAGGGTCAAAAACTTATATGGTTTAAAAGCCATTAGAGTCAGATCAGATCATGGTACTAAATTTGAAAATGCCACTTTTTCAGCTTTTTGGGATTCAAAGGGGATTACTCATGAGTTCCCAGCCCCCAAAACCCCTCAACAAAATGGGGTGGCGGAAAGGAAAAATCGCACATTACAAGAAATGGCTAGAGTGATATTGAGCTCCAAAAATCTGTCCAAGAAGTTTTGAGCAGAAGCTGTAAACACAGCATGTCATGTGGGGAATCGTGTCTTTTTAAGAATTGGAAGTACCATGACTCCCTATGAGGTTCTTCTAGGGAAGAAACCCATGGTAAAATATTTTTATGTTTTTGGGTGTATTTGTTACATCTTAAATGACCGTGAGTTTCTTTCTAAGTTTGACTCTAAAAGTAACAAAGCCATTTTCCTTGGATAATCAACAAACAGTAGGGCTTTTAGAGTGTATAATCTCAAAACCAAGACGGTCATGGAATCCATAAACGTTGTTTTTGATGATGCTACTGGTCTTAATGTCAAAACTGTGGAGGATGATATTACAGGTTGTACCTGGGAGCCAGAACCAGTTAATGACGAATCTGAACCAGTAGAAGTGAATGAAACTACAGAAATGCCTGTTGTGCAAATGGTTGTACAACCAGTTGTTCACACAACTGACAACATAAGTGGTCAAACAGTCGATGGCCAATGTCCAGATTCTGAAACTGATGAAGAAGCTGTGAGCAGAGAAGGTGACATATCCTCCAGAATACAGGGTAATCATCTTACTTCCCAGGTCATTGGGGGAGTGGATGAAGGAATGAAAACTCGAGGGAAAAAGGTCAATTATCGTGAACTTGCAGATTTGTTAAGTGTATAATCTGTGTACACTCAGGTAAGATCTTGTTGTTTTGTTGCTAATTATGAGCCTAAGAATGTCATGGAAGCCTTGAACGATAAAAATTGGATTAATGCAATGCAAGAGGAATTAATCCAGTTTGAGAAAAATGACGTTTGGTTCTTAGTTTCTAGGCCCTCTCACGTCAATGTGATTGGGACCAAATGGATATTTAAGAACAAATCTGATGAACAAGGCAATATAATTAGGAACAAAGCACGTTTAGTGGCTCAGGGCTACACTCAAATGGAAGGGGTGGACTTTGATGAAGCATTTGCCCCCGTAGCCCGCATTGAGTCCATCAGATTGTTGCTAGCTATTGCATGCTACTTGAAAATCACTCTACATCAGATGGATGTCAAGAGTACGTTCCTAAATGGTGTTTTGAATGAGGAAGCTTTTGTTGAGCAACCTAAAGGGTTTGAGGAGCCTTCCAAACCCAATCATGTGTATAAGTTGAAAAAGGCACTCTATGATCTTAAACAATCCCCACGAGCTTGGTATGGTAGACTAACGGAGCACCTAATTCAACTTGGTTTTAAAAGAGGAAAGGTTGATAAGACTTTGTTTGTTTTGAAAAATAAAACGGGGATGCTTGTTGCTCAAATCTACGTGGATGACATCGTTTTTGGTGCTACTACTAATGACTTACTTGAAATGTTTGTTAAAAGTATGATATCCACATTCGAAATGAGCATGGTTGGGGAAGTAAAATTCTTTCTTGGTCTCCAAATTTCTCAAACAAAAAAGGAATGTCAATTTCACAATCAAAGTATGCCAAAAATTTGGTAAATAAGTTTGGTCTTGAAAATGACTCACACCTGAAAACTCCTATGGGATCATCCCAAAAGCTTTGTAAAGATGAAGAGGGTGAAAGTGTTGATCACACCCTCTACAGGAGTATGATAGGGAGCTTGTTGTACCTTACAGCTAGCAAACCTGTCATAATGTTCTGTGTGTGCATTTGTGCTAGGTATCAAGCTGACCCCAAAATATCCCACTTGAAAGCTGTGAAACGTATCATAAGATATGTTGGGGGTACCACTCATTTGGGGTTAAGCTACACAAAAGATACCAACACAAACTTGGTAGGATTTAGTGATTTCGACTGGGCTGGTAATACAAATGACACCACGGGAGTGTTTCTACCTAGGGAATAATCGTGTATCTTGGTTCAGTAAGAAACAAAACTGTATTTCTTTGTCTACTGCTGAGTCAGAATATGTGGCAGTAGGTAGCTGTTGTACCCAATTGTTGTGGATGAACCAAATGATAAAGGATTATAGATTGAAAAGTGAAACCCTAACTGTTTTTTGTGATAACATGAGTGCCAAGGATATTGCTAAGAATTCTGTTCAACACTCTCGTACAAAGCACATAGACATTAGGCACCACTTTATAAGAGATCTTGTGAACAAAGAATTATTACTCTTGAACATGTTGGTACAACAGATCAACTTGCTGATATATTTACCAAGGCTTTGGATTTTGAGATATTCTCCTTCCTTAAGAACTCTCTCGAATTGTGTGATCACAGGTGACTGCACAACTGTGCAGTCAACTAACTGCATCTCTGTATAATTGTATATTACTGAAAACACAAAAAAAAAGTCGTATTCCTGCATTCATTCATTGCACGATTATCTCTTGTGATCACTTGATTAATTATCTATTTTGACTCTTCTTGACTCTTGAAAGTGAGACCCCTCTTAACTTGGTGATAATTATCCCTTGTTAAAATTTCTCGTTTGATACCTATCATGGAGTGGGTGTCTAATCAAAGGTCACTGAGAAAAGGAACAAGCTGCCTCCATTCATTTTGAAGCTTCCACTCATGTGATCAATGCTAATGACTTATTGTGCATCACTTGGGAAAAAAATTTGGGCGAGCACTATGGTGTGAGTGTGAATAGCTCCTTCTCAGTGACTGATTCAATGCCTAAAAATGGAGACATTTTAGAGGCTACATGATTGAGGGTGGTTTTCTCATCGATTTCTTGGTGCTCACGTTTTGTCAAAATATTCTCTAATCATACCATGTTGCAATTTATTGAGATTAAAATCTTCACTGTGTGTGCATTCTCTCTCATTCTAGGCATATATCTCATTTAGGACATTCGAAATCCTTGGCAAATATATGATCAAATTTTTGTTTGACTCGTATGTTTTTTGACCTAATGCTTCTATTGTGTTTGATAATTCTCATGTGACATGGTGTTTGAATTGTTCTTGTTGTCAAAGGCGCCAGTATGGGAGATTGAACAATCAAAGGAAAGTGTCCATTCTTATTTATGGAATGAAAATCACAAAAAATTGGTAAGGTGTTCATTTCTTAATTGATAGTCCATTATTTATTTTTGGAATATCAAGAGGGGCAATCAATTCCAAGCATCACAAGGTTGTTCTTTCCATCTTCATTTGCCTTTCCTAGTTTTGAGGTGATGATTGCTTCCCATTAAGTGTGTGTATTTATTGTAACGACCCTAAACCTAGGCACTATTTTAGCATCCTATTATATATGCATTTTATATTATTGGTTGACTTTAGGTGCGTACTTTATGTCTTTGATTTTTATGTTAACTTAAGATGGTTAGAAGATAACTTTAAAACCTTAGGGTTAAATGGGAAATAAGATAAAGTATCTTGGGGGAAAGTATAATAATTGAAATTAAATAAAATATGAAATGTGGTCAAGGTGTGTGGTGTAAAGAATTGGAGTTAAGGGGCTTAATTGAGTAAAGGGGAAAGATGGCATTTATGTTAGTCAAATTAACCCATACCTCTCACTTTTTCAATCACCTCCTTTATTCAACTTCCCTATACTTCCTCCATCATCCTCCCTCAATATAACCTCCCCATACCTCCCCATTTCCTCAATCATCTTCTTCCACCTCCTTCTCAAAATTCTCCATGGAAATCCTCCCCTAAGCTCTTCCTTCCAAAAATTATAATAAATTCATTTCCCTTCCATTTTACGATCCGGTTGTACTTTCATGTTCGTGGCGGCGAGGGGAACACATCAAGCTAGGAAGATCGTTGTTTCATCTCATATTGCTAAAGTAAGTTATTATGACTTCCTTCTAATAATTGCTCACCTCATGTATTGAATCTCTTGTTGAAAGAAAAGGAATTTTGATATTTTAAATAATGATTAATTGAGTTGAAATGGGTTAGTCAAGGTTGAATTGATTTTTAGTTGTAAAATGGTGATCTAAGATTGAAGGAGGAAAAGTATAGAATAATTGTGAATGTTAATGATTTAAGAGTAAGTATTGAATTTGGGTTTTGGCCAATTTTCTAGAATAAAGTAAGTGAAGAAAATGGTTAGTATTGTGTTATGGAGTTATTGTATGTAGTTATGTCCGTCTTACTTTGATTTGGGAAATGTTATGAGCATATTTCAATTGGGTAGAAAGAAGTAGAAGAGGATTTAGTATATTTTTAATAATGTAAGTATTATGACTTCCTTTCATAACTAGTTCATGAAATGCTTGGTTTTGTTATTGTGTTATTATCATTGTTGTTGATGATTAGCGCACTTTCTTGGAGTTAAGAAATGGAGTAATGACCTAGGAAAATGTTGTTGTTCATGAAAGTGATAAAGAGTGTAAGAAAATGGGTTGAGCTAGATTTAGAATGTCAACTTGAAATGTGGTAGTGAAAAGGGTAGGAAATCAAGTTGTAAATGATCTAGGTTTATATTATTTTGGGTTTAAATGATTTAGAATGAGGTTAGTCAAGTTAGTAAAATTTCTTATGTTCATAAATTTGAGGAACTTGGCTTTGGATTTTTGGTTCAGCTGCAAAAACAAGGAAATTCATCTTGGGCGGTCGCCCATATGGGGGCTTGAGCGGCCGCCCATCACCACAGCCTTTGGTCTTCAACAATTTCCCTCTTGGGCGGTCGCCCAAGTGCCTTGAGCGTCCGCCCATCACCACAGAAGCTTATGCACCCTTTTGAAACCTTACTTGGGCGGTCGCCCAAGTGCCTTGGGCGGTCGCCCATGTCACCAGATTTTCCTCCAGTTCCTTTCTTGCAGATTTTCACTAACAACTAATTAGCATGATTCCTAACCATTATAAAGTAGTCGAACCTAATCTACCCCGGATATGAATTAATCCTTTTTAACCTAGGTTAAAGTAGAATACTTGGGCCACTCAATGACACCTAAATTGGTTAAAATGGAATTACAGAAGCACTTTAAATCTGACTCAGAAATCGTTTGGCAATCTTGTTTGGCCACTTATCAAATGTGACTCCAACTTTGTAAATTGAGCTTGGACTTTTATGGAGGCCATGTATTATGGTATATTGACTATGTAGGGTTGGTTAATGATACCTTATTACCTTACTTGATTACATATTCATTGATGGTGCTATGCATAATGTATTAAATGAATGTTGCACTATAATATTGATTTAACATGAGTATACATTACCATGTTGTTATATTCTTATCCCTTTGGTGGATTTTATTTCAAGCATCTATTATGTGCTTGAACGTGTTATATTATATGTGATTCGGGGGTATAATGGAATTCAATCAATTATGGATTTGTTCTATAAGTGATTGAAGGTTCATCATACCTGTGACCGTCCCCTCTGTGGCCACAGAGTGGGAGTGCTAGCTTCTGTATTGAGCCAAAAGCCTTACAGTCAGCTGCGATTTTATGGAGTTAGGTGGAATGCTTCTGTATTAAGCCCAAAAGCTTTACAGATAGCGGCGATATTATATGATACTCTGAATAAGGGTCATATAAGTATCTTCTTTCCTTATATGGATCTCTGGGATATGAGTCCTATAAGCGGTGAATGTGCATGGGGGCAGTTCACCAAAGAGCGAAGTTTTACTCCCACGTTGTACGACATATTATTCAGATGGGAAAGGTAAAATGAGGTAACGTAAGGTGTTTACCGCTTTCATAATGTGTTATATGTGACCATGCTATGTGTTGCATATTGTTTGGCATCTTGCTGCATTCATAATAGCTTATTGAGATTTATTCTCACCCCTTCCCCTTTTACTGTTTTAGATTGTGCTGAGACAGGTGACCTGAACCAGTGAGGCCGGGGATAAGAGTGTGGACTTTTGCTTTTGGGAATTGTCAGGTTATGTATATGAGTAGGTTGTCTGGGAGTATTTATTAAGTATTACTCTTTTGGAAAGTTGTATATAAAACTCTTTTGTAAAACAAAGTTATTTGGGGGTTTTCGATATAATTGATCAGATCGTGGTTTGTTAAAATTGTTATTGAACTTCCTCCAAGTGGAGATATTATCAGTTGATTCTGTTTATGGGAAGTTTGAGAATTGGTCTTCTTTTAAAGGGAAATAAAAGTTTTTAAAAATTAAGATGGGATTTCTTAGTTGGGCTTCTCAAGCTCGGGACACGCGTTAGGTCCCGGGTTGGGGTGCTCACATTTATGGTTGTTTAAACAAGTCAAATCACAACTCCTCTCACAACTCTTATTTCTCGCTCTCTCTTCCCAGTTCTCTCTTTCTCTAACCGCTTGTTTTCAGAAAAATTCCTCATGGTGTCTTCTTCTTCTCCGGCGAAGTCTCTACTAAATGCCACCGCTGCGGATCTTGTTAATGAGCCACAATATGTCCGTCCAATCGACGTTGGCTCTCTGGGTACTCAATCAACGGCCATAGATGTTGACAATCAAGAAGTAATTTATGTTGTTCAGGCGGCCCGTCTCCCTCCATTGCCTGGCACTCGCCGCTCCAATCGGTTGATTGACTCTGGTAAATCGGCTCTATTTCAAAGGGGGAAATGTGATGCCTCTATGAAAAAGGGCTCTAGGGTTTTGAACCCTCCAAAATCGAAGGCCACCGGTGCAAGGAGAAAGCTTGTTCTGAATGACTCCTCTGAAGAGGAGGATCTCCCTCAAGATGCATCACCAACTGCTGGGTTCAATGAAGATGACCAGCCGCTCATCACGCTGATAAAAAAGAAATCCCCAGCGAAAAAGCAACCTCCGGCTAGGGTTCAGGCCAAATCTCCATCTAGGGTTCCGGTGGCTCCTACGGCTAGTTTTCAAGAGGAGATGAGTTCGAAGAGAGTAACAAGAAGATCCTCAAGGGTTGAAGCTGCAACTGGTATGGCTGAAGGTTCATCATTGCAGCCTGATGATTCAAGTGATGCAACTGCATCCATAGAGTCGGAAGATACTCTCAGTATCTCTGAGTTTTGCAGCCACAAGAAACCAAGATTGTCCTCTCCTGTGCAACCAGCTGCACTATCTGTTGTGCACACAACTGATCACGAGAGTGGCAGCAGGACCTTCTCTAAATCTGTTACCATAAAGCATAAGTCCTCTGTTCATGTTCCGAATTCTCCTTATGATCTGAGTGCTAAATACAGTTCATTGTTTTATTCATCTGAGGCTGAAAGCCGTTTTTCGATAAATTTTCATAGGGGTTTGTGATTGAAAAAAATAGGAATATGGAGGTGTTTGAATCTCTTGGGGTAGTTGATTTCTTTACAAAGAGGTATTTGGATAATTCTTTAGACTTCCCTGCTCCCTATTCTAGGTCTCTTGTGTTAGAGTTTTATGCAAACCTAACCCGAGACATTGCTCTTGAGAGATCCCCTAACTTTGGGAGAGTGTTTGTAAGGGATGTTGTGGTTGATTTTAGTCCTACTAGGATTAATGCTTTTCTGTGTACCCCGTATTACCCTCTTGAGGAACTTCCTACCAATATAGATGAGGCCGTGAGAATGGTTACTGGGGGAAAAATATCAAAGTGGACTGCTGGGTTTAGGACTACCCTGCTGTCCAGGCTGTTTGTGTTCTTGCACCATGTTATGCGAACAAATTGGTTGCCTACTTCAAACTCCTCTTCTGTTACTAAGGATCAGATACTGTTTTTGTTTAGGGTTGGTGAGGATAAATTTAATTTGGGGCAGGATATCTTTGATACTGTGTTAAGTTTTGCAGAGAACATCAACACATCCTATTCACTCCCACACCCTAGCTTAATATATGGGATGTTAAAGGATCAAGGAGTGGAGGATATCCCGGGGGAAAACCTTTCTATTATCTCTGAACAGTTTAAAATTCCTAGGACCATGAATGACCCTTCCAGGATTGATGATCTGGCCAAATTTGGTATTATCCAGCCTCCTTCTGCTGCTGTTCAATCTTCTGTGTCTCCTGTTGTGCACACAACTGGGCACACAGCCTTTGTCTCTCCTACTGCTCCTTCAAATTTCAATGCAATCCGCGAACAAATTGCTCTGTTCAGGGCTCAGATCTTATCCCACAAAGCTGATATTGCCAACAAACAGATCCTCATATCTATTCTAGAAAAAAGCATTGCTGAATTGGAATCTGTTCTTCATGGTTCCTCTCAAAAAGGGGGAGATGATGCAGATGCAGATGCAGGGGGAGCTGATACAGGGGGAGTTTCTGCTGCTGTACATGGTGATGATGATTTACAGTTCGATATAGAGGAAGATGTTGAAGGCGCGGCGAACTCTGCTGCTCGATTAGACTTTGAGTTGGACACGCTCGAAGAAGATACTTTTGGTGTTATTTGAAAACATTTGGTTTACTGTTTTTGGTTTGTAATAACTTTTAAACTCAGAATTTCTTAGTGGTAAAATATTGGGAATTTGTCTTTTGAATTGTAGTATTAACCATTTGTTTTGCAGGTTTTGATCCGAACCACAAAGATAGGGGAAGATTGAAAGAGTATGAAAATATTCCTTGGTTTTTCCTAGTATCTTTGTGTTTCGGATATTTAAGTTAAATATAACTTTTGTAAATAAATAGAGTAGGAATAATTGTGAATATTTTTCTAACAACTAACGTGGTATTGTTTAGTTAGTGTTTGAGTTATTTTAGGTAATCTATCAATGATGGACTGATTGAGAAGATAAAGGATGGCATCTAGGATTTCGGATGTCAAGGAATGATTGACTCCTTGCCAAACTAGGAGTCAAAGGCTTATAAAAGAAAGACGGCTTCTCCTTCAGTCTTCACCGATTTTCAAGATATTACACCAAGTTTATTTAAGAGATTATCTTTGAGAAAACTGTGTTTATTCCTTGAAAAACCGAGAGCGTTTTATTCAAGGTTGTTTAGTGTTTGATGGGGTTCATAGTTTTGAACCTAGTTTGATATTTTGTATTTCGTTTCCTTTTCATTGTATGTGTTTGTTATACAACTTGTATTCAAAACAAGTTGTAGTTTTATGAAAAGTTTCCAGCAAGAAGAAGTTTCTTCTTTGAAGTTTTAAATCATTGCAATTTACATTCTCGTTACTTTCATTTACAATTTCTGGAAATTAGTTGTTAAGTCTGTTGTGTTGACACTTGTGTGCATAACTGTACACACAAGTCTGTCCACAACTCTGATCAGTCCTAGCTACAAGACTTTCAGATTCCTCTACTTCTCAACCAAGTTTTACTAGTGGGGATCCATATAGTTTTTTTTTTTTTTTCAAATTTGTATAGTAAAAAACGTGGTCCTTCTCGAGGTTCATCTTCATCATCATCAAACATTCCCGTGGAGTTAGAAACTAATTTCACTACAAACTTTGAATTAAACCAAGACCCAAATTCAAATGAATTTGATGTTTTACAATGGTGGTCAAGAAGGAAAGACATTTATCCTATACTTTTCATAGTTGCTAAAGAAGTTTTAGCCTCACCCGCTTCAACGGTGGCGGTTGAATCGACATTTATTTTTGGTGGAAATGTTTTGGATGAAAGACGTTCCCAACTAACAAGTGAAAACTTGGAACATCAACTTTTACTTGGCGATTGGGTTATAGCGGAAAAAAGGCAACAAGACTTGCCTTATGATGAGGATCTATTGGATCCAAGATATCAATACGATGTCGAGGACTTCACGAAAAGTAGTGATGAATGAATGATGTTTTAGATTAATTTTTATTTTAATTATACTAGTGAGTAACCCGTCGATCCCCGACGGGAGATAAAACACTGAGGTAAAAGTGAAATGTAAATACAATTCAAAAAATTAATGAAATAATTTTATGTAATATATTACAACTTGTCAAAAACTTCTTTGTACACAATATTTGTAGTCGTGTCATCTGACTGTTCATGACTATTATATATAAGCACTTTAAGTTCTTTTCTTGTAGTTACTCTAGAAAAAGCAACATATAATTGTCCATGACTAAATACTGGTCTTGAAAGAAGAAGGCCAACATGAGCGAGCGACTGACCCTGACTTTTATTTATCGTCATTGTAAAAGAAACGATCAGTGAGAATTGTCTCCGTTGAAACCTAACCGGGAATTTTGTTGTATCAGAAGGTGACATATCATCCTCGGTATCAACACCACCTTACCAATATTCTTTCCGGACAACATTACCGCCTCGACAACGTGCTTACATATATATATATATATATATTAAAATAACAGTATGTTTTATGTCAAATAATCAAATAATTAATGGTATAAATGTATAATTATATACTAACAAAATTGATTTGCGTACCTAGATTTGTAACGATCAATCTTGTACCGTTACACAATTCTGAAGCTTGATCTATATTTCGTAACAACATGACGATACATTCAATCTTTAGCTTCAGTATGTGATTAGGTATTCCAGAGCACTTGACGGTGTTTAGAAATTCAGTTGAAAATATATCTTCGGCTGACTGGTTAAATTCCTCGTCTTTGCATATGGCGTCAGAACTCATGTATTCCACTTCTTTTCTACGAAAGAGCGACATAACATACTCATTAATACTGTCAACAATCTCATTTGTTGGTGCAAGTATAGC
>JAFEMH010003896.1:0-20000 GCA_022495995.1 Adenophora triphylla var. japonica | reverse complement strand
ACCACCACTACTACCACCACCACTACCACTACTACCACCACTACTACCACCACCACTACTACTACCACCACCACTACCACTACCACAACTACCACTACCACAACTACGACTACCACTACCACTACTACTACCACTACCACTGCTACTACCACTACCACTGCCACTACCACTACCACTGCCACTACCACTACCACTGCCACTACCACTACCACTGCCACTACCACTACTACTGCCACTACCACTACTACTGCCACTACTACTACTGCCACTACTAATACTGCCACTACTACTTATGCGGCTACCACTACTACTTCCACTACTACTACCACTACTACTACCACTACCACTACCACTACAACTACTACCACTACCACTACCACCACTACCACCACTACCACCACTACCACCACTACCACCACTACCACCACTACTACCACTACTACCACTACTACCACTACTACCACGACTACTACCACTACTACTACCACTACTACTACCACTACTACTACCACTACTACCACTACCACTACTACCACTACCACTACTACCACTACCACTACTACCACTACCACTACCACTACTACCACTACCACTACCACTACTACCACTACCACTACTACTACCACTACTACCACTACCACTACTACCACTACCACTACTACCACTACCACTACTACCACTACCACTACTACCACTACCACTACTACCACTACCACTACTACCACTACCACTACTACCACTACTACTACCACTACTACTACTACCACTACTACTACTACTACTACTACTACTACTACCATAACTATTACTATTATTATTTTTGTTTTTGTTTTTGTTGTTGTTGTTGTTGTTATTATTATTATTATTATTATTATTATTATTATTATTATTATTATTATTATTATTATTATTATTATTATTATTATTATTATTATTATTATTATTATTATTATTATTATTTGGAGTTTTTATCAAAAATTACCTCAAAAAGATGCAATTTACAAAAACAAAAAAAAACAAATAAGTTATGATTTTACCAAAACTATTTTTTTAATTTTTTTAATGGACAAAAATTTCGTTTTGTTAGTTTGATAAATGCATTTATCAACCCCTTTAAATTTTAAAAGTTACTAATTAAATTTCAAATAGATGATTGTGATTGGTGGATGATGGAAAGATTGACCAATGATATTGTGCCACTTGAAGTTTTCTAGGAGCTTGAAAAACTTTTGCTATTATATATAGTAGATTGTTATTATTGTTATTATTACATTTATTATTATTATTATTATTATTATTATTATTATTATTATTATTATTATTATTATTATTATTATTATTATTATTATTATTATTGCTATTATTATTATTATTATTATTATTATTATTATTATTATTATTATTATTATTATTATTATTATTATTGTTATTGTTATTATTATCACTACTACTAAAACTATTACTATTATTATTTTTGTTGCTGTTGTTGTTGTTATTATTATTATTATTATTATTATTATTATTATTATTATTATTATTATTATTTGGATTTTCTATCAAAAATTACCTCAAAAAGATGCAATTTACAAAAAAAAAAGTTATGATTTCACCAAAACTATTTTTTAATTTTTTTTAATGGACAAAAAATTCGTATTTATAGTTGATAAATGCATTTATCAACCCCTTTTTGAACTTCAAATGGATGATTGTGATTGGTGGATGATGGAAAGATTGGCCAATGATATTGTGTCACTTGGAATTTTTTAGGAGCTTGAAAAACTTTTGCTATTATATGTAGTAGATTTGGAGTTTCTATCAAAAATTACCTCAAAAAGATGCAATTTACAAAAAAAAAAAAAAAAAACAAATAAGTTATGATTTCACCAAAACTATTATTTAATTTTTTTTTGAATGGACAAAAATTTCGTATTTATAGTTGATAAATGCATTTATCAACCCCTTTTTGAATTTCAAATGGATGATTGTGATTGGTGGATGATGGAAAGATTGACCAATGATATTGTGCCACTTGGAGTTTTCTAAAAGCTTGAAAAACTTTTGCTATTATATATAGTAGATTAGTTTAGACTTTAGATTAGGTTTATTTTTATTTAATTGTGATAGTTAGGTTGAATTAAAGGCTCCTAAATGTCCCCCTTTATTTATAAAAGGGTAAGATTGATTATCCCCATCTTTGTAATTTTATTTTAATTAATAAAATTTAAGGGTACCGTCCCTTTTTCTTTTATATACTTTCGTTTCTTTTTAAAAAGTTAAGTTTTATTTCTTTCAAAATTCATAACCTTTTTTATATAACTTTTTGCAAAAAATGTATGTAGTAAACAAAAGTCTAAAATAGTTTTCTTTATCCAAAAAAAAAAATTGAAAAAAAAAAGTTAATTTTTTTATAGAACTTAACAGAAATTGTTAAAAAGTTAACTATTTTTTTCAAAAAACTGTCAAAATGTTAACTTTTTTATTCAAAAACTGTTAGAAAATTAACTTTTTCCTTAATTGTTTTTAAATATGTTAATTTTTTTTATTAAAGATCTAATTTGAAAAAAAAAACCGGTTGGAACCGGTTAACCGATCAAACCGTAATAGGTTAAGGCGATTACACGGTTCAGTTTCGATTTAGGATTTTGGAGGTTTAAACTGGCTAACCGTCGGTTCAACTGAACCGGCCACGTCTAGCTGGAGGGAGTATGTACGTTTAACAGACTAAAAAACAAGTTTGTTAAGGTAGGATGCATTGATAACTAAATTAATATCACTCTAAATTTTCAAAATATTTATGGAATGTGTAATGCTAAAAACACAAAAATATTTTATAAAATCTTGACCACAAATACAGTTCATAATAATTGATTTGATATTGAATTTAATTAGTACCGGTGTTACAAACACAACATTCAATCTTTCATTAACAACAATATTTATGTTTTATGATACTCCCTCCGTCTCAAAATGTTTGTCCCATTTGACTTTTTTGTTGAACTTTAACCACAAATATATGACAATTTAATTATGTTCATGAAATTCTAAAAATTCCTATTGATTCACCATTAATAATATTATCAACAACAACTTTTAGAATTTTATGAACATGATTAATCTCTCATAAATTTGTGGTCAAAGTTCAACAAAAAAATCAAATGGGACAAATATTTTGGGACGAATGGAGTATTATTTTTGTAAATGTAGTCTTCTTTTACCGAAGTAAAAGGAAAAGGAAAAAATATGTATAATTACCTATAATTGTAACAGCTGAAATTACCAATTTTTTTTTAGTTACATGAGCCATGGAGAATGATAGGGGTGTAAATGGTTCGGTTTGAGCCAATTTACGGACCGAACCACTAGTCATCGGTTTGAAAAAAATCTCAAATCGAACCGAACCATGAAAAAATTTCAAACCGAACCAAACCAAACAAAACCACCATGATTTGATTCAAACCGCGGTTTGATTTTACGGTTCGAACCGCGATTTACACAATTCAAACCACGGTTCAAACCATGAAATAGAACATTATTCAACCATTAATTAGAACATGATTTCAAACTACACAATTCATTATCATGTTTGTTTGAATTTTCCAAACATAACATACATAAAATATTCAGTATTTAAATACAACTTGAAATTGTGCTTCAATGTTTATGATAATAACATGTCATTTGAGTACTTGTAATGATATGTGATAAAGAGTGAATTAACATTATTACAAGAAGATAAACTAAAAGAAAAAAAGGTAATGGGCTAAAACCCGTTAATAGAATTAGGGGTTTTCAAATCTAAATGTAAGGTGAAAATGAAATACAGTTAATATTGAACGGTTTGGTGATTTGATTTATTAGTTCGGTTTGGTGGTCCGGTCTAGCGGGCTCGAACCGTGGTTTGGGGGTTCAAACCGCAGTCTAAACCGAACCAAACGGTTTGACAATTTTTGAAACCAAACCAAACCACAATTACTTGAAAACCGAACTAAATCGCATGATTTGATTTGTTTCGATTTCGAACCGCAATTTGAACTGAACCACTTACACCCCTAGAGAATGATGACAAAAACTTTAACTAGTTGGACATTGTTCCCATTACACAAAACCTTTTTTGAGGGAGATAAGTGTAATAATTTCAATCTAGAAGGACTAACTTCAAAAGATAACTCATAACGAATCTCAACCGTCCGTGGCAAAATCGTTATAAAAATAATCCACAAGGTCAAAAATTTAACCCAGCTCATCACCAATCTCTCTCTGTCTCTCCTCACTGGAACATTTAAATGCATATCGAAGCGCCAAAAAGAGTTAAAATATGAGAGAGAGAGAGAGAGAGAGAGAGAGAGAGAGAGAGGCAATGGATTTTGAGAGCGGCCTTCAACAATCATCATACATATCCTTTAATGCCAGCCCCACTCTCTCTTCTACTACCACTTTCTCTCTCACCCAGTACACACAGTCACATTTTTCTAGAGAGAGAAAATTATATTTTTATATACACCCAGTATATATATACTCCCTCCGTGTCGGGTGAATGAAAACTTATTTCCTTTTTGGGTCGTCTCACGTGATTGGAGACTGCCCAAAATGGAAAGAATGTTGTGAGTGTAATAGTAAAATAGGAGAGAAAATGAGTGAAGGGAATAGTGAATTATAATGGTGTTGTGAGTATTAAAATAATGTAGGAGAGAGAATGAGTGGAGGGAATAGCGAAGATTCTTTCCTTTTTCTTAGTTATTGTGCCCAATTTTTTGGTGTCCATTGACCCGACACGGAGAGAGTATATACTCCCTCCGTCCCACCAAAACTGAGACCAAATTTCTGGACACGCGGATTAAGAAAAAGTAAGAGAGAGAAAAAGTGAAAGAAAATGTTGTGAGTATGAAGAATTAAATAGGAGAGAGAATGAGTGGGAGGAATAGTTAGGAGAGAGAATGTTGTGAGTGTAAAAGTGAAATAGGAGAGAGAATGAGTGGGGTAAATAGTGAAGATTCCTTTGCCATTTTGGACAGTATCAGTTTTGGTGGGACGGACCAAAAAGAAAATAAGTATCAGTTTTGGTGGGACGGAGGGAGTATATATCTATAGTATAAATGAGGGAAGGGTATGAATAGTTTCATCTGTCGAAATTCTCATTTTGCCCTCACTATTTTGTTCCTTTCCCATTTTGCCCTTACATTTTTTTTTTTAAATTAAAAAAAATTAAAAAAAAAAAAACACCCGTATCCTTGGAGAGAGAGAGAGAGATAGATAGATAGATGGGGGTTCTTTCTTTTTTATTAACCGCTAAAAGTGCCGCACAAATTGGGGGAAAGATTGCAACTTTAGGGGTTTCCTTTGTGTTGAAAAAAAATTAATTTTTTATGTGTTACATTATTGTAATTTATTGACTTAGATTTAGATTGTGTGAATCTAGTTTTATAAGTATTAATTGGTACTATACTTTATATCTTGGGTATATGTTTGTTTGCTTTCTTTTTTATGTAATTTTTGTGGAAATGGGTTATGGGTTTTAGGGTTGGACATGGTTCGGTTTGGTTCGGTTTGGAAGGAATTTGGAGACCAAATCGCTAGTACTCGGTTTGGGAAAATCCCAAATCAAATCGAACCATAGAAAATTTCAAACCAAACCAAACCAAACCACCTCGGTTTGGTTCGGTTCGGCCTCAAACCACGATTTCATAAACGGTTCAAACCGTGGTCCGAACTGCGGTCTAGACCGCTATCCGAACTACAAACCTGTCCAACTAAAAGCGTTGCTCTTTACATATTTTTTTTTATCAAACTAGCAATCATATATATTAAGCATAAAACACAAATACTACTATCCAAATAGGAATGAGTTTTAGTAAACTGAAAGTTCATTGTTCTAACAAGTACAACAAAAAAATCATCTCAAAACAAATTACAAGACATTGTCTAAAATAAAGATACAAAATTACAAATTCAAGATTCAACCATTAAATAAAAGTCAAATGTCTTAGTAGCAAGATAAAAGTATCAAACCATTAAACCGCGGTTCGGTCTGAATCGGTTCGGTTCGATTTGGTTCGGTTTTGAGGTTCCAGACTGCGAGCTGAACCGAACCACACGATTTATTAAATTTTCAAACCAGGCTAAACCATTTATATAAGGTTTGGTTCGGTTCGATCTCAAACCGCGGTTTGAACCGAACCATGTTCACCCCTAATGGGTTTGTTTCTGATGTTGTAGATCTAAACATTTCTAGATTTGTTCATTGACCTCTGGGCTAAGATTTGTTTCTTTCTTTCAATTCTCCCTCCTGGAGAGGGGAGAATAGAAAAAAAAACAAATAGATTTTCTTTTTCCAATTTCAATCAAAAAGAAAAGAGCTTGATTTGGGGGTTTGGGGTTTTGTTTGATTTTGTTTTTGTTGTAATTGGCTTTTGAGGGTGAATTTCTTGTAATCTATATTTCTCTCTTCTCTCCCTCTCTGTTGGAGCAATTCTCCGTGTTGGAAGTACAGATGGGTTGCTTTCCTTGCATAAATCCTCGCCGAAAAGATGTCAGGAGCTATGATGATGAAATCTTCGTCGGATCCGCTGATTCCTCAGGTGAGTCTTTATTTTATCATTTTTTGTGTAGATGTATGTATGTGTATATCCTAGGTTCTTAATTGCCTTTGTTTATACATGAATGTGTGTGCAGTGTGCTTATTTTGTCTCTTTTTATGTATATATGAATGTGTATGCATATGCTCAATTTGCCTTTGTTTATGTGTGTATGCGTATTTGTGCAATGTGCTTGATTTGCCTTATTTTTTGTGGGTGTATTTGAATGAAATGTACATTAGTTGCCTCTGTATATGCATGTAGGTAGGTGTGTGCAATGTGTTTAATTTGCCTTTGTTTATATGTGTATGTGTGTTTGCAATGTGACTGATTTGTCTTTGTTTATGTGTCAAAACGCGTTCACAGTGCCTAATTTGCCTATGTATATGTGTATGTATGTATGTTTGTGAATAGTGCTTCATTTGCCTCTTTCTCCTCTCAATGTATACATCTGATCAATGTGCCTACAATGCCTGCGTATATAGTTGTGCCTGCCTATGTATGTGCTTGTGTTTGTCTAATGTGCTTGATTTGCCGCTCTCCATACATGTTTTTGTGCGCGTGTGTGCCCTCTATGCTTAATTTGCCTCCTCTCTCTCTCTCTCTCTATATATATATATATATATATATATATATATATAGAGGGAGAGAGAGAGAGAGAGAGAGAGATAAGCTTGTGTCTGTGGAAAGTGGAAACTATATTTATTTTGCCTTCTCATTCACATGAGTTTGTTTATTGTGCTTAATTTGCTTATTTTGAAATATATGCGTGTATGTGGTGCTATGTGCCTATTTGCCCTCTCTCGATATGTGTTTGTGAGTGTGTGTAATGAGATATTTTGCCTCTCGCCCTTTCTATGCACGTCTGTTTATGCAATGTGTTTGGCTCCTGTGTGTTGTTTTGTGTACATGTGCACACCTGCATGTTCATTTCACTTAATATGCCCGTCTCGTGCTATATGTATATTAGTCTAGGTGTGTGAGTTTCCAATAATCTTATTATTCCTCCTCTCTAAATGTAGTTTCTTGTGTCTGTATGCAATGAGCCTTTTTTGGTCTAAAATTTGCAGTTAGTGGTAGAGGGAAGGCGTATGGCGATGTAAGCGGTAGGTTTTGTAGCTATCCTTATCTGAGATATGAAATTGCATTCTTTGTTATTAAAATTAAATGATCTTTGTTGACTTGTGGATTGATGTGCAGAATATGGAAGAGGGTATGATTCATCGAGGTAGACGTGTCCAAGGTTAAGCGTTAACCGGCTAACCGTAAGGTTAATAACCGGATTTTAACCGCCTAAACCGTTAACCGTCTAACCGCCTTAACCGCCTAACCGATAACCGTGTAACCGAGGTTAACAAAGGTTAAGAAATTTTTACTCCGGTTAACCGCCGGTTAACCGCCGGTTAATTAACCGGTTAACTTAACCGTTAATTAACCGTCGATTATTCAAAAAAGTTAAGTTTTCTCTTTATATACTTCCGTTTCTTTTAAATCCGTTAAGTTTTCATTTCTTTAAAAATTCATACCTATTTTTCTATAACTTTTTGCAAAAAATATTAGTCTTAACAACTATTTAAAATAGTTTTATTTATCCAAAAAAAAAAAAAAAAAAAAAAAAAAAAACAGTTCATATACAGTTACATATTTAACAGAAACTGTTAAATATTTAACTGTTTTTTCAAAAAAAAGTGTTAAAAACTTAACTTTTTATTCAAAAAACTATTAAAAAGTTATTTTTTTTTAACTTTAGATAAAAATCTGACATTCTTGAAAAAAATAAAAAATAATTAACCGTTTATTAACCGGGTTAACCGGGTTAACCGGATTAACCGTTAACCGGTTAACCGTAACCGTGACTTAACGGTTAACGGTTAAGTCCGGTTAATGATTTTAACCTTCGTTAACCGCCGGTTATTAACCGGTTAACCGCGGTTAATTAACCGTGGTCACGTCTACATCGAGGGGGAAAGGGAGGGGAAGCTCTGGTCAAAAAGCCAATGTGGCCCATAGCCTGACATTTCGTGAACTAGCGATCGCCACACAGAATTTCAGGGAAGCAAATTTGATTGGAGAAGGTGGGTTTGGAAGTGTTTATAGAGGCCGCTTAGACTCAGGACAGGTTTGTTGATCATTTTTTGTACCGCCCTTCATTTCTGTTGAGTGATTGTTCTTACGTGTACAACAACAACAACAATGCCTTAGTCCCTAAATAGGTGAAAAGACAAAAAATGTGAAAGAAAATGTGAAAGCGAAGAAATCTAAAAGAAAAAATAGTTTGGAAGAAAATTTGGAAAAATAAAAAATAAATAAATTGTTCTTATGTGTATTAACAATACTACCTCCGTCCCAAAATGAATATCCAAAAAATTTTCGATATTTGCAAACATGATGCTGATTGATTACTGAAGGGAATGATTTTATTTTATTTTTTTGGTGTGCAGATTGTTGCTATCAAACAGCTTAATCTGAATGGTCTTCAGGGGAACCAGGAATTTATTGTTGAGGTTCTTATGTTGAGCTTGTTGCGCCATCCAAACCTTGTCACGTTGATAGGCTACTGCACTGATGGAGATCAGAGACTCTTGGTTTACGAGTACATGCCATTGGGAAGCTTGGAGAATCATCTTTTTGGTAATCCTCGTTTGAGTTGTTTCATTTACTTCTCTTACAAACCCCTCATTGTTCTTTGTAAAGATGTTTGCTTTCGCATTTATTTGAGGGTGGCGCATATATATCTTGATTATAAGTTTCCTTACCAGCACATGTGTGACAGTGATACTCCCTCCGTCTCATAATGATAGTCTCATTTACCTATTCAAATATTATAACAACCTATTTTTCTTTTCATCGCTACCCTTAATGAGGTTTAATTATTACCCACATTACTCCCTCTTCTTCCTTTGTTGGCTCTCATCCTCCCCTCTCCTCCCCTTTCTTCCCTTGGCAATTTTGGAAGCTCAATGATTTTAACCCATTTTTTTTTTAAATGAGACTATCTTGTTGGGACAAACAAAAATGGCAAATAGGACTATAATTTTGGGACGGAGGGAGTATAAGGTAGTATTAAATAGAGATGTTCATTTTTTTTGGATTTTATTCGTGTTAATA
Source organism: Adenophora triphylla var. japonica (assembly GCA_022495995.1). Classification (NCBI taxonomy): domain Eukaryota; kingdom Viridiplantae; phylum Streptophyta; class Magnoliopsida; order Asterales; family Campanulaceae; genus Adenophora; species Adenophora triphylla. The sequence continues at coordinate 10,320 of JAFEMH010003896.1, read as the reverse complement.
GAGCTACTATCACCTTTTGAATTAGTCCCCAACTTAGTACGCTACTCTTAGCGGTCATTCAGACCGACCCTTGCTGCAAGAAGTTAAGAGCCATTCTGCAAACTCTGGATGGCTGTGGGTATGAATTTCCTCAGAACATATCCCTTTTATTTAGACCTGATATATCTCTGACTTCTTCTGTTATGGGAACCTAGTTTTATTTGCAATGCGTAGTTATTAAAGGCTCATGGACAAGGTACAAAATTGATCACTCTGGCCGAGGTGAGTGTAAATCCACACAGAAAAAGAATACAAAGATGATCAGACTACCATGAATATAAATGCTTATTTCAAACTAAAGCAAATGATAAAGTAGAAAACCAACAATTTGACATCATCTTGGAGATATGTTTCCGGACATGCAATATATTCTTCCTTATCCTAGATACTTCCAACTTCACTAATGAAAGTTTTACAAATGTACAACAACAACAACAACATTACCCCAGTGCCGCAAAGGCTCCCACCTACGGTAGGGTAAGAGGGGTCGGATGTACGTAACCTTGCCCCTGTATTAAAGTACAAAGAGACTGTTTTCGGATGACCCATGATGAAAATTGCGTCGAAAATTGCATGAAAATTGCATGGACTGACTGATGCTTCATAACAAAGAAGCGTAGACAGTTTAGTGAGCCATTTTGCTTTATTACATCATATTCACAAGCCAAAAAATAGTGAGTCTGGCTCTATCGAAAATAAATTAAATTGACCTCCATGGTTGAGCCAATAGAGTTGGTTAAAGGCTACAATGTCTCGTAATTCATCATAGCAATTACAGCCAGTTCAGAGTTAGGCACATAGTCATCATCAGTTGCATAATTCTCCATGGATCTGCAGACACTGGTAAAGACGCCTCAGAAGGCTCTCTCCTTCGTATTTCCGGCTTCCATTAACCTCGATACGATCTTTTCTTATCCTAGTAACATCATCAGGGAAAACCTTATATTTTGGGCTATATGGGAATATCATAAGTAGCCGTGTCAGCATGTGTGTCCTAGGACACCCAAAATATGGGTTTAGATCAACAAATTTACAGTTTCTCTCAAATGTTTGGTTATTCAGATCAATACGGATACATTTAGGAAGTTTATATCAAAATCAGCATTTATATACATCTCTTATTTATATACTCCCTCCGTCCCCGGAATGATCTTCCCACTTGTTTTGTTGTTATTACGAATAAACTTTGAGCGAGAGTTTTAGTTTAATTCAATTATACTAATGAAAATCTGAAAATCGTTATTGATACGGCATTATAAATATTATCAATAACATATTTTAGATTTTATTAGGATAATTAAATTAACCTAAATTTATTGCTCAAAGTTCATTCGCACTAACAACAAAACAAGTGGGAAGATCATTCCAGGACGAAGGGAGTATTAATTTCGATATTGTATATAATGAGAGCCATTTTTTTGTGTTTTGTTTTTCGAAGGTCATAAAATCCGAAAACATGGATCTATACTGATCCTGATGACAGTTTGCCTGGGCATACCTCTAACAATTGTATTTTTAGTGGTGTTCACTTAAATCTTTTGGTATTTGGTTTTGGAAGTTCTTATTTTCCTGTGTTTTCATTGAATTATCTGTTCTGTCACGTAATGAATGAGTCTTCAAACATATAAAGTAACGTAAATGTTAACTGTATGTCCTCTGTTTGCAGATCTAGAACCTGGTCAAGAACCACTTGATTGGAGCACAAGACTAAAGATTGCAGTTGGAGCAGCTCGTGGTCTCGAATATCTACATTGCAAAGCTAACCCACCTGTAATATACCGTGATTTAAAATCTTCAAATATATTACTGGATAATGACTTCAATCCAAAGCTCTCAGATTTTGGTCTTGCTAAACTGGGACCTGTTGGTGACAACACCCACGTCTCCACGCGAGTTATGGGTACCTACGGTTACTGTGCCCCTGATTATGCCATGAGCGGAAAACTTACTATAAAATCAGATATTTATAGCTTCGGAGTTGTTCTGTTAGAGCTCATCTCTGGTCGGAAGGCAATTGATTGCAGTAGGAAACCTGGAGAACGGAATTTAGTCGTGTGGGTGAGTAATACAAATCTTTATTGCTATTTCATACTATTAATGTTTTCATTTCGTACAAAGTACCCCTCCGTCCCTAAATGAGTCAACTTTTTAGTGCACGTTTGGTACGCGATTATGACTATGGAAATATTCATTTAGGGGACAATATGGGGAACTGATAACTATTTCACTATGGGCGCATACTGTTCAACTGCATATAAGTCTGACATTTATAATAAACGAGATGCATTTTACAATGACATGAATTACATCTTACGGTTTATGGGTTACATTTTACCAGCATGGGAGCACATTATAGTAACATGAGTTACATTCTATCATATAGTAAGGATTTTGGACTTCTGTGCCGTTGGACTACACAGGCCCCAAATCCCACTTGCCCCTGATTCCCACTTCTTAACACAACTTAATTGTTTCCCTTTACCGGATCCATAATTTGATTAACTCCTAATTTTGAACTTTGGGCATAGAGACATATCAATGAACACGTCCTATATTATCTTGATTTTTTTTTATATTTATGCAAATGTAATTTTATTTTTCTCCGATCATTTTTTGTTGCAGTCACGCCCTTATTTGAAAGACCGGAAGAGATTTGTTGAGCTGGTTGATCCTGCATTGGATGGGAACTTCTCTCATCGTTGCTTGCAACATGCAGTAGCCATTACAGCTATGTGTCTACAAGAACAAGCAAATTTTCGACCCCTAATTAGTGATATTGTTGTTGCACTAGAATACTTAGCTTCTCAAGCTGAAATATACGAAAATACCAGAAGTGCCCCTCAAAGTAGCTCACAACAATCACCTGCAACACGAGACAACACTGGCCTAGTTGCTAGAAGAGGAGACATAAGAAGAGACGTAAGAAAAGTTTCCGCTCCAATGTGATGGCATTGTCGTTAATGTACTCACATTGTCAATGCCAACTCATTATGCCATGGATTTAGAGATTCAAAAAAAAGCTGCGAGTTCTTTCTTCTCTCGAAAGCATGAGGTTAGAAGTTTCTAGATTGCTTCTCATGTGTTTTGTGTATGCTTACTAGCATAAAAATCGACTAATCTTCGTTCCCTCAATTGCAGGTGTCATGTTGTATTGGGATTGGAGTATATATTTGTAAGTATTTATACAAATGTTTGACGTAATGTAGTAGAATATCTCTTTCTATTGAGAAGAAAGAACGTTGGAGCGTTTAATTGATCAGTGTGGATTTGCAGGTTGTATTTGCCTTCCGATAGAAAGCACAAACACTAATTATTTCATCTAATGTGTAATTAAGCGTCCAAAATTGCGTCAATGAACCTTGTATGTGTGTGTGTGTGTGTTTACGTGTGTGCAGCTGTGTTTTTTCTTCCTGCATCTTAAAATGCGTCTATGAACCATGTGTGTGCTTGTGTTCGCGAATGCAGCTGTGTTTTCTTATTGGGTACAAACCGTGTGTGTATAGTATGAGTGTATCTATGAGCCATGTTTGTGTGTGTGTGTGTGTGCACGCGCGTGTGGGCGTATGCGCAGCTGTGTTTTTCGTTTTGGTACAAACACAGTCTCTCTCTCTCTCTCTCTTTGTGTTTTTTTTTTCTTCATCTTCCTTGTAACCAAAGATGGGAAGTTTCCGTGAACATGTCTGATGTTTCCTTAACATGTGAAATTTTTTCAAGTAGGAAACAGAGAAAAGGGAAAAAAGAACTTGTTTCTAAAAGTAAGCACCAAAAGCGATGGTACAATAAGGAGAGGGTGGCAACCGCCCACACTCAATTTTCAATTTTTTATATATATTTTTTTAAGTCGAAACAAATTATTCTTTCATCCCTTTTCGTCCTTAAATAAATATCTAATTCTTTTGAGAATCCAAATTTCATTTAAAAAATATTTTTGAAATGTTTATTTTTTATACATTTAAGAGGTAAAGTTAGTTGCATACGCATTTTTTATCCATTTTTAAACGTTAACTTTTTCAAGTAAAAATATACTAGTGAAAAAAACTGATAAAGAAATATATAGGGATAAAGTTTTTTAAGAATATGAAATTCGTTTTGAAAAAAAAAAAAAACTGAAATTTTCACCCTCTCTTGAGAAAGCCTCCTCTCGACATTCTCGGTCTCCACCCCCCCCCCCTCTCCTCACATTTTCACCCTCTCTTGACCCTTTTTGTAAGTTATGAACGGTATAACAAAAAGAAATAACAAAAATTCTTTTTGTTAATATAGTATTTATAAACGTCAAACTAATACAAATTTTGACATGAATTTCTCATTTTGATTGTGAATTACTTCGATTACATCATTTTTAAAGTAATTTGAGGCTGGCATTTTCATGGTTTCATTTTCAAATTATTACAATTAATTTTAACTTTTTATTTTATTTTGATATACTTTATTAATATTTTGATAATGTTTAATTATGTAATTATAGGGTCAAATATATATATATATATATATATATATATATATATATATATATATATATATATATATATATATATATATATATATATATATATATATATATATATATATATATATATATATATATATATATATATATATATATATATATATATATATATCAAGGTCTAAAAGTAGGCGGATGCTTGGCGGCGGCGGAGCCGGCCTCAGCGCCTAGCGGATGCTAGTCGGGTGACTAGTCGGGATTAATCGAGGCTCCAGGCGAGCTAACTAGGCGTTGGAGAGGCCTCAGCCGCCAGCGGCCTGTGCGCCCGCAAGCGGTCTTTTAGAACACCGATATATATATATATATATATATATATATATATATATATATATATATATATATTCAAATGAGAACCAAATTTATATGAGAACCATGAGAACTAAACCCAACCATTGGATTAAAAACACATCAATGCTCCAGATTAAAGAAAAAAGATAGAGGGGGTGGCATTTTCGTAATTATTGTGAACTAAATCCCCCTCAAATTTCAAAATAAAATATCTCAATATCTATAAGTCGAAAAAAAAATTCGAAAACACTGATTTTTTTGTCTTGACGAGACGATTCAAACTAGATCCCTGAAGAAAGGATTTTGAAAAAATAATATTGAACAACGTCTAATTTTTAAAACAGAGGTAGAATTTCAATTCCTAATTATAATAAAGGGAAAATGCATCAGTTAGTTTAACTAAAGAAGTAATATTGATAATAAGACTAACAATCCAACAGGACAGGTCTTCATACTCAGAACTCTAGGGAATAAACGGAAATCTAAGTTGTATTGGGACGGAGGCGGTAGTTTTGAACTTTGAGACCTTTATTTAACTTGATATCCTTTTTTGTCCCTTGCACGTGACACTCCGGTTCAAACGCCATTTCATTCTCCATGGCTAATAGAGTAATGCCTCATTGTTTATCACCTATAGAGTCAACCTAATTATAATAAAGGAAAAATGCATCACGTACAATGTTTGCTCCATTCATATTAATAATTATAATTTGATAATATTTTAATATAACTAGTTAGTGTTCACTAAGACAACACAGCTAGTGTTCACTAAGATAACACAGCTAGTGTTCACTAAGACAACTAGCTAGTGTTCACTAAGTCAACAAAGCTAGTGTTCACTAAGACAACACAACTAGTGTTATTTAAGATAACTAGCTAGTGTTCACTAAGACAACACAACTAGTGTTCACGAAGACAACATAGCTAGTGTTCACTAAGACAACACATCTAGTGTTCACTAAGACAACATAGCTAGTGTTCACTAAGACAACATAACTAGTTAACTTACAAATTTGAGTGTTCACTAATTAATTAGTGTTCACTAAGACAACATAGCTAGTGTTCACTTACAGCTAGTGTTCACTTACAGCTAGTGTTCACTAATTAATTAGTGTTCACTAAGACAATACAACTAGTGTTCACTAAGACAACATAGCTAGTGTTCACTAAGACAACACAGCTAGTGTTCACTAAGACAATATAGCTAGTGTTCACTAAGACAACACAGCTAGTGTTCACTAAGACAATATAGCTAGTGTTCACTAAGACAACATAACTAGTTAAGTTAACTTACAGCTAGTGTTCACTTACAGCTAGTGTTCACTAATTAATTAGTGTTCACTAAGACAACATAGCTAGTGTTCACTTACAGCTAGTGTTCACTTACAGCTAGTGTTCACTAATTAATTAGTGTTCACTAAGACAACATAGCTAGTGTTCACTTACAGCTAGTGTTCACTTACAGCTAGAGTTCACTAATTAATTAGTGTTCACTAAGACAATACAACTAGTGTTCACTAAGACAACATAGCTAGTGTTCACTAAGACAACATAACTAGTGTTCACTTACAGCTAAAATGTCAATTATTTACAAAAATGTCACCGATCCGACTCGGCCATGGTTTAAAAACACGTATTTTCATAGCTTATGAAAACAATGCATTTTTTTGAAGATTTTGTGCAAAAATGTTATTGATAGCATTTTTTTTAGAGCACCAATAACATTATTTGGAATTTCAGATCTCAAATTTTAATTGTTTTTTTTTTCTATGAAATATTTTCTTTCACATATTCTTCTTAAAATCGCAGAATTGCATCTAACTGGAGGAGGTGTAGTTCTAACTGGAAGCGCTTCAAATCAATTTACCATTGTATGGCTGTAATTGGTTAGTAAGGACTCAATGTGAGCTTTTTCTTTGGGTAATGATCCAGTAAGGACCTGACAAAATTAACATAACAAGGATTAGTGAAAAAAATATGTCATCATGTACAATATGATGTATCTAAGGAGTCGTGGTTAACTAACATTGGTAGCAACGTCAGCTAGTGTTCACTAATTAATTAGTGTTCACTAAGACAACATAGCTAGTGTTCACTTACAGCTAGAGTTCACTAATTAATTAGTGTTCACTAAGACAATACAACTAGTGTTCACTAAGACAACATAGCTAGTGTTCACTAAGACAACATAGCTAGTGTTCACTAATTAATTAGTGTTCACTAAGACAATACAACTAGTGTTCACTAAGACAACATAGCTAGTGTTCACTAAGACAACATAACTAGTGTTCACTAAGACAACATAACTAGTGTTTTAAAAATTAAATGTTGTTCAATATTATTTTTTCAAAATCCTATCTTCAGGGATCTAGTTTGAATCGTCTCGTCAAGACAAAAAAATCAGTGTTTTCGAATTTTTTTTTTGACTTATAGATATTGAGATATTTTATTTTGAAATTTGAGGGGGATTTTAAATGAAATAATTTCGAAAATGCCACCCCCTCTATCTTTTTTTTTTTTATCTGGAGCATTGATGTGTTTTTTAATCCAATGGCTGTTAATGGTTCTTATGGTTCTCATATAAATGTGGTTCTCATTATAATAGGATCATATATATATATATATATATATATATATATATATATATATATATATATATATATATATATATATATATATATATATATATACCCTTTTTTTGTGCAGGACTTGTACTAGGATTCATACTATATTGGAGGAATAGAGAAGAAAAACATTCTAATGAATATTTTTTGCCGAAATAATTTACTCTATCACTAACTTTGACTTTGGGTCAATGTTTTTTTCACTGCTGAATTTCAAATTGCATACTGGATGTGGTGATACAATAAACATGTTTTTTTCATTGATGATTATTTTTCCCGTCTAAACTACGAGTATTCGAACAGTTTACGACTTCAATGGTCATTCAATAAATGTATGTTCATTTATATAGTTCATTTGTTATTTTGAACGTTTATAAGTCGTCATTTGTTAATGGCATTGATATTATGAAGATTGAGATCTTTTTTAAATGGAATGAATAATTAGCATGTAATATTTCTAATCTACTTTTGGATTAGCAGAAAAAGTATGATTCTTCTTCCATTAAAGTCAATGACAATTAGCACTTTTAACCTAATTAGTCTATAAGAAGATATGAAAGATCATTTTATAAAAGCCTCCAATCCTAAATTTATTATGTCATCACCAAAAATATACTCCTTCCACCATAGTTCACATTGCAAAAGTTATTATGTCGCATTCAAAATTAAAAAATCAAAAATATAAATTTTTTAATATTTTTGGGACCACCTATTACTATTACACCCACATCAACTAACTCATCTTCAATTTTTTTTTTAATTTTTTTTTTTTGCATGGTATAATATGACAGATGGAGTACCCAACAATTTACGTACTTTCCCTCCGTCACAAAATGATTATCCTACTTTTGTTTTGTTGTTAATATGAATTTGCTTTAGGCACTAAATTTTGCTTCAGTTAATTATTAATAAAAATCTAAAACTTGTTGTTGATAGTATTTATAATAATGTATCAATAAAAAGTTTTAAATTTTCATTAGAATAATTAAGTCAAGCTTAAATTATTGTTTAAAATATTTTCATATTAACTACAAAAAAAGTGGAAAATCATTTATTTTGAGATGAAGAGAGTACTTGAGATAATTAGAGTGATTTTCTACGTTCAATTTTACCCTATAATTTGTATTTTGTTTGTTGTTCAATAAGATATTTATTCCATTTGTCTTAAAATAAATAAATATCGTATTTGATTTGTCAACAATTTTTTAAAATGTTTTTTATTAAATTGTATGTTACTTATAAATTAAATTGATAAAAATGCACTTTGATAATCTGTATTTTTTAACGATGTTACAACTCTCAAGTAGGAGGAAATACATTTTGATGTGCTATCCATGGAGGTAGTCTGGAATATTATTAATACAATAACAAATGTTTAACGGTCGACTATCTAATTACGTTGAAAGTTCGACGCAAACGGTGAGGCTCGCAATTACAAACGCCGCCCTAAAAATTACATTCATCAAAATACTGAAATTTTGACATGTTAACTGCAAAGAAAAATGAATGATCTAAATAATCACATCCTTGCAACACATAATTGTAACAAAATCTGAGTTTAGAAGATTTCACAATTCGCAACGTTGGACTGCATGAACGTCATGATGAAATATTGCGTCTGTAGTCCTCTTCCACTCATCTAAGTCAGATGCAGTCTTTCCAATAATCATATGAAAACAACAAAAATAATACACAAAGCCATCAACAAAGGAGGGGAATCACAAGTCATTAACAAAGGAGAAAGACCACATGCACTCATCACATATATTCGAAGAGAAAAGCAACATCACAAATACAATGAACATTATTTAGAAACTAGATTTAGAAAACAAAAAAATATATATGAAAATTAAAAACCTGATTTCACATTTATTAATTGTAGAACAACAATTAAAATCATATTGAAATTGATAATGGAGAAAGGATATGGAAGAACAGGGTGAAGATAAAAGTTTTTGTTCAAGGAAGAAGTTGGAATATTTGTTATTTTAAAAGTAGGAAAGACACATTAATAAAATAAAAATTATATATGTTTCAACATTGATATCCATTTTTGTATTATTAAGGTCTCTAGGGTTTAGAAAATTTAGATATTCATTTTTAAATAATTTTTAAATTCATTTTAGTTTATGTTATACTCCCTCCGTCCCTAAAAGATTGTTGTGTTGTACATTTTACAATTATTAAGAAATTTTACAATTATTAAGGAAGAGCTTCACTTTCTTGTACCTTAGTAGATTTGCATTAACATTCATGCCTAAGTTTAGAAATGGGACATACTTTTTGGGACAAGTCAAAATGACAAATGGGACAATCTTTCAGGGACGGAGGGAGTATAATATTGTTCGGATTGTACATTATATACTTTACTAGTAAAAGCCCGTGTCCAAGGACACGTGTTTTTTTTTTTTTTAATTTAAAAAAAAAAAAATTTTAAAGGGCAAAATGAGAAAGGAACAACTTAGTGAGGACAAAATGGGAAATTTGACACTTGAAACTGTTCATTGTACTGTAGTAAGGAGGGGTGTCATTTATACTATAGATTTCATGGAGTCTACCCCAGTCAATCTTTTTGCTGCAACGTCCATCAAAATCCAAGCTTTTGATCTATGGCACAACAGACTTGAACATCGCACTCACTCTCTTGATAATACTATTACTACTGTTACGAATCGTTTAATAAACATCGATATATCGTCTCCTTATGCTATTTTAGCTATTTTTAATTTCGGCGTGTGTGTGATTTTTCTTCATCTTCCTTGTAACCAATGATGGGAAATTTCCGTGAACATGTTTCTAAAAGTAAGCACCAAAAGTGACGGTACAATGTAGAATGTTGAAGAAATGTTTGTCGGACAAGAA
>JAFEMH010003895.1:0-239397 GCA_022495995.1 Adenophora triphylla var. japonica | reverse complement strand
TCAGAAGTACCCCAACTGGATCACTCCCTTTCAAACACACGGGAAACACCGTAGACTCATCCACGCAGCCTCGTAGACCTCTCACTCAAAACCCTCTCAAAACCCTCTCAAACCCCTCAAACAAACCAAGGGAGGAGCCTTTCGGGATAAAAGGGACAAAAGGACCTTTGGGAATTTTCAGAAATCGTAGCAATTAAGGTCCGTACGGACCTCTTTGTTTCAATGATTACTAAATCCCCTTAAAGTCCACAATATTCCTCAAATCCAAGAAATGATGACTTCCTCGCAGAGTTGGTCCGCACGACCTCTTTGCATGCAAGATGGTCCGTACGGACCTTCTGCATGGGGACATCATCATTCCGTAATATTCTCCATCATTGCGCATTCCTCAAATCGAGGAAATCCAAAATTCTCGATAACCAAGAAGGTCCGTACTGGACCTCTTTGCTCCGAAATTTTTACTATAAATAGAGGGCTCCCCTCCTCATTTTCACACACCTCCCACTTCTCTCTTCCCTCCCTAAGCCTTCCGGCTCCCCTTCTAAGACCTTTCGAGGCATTCCCGCCCCTTCGGATCCTTCCGAGGCCTTCCGAGCCCCTCGAGGTGCTCCGGCCTCTCCGAGCGCTCCCGAGACGCTCCCGCTGCCCCGAGGCACTCTCGAGGTACTCGAGGCCCTCGTGGTACTCCGAGGCTCGCTCGGTCTTTCCACTCTGTCCCGGCTCTTTCCGAGTCAAACCGACGATCCCAAACCACGCCGAAATCCCCGCCCGAGTGACTCCGCCACCACAACGCACGCCGAACCTCTCGCCCGAGTGATCCCGACGATCCCCACGCACGCCGAACCTCCGCCCGAACGCAGCCTACAACCTCAACTCACGCCGAAACTCGTCCGCGTACAACCGGCATCTCCCGGGCAATCCCGATCCATACCGGAACGCTACTCCGACCTCAAACACTATTCCCAATGTGGAAGACAGACACGAACCAACATTGGTAAGGCTTCCTTCCTATACTATTTCAATACATTTCAATACAATGTAGACATCCGATACAAGATGCATTTTTAAAAGCACACACACACACACAACATTTAAAGGATATTAGGGTATCCGAAAGACTCGTTTTACGAGGCTACTCGGGTGAGCTCTAATATTCTAATATTCTCTTCCCGGGGAGTCATCTCGACTCTCCGAACTCAAAATCTCATCACACAAAAACAGCTTTAAAATTTATCTTTAAACCGATGCCCTTTTTTCAATGTTTTGGGCTTAATAAAAACGGCGCGGCGACTCTACAAAATGCGAAAGCAAAACGGCGAGACACCTCCAACGCGCAACGCTAAAACGGAATAAGCGATGCCGGGGCGCGATTGTGCCGCTCTCGGATCCGGGCGACTTCCCGAACATGACGAATGCGAGATGCCGGCTCGCGCGCGAGCCGGATCTCCGGTACTTTGGGCGACTCATTGGGACATTTTGTTTTAAAAACTTTTAAACAAAACAAAAGATTTTTAAAACGATGATGAGGGTCAAACTTTCATTTTACCCCTTCCTTTAATCGTTGTGTGTGTGTGCACGTGCTTCGTTTTTATTTTACAAAAAATAAAAATACAAAAAATGCATCAATATACATCTCGCGCATACATTTAAAATTCTTCAAAAATTTCTATTTTACTCGTAAAAGAATTTTAGAGACCGCACACTACGCGCACCGCCGCCTCGGTTACACCGCACTCTACTCACACCGCCGCCTCTGCTACACCGCACACTATGCGCACCGCCGCCTGGATACACCGCACACTACAACCCTTAACCCGGAGTGGTCTCGCCAGCCCGTTTGGTCTTCCTAGGCCTCGGGCGCGCACGGGATCATTCCAAACATCCCATCCTAGCCAAGCGTCAACCCCGCACGTTTGAGTCTTGAGTCACACTCGTCCGTACTCGGTTGGTTTTTACCTACCCGTGTCATACAGCTCGGATACATATACCATGCCGGCCATTTTTCGAGTCAAGGCTCTAACTCAAGATCCTCGCAAGCAAAGCGATGAAAGGTCATGCTAAAATCTTGACCTCGATCTTGATTTCCGGCTACACCTGCACGATGTTCCGTCCCTGATATACATCCATGCTTGCATGACACCATGTCATCACGCCTTTGATACGTCGCCCATGACGATATGACCACCTAACGCCTAACGTCACAGATCCCTTGCGCAAGCAAGGTAAAGAGAGGTCATGCCGAACTCTTGACTCCGATCTTGACTCAGGCCGGCCGCTCGGTTCACTATTCACATGGCTAACGCATCAAAACGAACATGACAGCTCGGTCCTTAGGTTCGATTTTTCTTTTAGGCCGGTGGAAACCGCTTGCACTATAGGACCTCGCCCGGGGGCCGTCCACCCCGGGATGTCGAAATACTGTGTGCAAAACGAGGGGCTTATAGCCGCACGATGGTCTCCATCGACCTGTGATCTAGCATAGTTGCGAAAAGAAGAGCAATCTTTTCCAACCTACCTAGGATTCTCGAGAAAACATGTTTTAAGTAAATTAAAACAACAAAAAAAAAAATCAAAAATAAAAGAAACGGAAACCGCATGCCACGTGAGCTTTCCCCTTTATCCCGTTAGGCCATTCCCGTGTCTAAACCTTGCCCATCACCCTCCAGCCTAACGTAGAGTGGTCGAGAGTACCCGGGAACCCGTCTCCCAAAGGTCAAAACAAAGAAGGTCCTACCCACTCGTCACTCCGCTACCAGACAATCCCGTCACCCCCTACGGCCAAGTCAGTGGATAACAACGATGAGAACGGACCTACCCCAAGAAATTTCCCAACACCGGAAGAAGTTTGCGTGTCCTCATGGCTATTGAGAAACGCCAAGGTGAGCAACAAGCTCGGATCGAAGGTGCCATGCACCACTTCGAACCTTAGCCACCCAACTACCCGGGGCTTCCTAAGCCACGATCGCTCCTACGCCTCTAACATCTCTCATTGCCTCCCGTAAGTCAACTCCGTTACCCTCGTACGAGCCATGCGCTATGACGTAAGACCACAAGACCTTCCGCAGGAAAGCCCGCCCATCCAGCCTCCCGAGGTCCCTTACTCACCGCCGAACAACGAACACATTCGTGGGACGTTCGCGACAGAAGGCTTGTCCGGAAATGGAATTCCAGATGCAATGAACGAGGGCCGTCCTCGACGAAAGAAGAAGCTATCTTCTCAACAAAAACCGAAAAGAGGTATGAATCCGGTGATCCTACGCCGGAACCCTTGAGAACCCTCAGAAAGTTTGACTACTATGTCATCTACTCCAAAGAAATCTCCCCACTTAGTTCTCGCACAGGCCACGGCAATGTTTGCTCCATGATCACCGGGACGAAGCCGCACCGCCACCGAAGGCCCGAAGGTCCGTATAATCCAACCCCGTCTTGGGAAGATCTCAAAGCCACTATTGATGCTTCAAGAAAAGCCATGACAAAGGAACGAATTGAAATGCGCAGCCGCCTTACGCCAATCGTGCTCCTCCCACTCCGTAAACGGGAGAGACAAGCAAAACCATAAGTCCGTAGGTGAATGTTCTCGACACGTTCCTAGCCAAATCCCAAAGAATCCTCCACGGACAGACAAAAGGCCGCCCATACCTCGAGCCACGAATTGAAAAGGGGCCCTACGCCAAAGAAGCCGAAACCTCGGGACCCAAAGGTCAAGATCCTGCCTTGACACACCTCAAGCGCACTCAAAGGCTAACATCTCACTCTGGTCCTTACTCACTTCATCTTACCCGCACAAGCTCAAGTTGGAAGAAAGCTCCGGCCTGCACCATGGTTCCCATCACAAAGGCACACCCGATGAAGCAAGCTCGTATGATTGGCAACGTCAATTACAAAGCAATATCATCACCTTCACAGAGCTCGATCTTCCAAAATTTGGGGCCGACTCACAACGAGCCTTCTACATAACAGCTCAACCGGACGAGCGCCGTCTCCTGGTGTTGGTAGATGGGGGATCATCCATGAACGTCCTTCCACCCAAAATGATGGATTTGCTAGGATCAAAGCAACCGATCTAAAACCCTCGACTGTGCAATCAAGGCATACGACTCAACATCCCGCCCGCCTGGGAATAGCCACCTTGAACCTTGCCTGGTTCGGAAAACAAATGGTCCCGACAGATTTCCAAGTCACTCGACATCCCGATCACATTCACCGCCATTTTGGGACGCCTTGGCTACATCGTATCAATGGGGTGGCATCCACTCTCCATCAATGCGTAAAGTTCGTCCAAGGAACAGTATATGACCATCATCTACGGCAAAGATAGTCACCGAAAGGACCGAAACAAACGGCGTCCCTGGGCTCTTAGAAATCAAACTCCGACGATGATGGCATGATGCTAACTGTGGTTCACCATCGAAAGCCCAAAGGCCCAAGTGTGCCACATAGACTCGCCTTTGATTTGGGACAAGATCCCTCCCCCGATGAAAATGATGAAGCACATGAACTACATCCCGAAGGCTCGGCTTGGGAAAACGCCATCGTGGCACTCAACAGATCATCAATATCAAAGAACGTAATACCCTCGCACGGCCCGGGATACTCTCCTACTCCCGAACACATTGCGGAGGACAAGCGAGCCGCACGAAAACGCTCCACGTATAACAAAAAGAGGCTTGCACGCAATCTCCGATCTTCGCCCCATGCCTTCGACATGACCAAGTACTTCACAAGGAAGGCCGGCAACTTGGAAGAAGATCCAAAAGGGAACAGAGCCGATCGCCGCCAAACAAAGCCGGCCGACAACCATGGACAAGCTCCAGCCAGTAACTCCGGCAAGATTCAAGAGGCCTCAAGCCAAATCCCGTCCGAAGAGCATTCCTCGACACACCGCCCTCGGCCGGATCCACAACCACCACTATTCACAATGAATTTTGGTTCGAAAAACTCCCTTTGGCGGAAGAACTCGAAAACTCTCTCGTCAACACCCCCGCCTTCAACAAGCGGGACGAGTCTCGCATTCGAGCTAGTAATGCCCAAGACAAAAGCAAGAGACTCGCAGACGATGCTCGGGACGAACCACCGCTTCCACCTCGCTTCTTCAAAGAAGAAATCGAGATGCCGGATCTAATCGATTTTGTTTCGATAACTCGTGATAGCAATGATTGGAACGCTGACATAGCCTTTCAAGCCCCATCTCCTATCAAGCTCATTGCCACTCAATAACCGGGCCACATTCTCCGACCTACCGCCAAAGAAAAAGGACATGATCGAACAACTTGGTCTCCAGACCCCTCTGAGTCCTAGAGTCTAGTGTCAAAACTCATCCCGAGTCCATTAGCTTTGAATTTGAGTCTCTCGAGTCATCTCGATGGCCTCTACGCCTAAGATTACGAACCTCATTGCACAATAATGTATTCTGCCGTGATGCTCTAATGAATGCTTTCTGATCTTTTTCCGAGTATCCTCTCATTGCATCTTTAACAACCGATAAATTAACTAACACACAAAAACAAGCTAATAACGATTCACTTGATAAAGAAGCAGCACACATTAAACGAACAATACATTAAGGCACATCTTTGCCATGTTGCCAAACGAGAGAAAACCGGGGCCCAAGCCGCCGAGGAGTGTTTTAACCAAAGTGCCAATTTGGGAACCGCCGAAGAGCCAAAAGAGACGCAAATCGGAAGTTTCTTTCACCTACATAGCAGCGGACGCATTGATCATGCACCGTTTCAAAGATTCGTGGACGTGTTCGCTTAGTCTTACCGAGACATGCCCGATTAGATCCTAACATTGTAGAGCACCGCATCCTCTTGAATCCTCGAGGCTAAGCCCATCAAGCAAAAGCTAGGCGCCGAATCAAGCCGTAATGGTCTTTACAAGTCAAAGAGGAGATCGAAAAATGCGCCAAGGCCGCTTCATCGTGGTGATCGAGCACTTACATGGCTCTCCAATATCGCCACGGTCACCAAGGCCAATGGAAAAGTACTAAGTGGACTTCCGAGATCTCAACAAAGCAAGTCCCAAGGACGCATTTTCCACCACCCAACATCGACATGTTGGTAGACACTACACCCAATTTCGAAGTCAAGTCCTTCAGTGGACGGTTCGCTTGCTACAATCGACCAAGATGGCCGAAGAAGACCAAGAAAAGACAAATTTTCACAACCCCTCGGGGAACCTACCGCGCACGCAATGCCGTCGGACCAAAGAACGCCTCGCTACCAACTGGGCAAAGAATCACTTCTTCCACGATATGATCCACAAAGAGATCGAAGTGTACGTCGATGACATGATCGTTCACTCAAAGGGATCAGACGGACAACACCTCACAGACCTCCGAGAAAAATTCTTCAATCGCCTCCGAAAACACTCAATGAGGCTTAACCCCTGCCCAAAATGCACATTCGGGGTTAGCCGAGGCAAGGTTTTGGGATACATGGGTCACCGAGAGAGGCATCGAGGTGGATCCTCAAAAGATCAAAGCTATCATCGAAATGAGACCACCGCAACCCGTACTCGGCATGCAGGGGGTGAAAAAGCTTCATGGGCCGCCCGCAATATATCGCCGTCTTCGGTCAACCAATCAATTCTGCGTGCGAGCCAATCTTCAAGCCGATGAAGAAGAACGCCGACATCGAATGGAACTCGTAATGCGCAAGATGCTCAAAAATAAAGCATACCTCGCGAGTCCTCCGATTCTCTCGTCCTCCCCACGAGGAAAAAGCCACCGTTGCTATATTTCGAATCGTGACCGATAATCACCGCAGCTTGGAGCCATGCTCGCCCAAGAAAAGAAAGAGTCACGGGTCGAAAACGCCATCTACTTGCTGCCACAATGAAAGTTTCAAGGCAAATCAACTCACTACTCAAATTTCGAGAAAACCCAAGCGCAGCCTCGTAATGGGTTGTCGGGAAACTACGCGCACTACATGCGCCGACACACGTGACATACTTGGTTTCCAAAATGGACCCGGGCCAAGTACCTCTTCGACAAAACCATCTCCTCGTCAATGAGGCTCGCCAAATGGTCTTTCTTCCCGGCGGAATTTGGACATCAAGTACGTAAAACCAAAAATCAATCAAGTGGACAACCGGGCCGATTTCCCCAACCGACGAGGCTCGAGGCCCCGAACCACAATTTCACGAGGGAATTCTTCGCAATCGGAAGGCGAAAAACCGATGGCAACGGTTTCTTTGACGGAGCGGCCAACCAAAAAGGGTAGAAACGGCACCTGCACGGGCGTTCTGGTGGATCCCAAGGACGACACACCCCACCGCTATAAAAAGCCTCAATTTCGAGGTAACCAACAATGCCGCCGAATATGAAGCCCGCGCCTGGACTACAAGCCGCACTCGAGAGGAATGTCCAGAACTCGAAGTTTATGGGGACTCGAGCCCTTGATCATCAACCAAGTCTCCAACAAGTGGAAACCATGTAGATCTCTGTGCTTGCAAAAATACCATGCTCGACATGTAGGACCCTTAACATCACACAAATTCGAAGAGGTCACCTTCCATTACTTGCCAAGAGACCGAAACAAAGCTCATAGTATGCCTTAGCCACCTTGGCCTCCCTTGTGGAAACTCCCTAAAGGAAAAGCAATCAAAACCCTTCCAAGTCCTGGACGAAGGAAGTTCCCCGCCTACTGCTGCACAGATCGAACCTAACCTAAGCCCGTCAACGAGCCAGCGGTATAACCTGCATCTTCCAATACCTCAAGAGCGGGAAACCACCTTCATGAACAAGGAAGGTCAACACACGTATGGGTCAAACCAAGAGCATCATGGCTCCTAAAACGCCAGCCTTCTCACTTCGTCATCCCTGGGGACTATGTTATACAAGAAACGCTACTACTTGAAGGCTACTCCTACGCCGCATCGCCTAAGAAGAAGCGCATAGTCTATGGCGTAACGAACGGTCCACAACGGGGCTTGCGTCCCCACATGAACGCCTGTGAGCTCCCCGATGCAAATCATTCTCAGGGATGTGGCTACTAAATGGATTCCATGTGAGGCAGATTTGACAGATCCACTTTGTCCGAAGCCGCGACAAGTGCCACCCGCTTCTCCAACCTCAATCATCTACCACCCCACCGATCTCTACCGCATGACAAACACCTCCTTGGCCTCTTGCCACTTGGGAATTGACATCATCGGGAAAAATCAAGCTTCCGCCAGCAAAGCAATCTGGCCACGAAGTTCATCTTTTAGTAGCCATCGACTACTTCACCAAATGGGTCGAAGCCAAAGTCCTACAAGGTACTCACCTCCAAGAAGGTCGTACACATTTCCTTTCAAGGGAAAACACTCATACGCCGATACGCGCATCCCAAATGAGAGGTCATATCGTATAATCTGGGCTCACACTTCGAAGCGAGAATTACGGTTGCATCAGCCGGGCCGAATTCAAGATCAAACGCCACAAATCTTCTCCCTACCGGGCCACAAACAAACGGCGCCGTGGAAGCAAAGAAACAAAACCTCGAACGCGATCATCCGAAAATGACCACCCGAGGACGAGATTGGCCCGAGAAGCTGCACCTTGCACTTCTGGGCTAAGGTCCGCACATCAGCGCACGTGCCCACGGGAGAAACCCCATTTGCCCTCGACATACGGGATGGAAGCAGCCCTTCCCATCGAGCCGGAAATTCCCTCACTCCGAGTGTTAAGCTCGAAATGACATCAACGAAGTCGAATGGCTCCGAAGCCGACATGACGAATTGGCTCGCTAGATGAGCGACGACTAAAGGCCAGGCTGGAACACGCCCGAGCCGTTATCAAAGCATGATGGCTAGAGCTGACAAGAAAAGCCTCAAATCCCGAGACATCAGTGGGAAGGCGCACTTTGTACTCAAAGAAAAGCCTCCCCACTCGAATCCAACCCACTGGAAAATGGGAACCCACATGGATCGGCCCTCGTCAGGGGTTCAAAAGATCTTTCTCCGTGAGAGCCATTGCCACGAAGTACCTCCACCTGCACTTGGTGCAATCCCTTCACATGAATCCAATAATCTAAGCCAAACTTACAGCGTATACTTCGCCCAAGAAGAACAACCGCGTGCATCTCTTGGCACTCCATGTAGTGTCGAACTACGTGCAGACCTTCCGAGCCTCTGAAGTCCGGGGAACGTAGTGCAACCTTAATCGGTCCTACTTTAAAAATACACAAAAAAGTCAAAAAGTTTGAATGTCAATCAAGACCTCCATCAAGCTCCGCACCTTTTCAAGAACACGCCTGCCTGAAGCTAGCCACCTTGACTCAAGTCAAACGTGATTTGGCGGAGAACATCAAAGGACATCCGAGGGCTGTCACTGTAAAAGACGTTTCAAACGACGCGACTATGTTTCTACTTCCAAGCCAGGGCTTTGCTCTTCGCCTCACGCGCTTCAAAGAGCTCGGTGCAAGGCTCACAAAAAAAAAAAAGAATAAAAAAAAAAAAAAAAGAGCTCGAGCAAGGGCTCACAAAAAAAGAATAAAAAAAAAAAAAAAGAGTCATCGAGCAAGGGCCTACAACAAAGAAAAAACAAAAACAAAAGCAAGCTCAAGGTAAGCGTAAGCCAGGCCGGGCGAAATTGAGTGTCAAGAGCTCCGACGCCAACAAAGAGGCAAGGAAGCTACGAAAAGGACCGTCAAAACGACTCTGGTCAAGGGAGCATTCAACCTCTCAACTAAATACAAAGCCTCAATAGTGGGATAAAGGTCAGGCGCTGCCGACACTACTTGGCCCGCGGATGCAATGTAAAAGTCCAAAGATGGACGCCGACAAAGTGCACAATGTGGTTAAGCAAAGGGGCAAACAAAAGACCTTCATACGTCTCGACAAAGCTTTAAAAGTAAATCACAAATCACTAATCGGTTACAAACAACATTTCTTGACGAAGTTCAAGCACCGGCCTACTCTCAAAGTTCACAACATGCTAAAAGACAACCTTAATACATTTAACTAATAATGTGTTTGTAAATGCAATTGAATGGATACTCTAGGAGGTCATTCCGCGCTGCCCGGCGCTGTCCTCGCCATTCTTTCCCTTTCTTCCTCGTCCCCGCGAGTCCTTTTTCGCTTCACGTGGAAACCAACTCCCGCGTCTTCTCTCCCGAGATCCGGGGTCCTCTCGTAGTCAAATAATCCAAAAGTAGCTTCTCAGGCTTCATTCGCCCGTGCTCATTTGATTCTCGGATTCTCCCTCCTCGCGAGTTCCGTAAAAAGAGGATTCTCCCCGCTCGCCCACAACTGGGCTTAGTCTCAGTAGTCAAACCAAAGCGTTTCCCCCGTCACATCCGGAAAGGGTCGTGATCTGTGCTTCGGCACTCCTAAGGCAATAGCTACTTACGACACATGCATAATCGGTCCTGCAATCGCTACACAAGCATACGCCGTTTCCTTCTCAAGACCACCTGGACGCGCCAACACGTCGCTTCATAAGCCAAAGCCGTATACCGAGCCGCCAATACAACGCCTCCCCCGACGCCTAAGGAATACCACAGAGGGAAAGCGGAATACTTCCATACTCCTCGCATAATACAAGAAGGCACCTGGGCCGCCATACAAAAGAGGCAGGAGCTATCTCCTCGCAGTTATAGCTAAGGTCATCCTACCAACAAAGGCTCCTGCTTCATCCCCCAAACTGCCGCCGGAAACAAGCGAATACTTTAATATAGAAGGGGAGGGACCAAGACAAACTCCGGAACACCGACAACGTAGACTCCTTCCTCGTAAGCATCCTTCCTCGGGTTCTCAATCCTCCGAGCCAAGCGAACTCCACCAAATGGGATCCGATTCGATGCAGTAAGCCGTGCCATCCATCTCTCCCAAAGTGATCGATCCATATCCAACACAAGAGGTCGCCGAGCAAATGACCACTAAGCAAGCAAACGACGGCGGAGTCTCCTCTGGACATGGCCTGAAGTCTCTCCTTCGCAGAAACACAAGTGTGAGCAAAGCTGGGCTTCCCTCTCTCATAAAACGATCCCTACGCTGCTTTGACGGTCGATACCTACGGGAAGAAGCCTCCCAACACTCAACGGACGGGAATAATATTTTTTCCTCTGAAGAAACAAACATAAAGCCTACTCGTCCCTCAAGAAACTCTTGCTCCAAATCGCCAAACACTGCCAAAGCCATTCCCTGCAAACAAACACTACCCACAAACACACTCTCACCTAAATACGTGGCACGTACAAAAATAAAAAATAATAATAGCAACAATTTCTAGACAAATCTGTGAATCACAAAAAATGACATTACATCTTTTAAAATAAAATACCGTTTCGCCATGCAAATACTACGTGTTTTTATTACAGTAATTCCAAAAATGTCTGCTGCTAAACAAAAAAAGGAGGGATATGAAAAGAGGGAAAGCAAATGAATACTTTGATCGACTTCCCATCATCATCCTCAGCCAAGATCCTCCCAAAGAAAAGTTTCCTGGGCATCCTCAAATAACTTCGCCTCGTCACACCTCATCGCCGGAATACCGAGCACTCCGCCCGAGGCTCCCACGAGAAGTACTGTAAGGATCAAATCTCCGGCGAAAGGATCAAAGAAAGAAGGCCTCCGAGGAACCCTCACCCCAAGCGCGCCGCGCGGGAGGTACGAACTCGATAAAAGTGGCCGCTTCCTCGAAGGCTCCCCCGGCAGCCTCCCGAAGACGCCCCGCGCATCCATGCTATGCCGCCCCTCAAAGGCCCTCCCGCCGCGGCTCCTGCCGGCTCTAGGCGGAGGAACGCCCACAGAATGCCGACGGCATGCTCGTACGCCGGCACGCGTCGCGAAGACCGGCAAGATATCTTCGAAGCCATCTTTCGCAAACGACCTCATCACCACGTAATCGGCGAGTCAAGATATCATAGGCTCTCCTGGACTCGCACCAACAAGCAGCCAAGGAAACGCTCAGCAATACGCTTATACTCAACAACAAAAAGAGAAAATAAAAGATGCCAAGATGGAAAAGAGTCAAGACACTCACCGATCTATCTGGGTCCACTTCGTATGCAAGCAGAGCCTCGCTCCGAACGGCATGCATACACCCTCCTTCGATCCGTCCCCGACATAGCCGTGAAATCCGGTCCCAAGCATCGGAACCTTCGGGGGAGCCCGCGGGCGCCCTCTCTCCCGCGCCGCACCCGCGCGCCCCGCCTTCCTCCTCACGAAGGCCCCGTACTCCTCTCCATACCAGATGAACTCCTCGGCGCCCACACCACCAAGGTACCTCTCGAAATCGAGCACGCCCATGTCCCGGAATCAAGCATCCCAAAGGAGGGTCCTCTGAGCCACGGAAGCACACCTAAGGGCCATGCCGCGAAGACCCGCCTCCCAGATACATGAAATCACAAGTCAAGCCCCCGCAAAGATCTTTCGCCGCGCCGTCACCTGGAGCCCCTCAAACTCATCCCCCTCATACCGAGTCCACGGGAACAAGACAAACCCTCACGGCTATCTCTCTCCAGACGCTCCGCACATCCCCGTAGGCGATGGTGAGCTTCCCTCGGTCCTCCTCTTCCTCGCCGTACGAGCTCAGTTTCCAAAGATAGCAGATACGCAACAACAAAATTGGATCTCTATCCCACGGGAAGCACTGGAAGATCTCGTAGAACCACACCTGTGACAAAAGCAGAAAAGGCTCAGTGCAAAAGACAATGGAGAAATGACAGACTGCTAAATCAAAAAACAGCAATAAACTCATACCTCCAGAGAAAAGTCAAAACAGGCCAAAGAACTGGCAACACCCTGGCTAAACCGTCCAACGGTGATTCAACCACCGGCCGTCGCCGTAAGACCGGTCTCGCCCACTTCAACGGTAATTCAATCTCGGCCGTCAGCCGTAAGACCGGTCTCGCCACTTCACTTCAACGGCAATTCAACCACCGGCCATCGGCGTAAGACCGGTCCTCGCCACTTCAACGGCAATTAACCACCGGCCGTCAGCGTAAGACCGGTCCTCGCCCACTCCAACGGCATCCAACCACCGCCGCCGCGTAAGACCGACTCCGCCACTTCAACGGCAAATCAACCACGGCCGTCGCCGTAAGACCGGCCCCGCCACTTCAACTGCAATTCCAACCACGGCCATCGGCGTAAGACCGGTCTCCCGCCACTTCAACGGCAATTCAACCACCGGCCGCAGCCGTAAGCACCGGTCCTCGCCACTCCAACGGCACCTAACCATCGGCCGGCCGTAAGACCGGACTCCGCCTACTTCAACGGCAAATCAACCACCGGCCATCGGGCGTAAGACCGGTCTCGCCACTTCAACGGCAATTCAATCCCCGCCATCGCCGTAAGACCGGTCCTCGCCACTTCAACGGCAATTCAATCCTCCGCCATCCGCCGTAAGACCGGTCCTCGCCCACTTCAACGGCACTCCAAACCACCGGCCGTCAAGCGTAAGACCGGACTCCGCCCACTTCAACGGCAAATCAATCCCGGCCGTCGCCAGTAAGACCGGTCCTCGCCCACTTCAACGGCAATTCAATCCCCGACCATCAGCGTAAGACCGGTCCTCGCCCACTTCAACGGCAACTCAACCACCGGCCGTCAAGCGTAAGACCGGTCCTCGCCCACTTCAACGGCAATTCAATCCGGCCATCGCGTAAGACCGGTCCTCGCCACTTCAACGGGGTAATTCAACCACCGCCGCTGGGCCGTAAGACCGGTCTCGCCTCACTTCAACGGCAACTCAACCACCGGCCATCAAACGAAAGACCGGTCCGCCACTTCAACGGCAACTCAATCCCTCGGCCATCAACGTAAGACCGGTCTCGCCCACTCCAACGGCAATCCAACCACCGCCCGCTCAACGGCAATTCGTGAAGGAGCCAACACCTCCTGAAGACGTAATGTCAAGGCGCAAGACGCTCCAAACGCTCAACGACAACTTCAACCACCGGCTCCTCAAAAGAGGTCCGAAGTCATCTTCCCAATGTAAAAGGGCCCCTACAAGGTCATGCATCCCTGCAATTCAAGCACCGGCAGTCAGATGTAAACCCGAACTTCGCCCACCTCAACGGCAACGCAAGCACCGGCCATCAAAGTAAGCCCGAGCTCCTCCCCAACAAGTCGAGAGGGAAGTCATACAAGACTGCGTATCCTCAAAGCACTGCCATCATCCTTGCCCACTCAACGGCAAAACAAGCACAAGAAGGGAGCCAACACCTCCGAGTACAAGTCCTAAGGCACGAAGCGCTCCGAAACGCCAAATGGGGAAGCAATCACGGCCGTCATCTCGCCCACTTCAACGGCAACAAGCAAGCACGGCAGTCATCGTAAGTCCAACCTTTCTACATCAACATGCAAAAACACAAATGGCATCTACGCCTCTCGAAGCACAAGGCGCCACACCTCCACACCTCGCGGCTAGAGGACGATTCAAAGTCCTCGCGCATTACATCCACAATCGCGGCTAGAAGACGATTCAAAGTCCTCCTGGGCCGTGGCACCAACCGCCGCCATGACGATTCGAAGTCCTCCGGCCGTGGCACCAACCGCCGCCGCATGACGATTCAAAGTCCTCCAACGTGGCACCAACCGCCGCCGTAGGACGATTCAAAGTCCTCCCAAGTGCACCAACCGCCGCGATGACGATTCAAAGTCCTCCGGGCCGTGGCACCAACCGCCGCGATGACGATTCAAGTCCTCCTGGGCCGTGGCACCAACCGCCGCATGACGATTCAAAGTCCTCCGGCCAGGCACCAACCGCCGCGATGACGATTCAAAGTCCTCCGGGCCGTGGCACCAATCCGCAATCGAAGACGATTCAAGTCCTCACAACTATCTCTCCGCCCTAAGGCCTTAAACCACCCGATTAGGAAAATCGTAAAACTTCCATCCCAGTGACGCCACCACGTCCTACCACCGACCTACATGCGGTCACCAGACGCCACCACGCTCCTACCACCGACCTACGCGGCTACCCAGACGCCACCACGTTTACCACCGACTTCCATGCGGCTACCAGACGCCACCACGCTCTACCACCGACTCCATGCGGCCACCCAGACGCCACCACGCTCTACCATCGACTCCATGCGGTCACCCAGACGCCACCACGCTCTTGTCCACCGACCTATGCGGTCACCCAGACGCCACCACGCCCTTATCACCGACCTATGCGGCCACCAGACGCCACCACGCCCTTCACCGACGATGCGGCCACCCAGACGCCACCACGTCCCTACCACCGACCTATGCGGTCACCCGTGATGCCACCACGTCTCCTTATCACCGACCCATGCGTCACCCAGACGCCACCACGCTCTTATCACCGACTCCATGCGGTCACCCAGACGCCACCACGTCCCTATCACCGACCTATGCGGTCACCCAGACGCCACCACGCCCTTATCACCGACCTATGCGGGCCACCCAGACGCCACCACGCCCTCACCACCGACCTCGGCGGTCACACGACACTTCGTGGCACCACCACGCCCGTATTCACGTAACACTCACCCCACACCCGAACTACGACTGTGCTTGATTCCCGCCAGTGGATACGTAGGAATCCTATCACGTGGTCCAAATCCTATTGACCTAAACGGTCACCCAAAAGGACACCACCACGTCCTCACTTTGACCCTCACTGGCCACTTCCTCTCCCAAAGACGCGATCCAGATTAGGACCCTTATCTTATCGGCGACCCCACTTCTTTCATAAGTGACGCCGTCCGAGGGGCTTCGTAAGTACCCCAATCTGGATCACTCCTTTAAAACACACGGGAAACACCGTAGACTCATCCACGCAGCCTCGTAGACCTCTCACTCAAAACCCTCTCAAAACCCTCTCAAACCCCCAAACAAACCAAGGAGGAGCCTTTCGGGATAAAAGGGACAAAGGACCTTTTCGGGAATTTTCAGAAATCGTAAAAGCAATTAAGGTCCGTACGGACCTCTTTTGTTTCAATGATTACTAAATCCCCTTAAAGTCCACAATATTCCTCAAATCCCTAAGAAATGATGACTTCCTCAGAGTTGGTCCGACGACTTCTTTGCATGCAAGATGGTCCGTACTGACCTTATTGCATGGGGACATCATCATTCCGTAATATTCTCCATCATTGCATTCCCTCAAATCGAGGAAATCCAAAATTTCGGATAACCAAGAAGGTCCGTACGGACCTCTTGCTCCGAAATTTTTACTATAAATAGAGGGCTCCCTCCTCATTCTCGCAGACCTCCCTCTTCTCTCTTCCTCCCTTAGCCTTCTCGGCTCCCTCTAAGTCCTCGAGGCACTCCCGCCCTTCGATCCTTCCGAGGCCTTCCGAGCTCCTCGCGGTGCTCCGAAGCCTCCCCGAGCGCTCCCGAGACGCTCCCGCGCTGCCCCGAGGCACTCGAGGTACTCGAGGCCCCTCGTGGTACTCCGAGGCCTTGCTCGGTCTTTCCACGGTGTCCCGCTCTTTCCGAGTCAAACCGACGATCCCAAACCACACCGAAACTCCGCCCGAGTGACTCCCGCCACCACAACGCACGCCGAACCTCTCGCCCGAGTGATCCCGACGATCCCCACGCACGCCGAACCTCCGCCCGAGTGATCCCGACGATCCCCACGCACGCCGAACCTCTCGCCCGAACGCAGCCTCGCAACCTCAACTCACGCCGAAACTCGTCCGCGGACAACCGGCATCTCCCGAAGCAATCCCGATCCATACCGAACGCTACTCCGACCTCAAACACTATTCCCAAATGCGAAGACAGACACGAACCAACATTGGTAAGGCTTCCTTCCTATACTATTTCAATACATTTCCATACGTAGCATACAAATGTAGACATCCGATACAACATGCATTTTTAAAAGCACACACACACACACACACAACATTTAAAGGATATTAGGGGTATCCGAAAGACTCGTTTTACGAGGCTACTCTGGTGAGCTCTAATATTCTAATATTCTCTTCCCCTGGGAGTCATCTCGACCTCCGAACTCAAAATCTCATCACACAAAAACGGTTTAAAATTATCTTTAAACCGATGCCCTTTTTCAATGTTTTGGGGCTTAATAAAAACTGCGTGGCGACTCTACAAAATGCGAAAGCAAAACGGCGAGACACCTCCAACGCGCAACGCTAAAACGGAATAAGCGATGCCGGGCGCGATTGTGCGCCTCTGATCCGGCGACTTCCCCGAACAAATGACGAACGCGAGATGCCGGCCTCGCGCGAGCCGGATCCCGGGTAATTTCTGGGCCAGGGTGCGGTGTTTACAGAATAGATAGAAGAAACGGGATCATGCATAAGGAGGAGGGGAGAGAAAGAATTAATTGATGATCACACCCTAGAACCTTTCGAGTTAGGCCCTGAAGGTGCACTAATCAACGTTCATCCTTGGGGGATTGTTGATCATGGGACGATTATTACTAAGGTGGAAGGAAAGAAATAGTTCCTAGATCCATTGGGTTTCTTAGGCGAAACCTTAGATCATCCTCGGCTATGAACAATTAAATATATTAAAACAACCCTAAATCTAGCGTATATGGCATAAGCAAGAAATAAAGCAATTAAAATATACTAAGCATGCAAACAATAATAATAAAGACAATAATAAAGGACAAGAATATTAAAAGAGAGAGTCTTACCAATTGTAGCAAGATTTTGGGGTCGAATCTTGACGATTCGAGAGGAAAAAGAAGAACTACGGGTAAAGCAAGTGTGGTCTCGCTTCTCCCGGAGAAAATTGTGTGTGAATACGGGGAGCCGGCACCCCTATTTATAATACTGAACTTGGGCCGGGCTCTCTAAAGGGTCGATCGGCTCTAGGACAAGGGTCGATCGGCTCTAACAAAGGGTCGATCGGCCAATGCACGGCAAAGGGCCGATCGGCTCTTCCAACTCGGCGTACCTTCCACGCCGACAATGACGGCGCCGGTACGGAAGAATTAATGAGCTTTTAGGTTAGGGTTTCGCTAGGTTTCTTAATTAATATTAACCGGGCCGTGCATTTGGACTACCTTTTTTCGGGACCGGGTACTCAACAACCCCGTCCTAGTGATTTAATCGCAGGCTATCAACATTTACATTTATGTTTATTAGAAATTTTATCTCATCCATTTTTTGGAGCAAACTTGCTGAGTAGTTGACTAGTTTTATTGCTAAAGATTCTATTCATATATCCTTGCTCAATTTTTGTCAGTCAACTAATGATTTCCAACATGATGATTTTTATGGTATGCATACCTGAGTTCCCCTCTCCCAAATACTGTTATTGTGCGTGTGATTGTTTTTTAATGAATTCACTCCTAAAATGCAAACAGAAGAAGAAAAAGCTTTTAAAGAAAGTAAGAAAGAAAAGTGAAATGAAGAGTTTTGGAAATCAAATTAAACCCATGAAATTGAGTTGAAGTATGATGGATTCTTTGTTATAGTTTCATAATTTAAGTGATGTTGTTATTCTATGTGTGTGTGTGTGTTGTGGGTATATAAGTATGTGGGTTTGTATGTGTGTGTGGGTTTTGAGTTTCAATCAAATTATTGATGCTTATGAATGTTATATGATGTTAGAATTGATAAAATATGTTATATATGTTCAAATTTCATATGTGAGAATCTATAACTTGGTATGTGTAAGTTGTTTTTCATGGCTGCCATGTTTATGTATGTGGGTATATGTAGATTTATGAAGTTGAGGCTAATTTGGTGAAAATGTTGTTTTGAATTAGAATTATGGGGTTATGTATAATCTGCCGCACACTACCTCACTGGTTCTAGATCCCATTTTTGGGCGATTGATGGCATCGCGGACGGTGATATATGTCGCCTACGTTTGAGCGCCTGATATCAATCCTGGCACCATAGATGCACCTTAGGTCGGATCACACTTTTTGATCAAGCAGTCAACTGTTTACTCTTAATTTGTATTAGATGGCTTGTGTAAAGTCAAAGGGGGAGGGAGGGGGGTGAATGTCTAAAATTAGGAAGACTTGGATGGAAGTATTGTTAAGGAATTAGACTCCTAATCATTGTCTAAAATTAGGAAGAAAACTCTTAGTGGCACTGCTTGTAGGGTATTGTCGTTGGTGGTTAACATCTTAAAATATAAATAAGATGAGAGCCTTTTCACCCACGCCTATCAAAATCCGTCCATTTGATCAAGAAAGATAGAGCAAATAAGTTCTCCATCGCTTGAGCAAAGGATTTTCGTTTAATAAGAGTTTTTCCAGCCACTGCCCTCTTCTCTAGATCTCAAACATCATAGCCATGTTTGTGACAGTGTCTGCTTTCTCTTCACCGGTGTTATACTGTTACCTTGTTTTTACTTGTGACCGTATAACACCAAGGAAGAGTAAACAGCACCGTCACAAACATGGTCGTTATGTTTGAGATCCTTAGAGAGGAGGACAAAGAAACTGGAAAAATTCTTATTAAACAGAAAATCCTTTGCTAAAACAATGAGAACTTGTTTGCTCTGTCTTTCTTGGTCTAAGATGAGATAGGGTTTTGATAGTTGTGGATGAGAACGACTCTCATCTTGTTTATAAATGTTAATTTAATTCATCATTGTAAAATTATATATTTTACAACAAAGAATTAATATTTAAAATTATTCACAATATTAATAATTTAAAAAATATGTTAGATGTGTGTGTTAATTCATTATTGTAAAATTATGCATTTTACAAAGAATGAATAAAAATTAATGTTACGACGTGACGTTGTGACGGTTGAAACACAAAAGCTTAGAAACCCGTTTAAGAATCTTTTAACTTATCATGTTGAGGTCAACATGTAGTCATCGATTCTTAAATTGTCCGTGTGGATGCCTTGAAATGCACGATTATATGATTTTGTAAATATCGTCATTGTCTATTAAAATTGCTTGAATAGTCGATAGTTGAGATATTTCAGTTGCATTAATCCTATTGTTCTCTAAGTGTATACTAGACATGGTTGATTACACACTGTCGATTCTAATCGATAGTGTTTGATTGACCTAGTCTACGTCGTGCACTTGGAGACCATGGGGTTATGCTGTCGAAATTTCTTGATTTTCGATTATAAAGCAAGTAGACAAAGTGATATTTGCAATTCATACGTGTATTTCGGGATGGGATAGAAGCCAACCCCAATTCTAAACCTAATGGACATGAATTGTCCTTTCACCCTAGGGAATGATAAACTTTACAACAATGAATTAAATATTAATATTTAAAATTATTCAAAATATTAATAATTAAAAAAATGTGATAGATGTGTGCGATAGAAGCCAACCCCAATTCTAAACCTAAATGAAGTGTCTTGTTGCTTTTAAGTTTGTAATCCAAATTTAGGGGATTGTAATGCGTTAATTACATCTAAACTGTTAATATATTATGAAATGCAGGAGTTAATTATGTCTGGAGAAGATCGTAGTTGGATGGATAATCGTAGTAATCCCGGTAGAAGGGGTGTCAGACCTCAATTCTTAGAAGGTTTAGAACATTTCGTGGAGTTTGCTAGAGCGCATCCCCAAGGCATGCGTGATGATAAGATTAGGTGTCCTTGTAAAAAGTGTAAGAATAGAAAATATCTAAGTGTTGGATGGGTAAAGAAACATGTTTTGGAGGCGTGGTTTGTTGATGGTTACAAGGTACGGGTAGCGCACGGGGAGCTTTATGTGGTTGAAACAAGTGTTCGCAATCATCCTACTGTATCACGTGGTCCGCCAAGGGAACCTGAACATTTGATTGATGAAGAGGAGCCGTATATCGGTTTGGATGATATGGTTCGAAATGCGGCTGGCCCAGAGTTTGATTGGAACCCTAATCCAACAGAGGCACCAAATCCCGTTGCAAAGAAGTTTATGGATTTAATGGACTCTGCAAATGAGAAAATTCATCCCGGTGCAAAGGCTACGTTGTTAGAGCAAGTGACTCGAGCTTCTAACTATCAAGGCCGATACAAATATGAGCCAAAGATACTTACGATCGTATCATGTCATGGGGACAATGGATGCTACCCGAAGAAAATAATATGGTTCACAATTTTTATGAGACGAAAAAGTTGGTGGGGCAGATCGGTCCTGGGTATGTTAAAATTGATGCTTGCAAGAATCAGTGCATGCTTTTTTATAAGGAAAATGAGGGCCTCGATTCATGTTCAATATGTGGACTTAGTAGGTATAAGCCACCACGCCGTGGTAGTGCCAAGAACAAGAAAACGTGCCTCAGCGCAGCTTGCGTTATATGCCGCTAATTCCTGTGTTGCAACGAATTTACGCATTGAAAGAAAGCTCGTAAGCCATGCGTTGGCACAAAGAGTGTCCTCGTGAAGAGGGTGTGATGACTCATCCTTCCGACGGTGAAGCATGGAAACATTTTGATGCCACTTACCCCGATTTTACCGGATCCTAGAAACATAAGGTCGGGGATATGTATTGCATGGGTTTTCTCCATTTGGACCAGGGCAAAATCTTATTCATGTTGGCCGTTATAGTCACAAAGCGTATAATCTTCCCCGTGGTTATGTATGACTCGATCCTTATATGTATTTGAGTTTGTTCATTCCCGGCCTTCGAATCCGTGCAAAAACATTGATGTGTATCTTCGACCTCCGATGGATGAACTCAAACACTGTGGAATGATGGTGTCCGACATGGGATGCTTACAAGTTGCAAAATTTTAACATGAGGGCTGCAGTGATGTGGACAATTAATGACTTTCCTGCTTATGGTATGATGTCAGGATGGAGCACACATGGGAGATTGGCATGTCCGTATTGTATGGAAAATACAGATGCATTCACACTTCAAAGCATTACAAGAAGCAAGTTGTTGGTTTGATTGCCACGCATGCTTTCTTCCTAGTGACCATCCATTTCGTAAATGTAAGAATGCTTTTACCAAAAATAGAGTTGAGCATCGGCCCCCTCCTCGTCCGGGAGTGGCGAGGATATTTTTGAGCAGTGTGTCCGAGGTGTCCGATGTCGGGTGGGGAAAGTTGTTTTCAAAGGATAGACCAGACGGATTTGGTAAAGACCATAACCGGATTAAAAAGAGTATATTTTGGGAGTTACCTTATTGGAAGACGAACTTGATAAGACATAACCTTGATGTCATGCATATTGAAAAAATGTGTTTGACAATATTTTCAATACGTTGATGGGTTTTAAGGCCTCAACGAAGGACACAGACAAGGGTCGGCTAGACCTTGAAGCGATTTTCAATCGTAAAGATCTCAACATTGTTAAAGTTAATGGAAAAGATTTCAAACCAGTTGCTCCCTTGTTCTCGTCAAGAGAGGATAAGCAACGTGTTCTCGCAGTGGTTGAAAGATTTGAAACTTCCCGATGGGTATGCATCTAATATTGGCAACCTGTGTGAATGTGGAAGAAGGGACGGTATATGGGTTGAAAAGTCATGATTGTCACGTATTATTGATAGGTTGCTACCCATTGCATTTAGGGACATTCTCCCTAATGAAATATGGGTTGCCCTACCGTAATTGGAGTGAATTCTTCAGAGCATTGACTTCCAAAGACTCTTCGTGTTGAGGATATGAGAAGACTCGAAGAGAGCATTGTGGTGACAATATGCAAGCTTGAAAAGATATTTCCGCCATCTTTCTTTGATTCAATGGAGCATTTACCAATTCACCTAGCTTATGAAGCTAGAGTTGGAGGACTTGTTCAGTACATATGGATGTATCAATTTGAATGATTTTTGGGGAGTTTGAAAAAGAAAATGAGCAATAGAGCAAAATTTGAGGCATCTATGTCTGAATCAGTGATTGTCGATGAAATTGTGTCGTTTGTTTCAACATATTTTCACCCCGACATTGAGACAAGGTTCACTAAAGTGGGACGCAATTATGATGGGGGAGTCACTGATCCTGATGGAAAAATTTCAGTTTTTTCTTCTCCTGGTCGATTCCTTCGCAATAGAAAGTGCACGCGCATGCTAAGCAAAAAGAATTAGAAGCGGCTAAACTCTATATTCTCCTTAACTGTGCTGAGGTCGAGGACTACTTGAAGTAAGCATTCTTCATTTGTTATTAAGTAATGTTAATCCTAATAAATTTAATACGAACTAAGCAACTTTATGTTCTCCTTGAATGCAGTATGTTCGAAGAACAAGCTGGAGACATTGCGCCTGAATTGATTTCACTAAGGACAGACAACGAATTTCCCTCCTGGTTTAATAATTATGTAAATGCCAATTCATTAATTCAATGTTTTTAATAGAATTTGAAGTATGAGTTTTTTACTATCTATGTGTTTTTATTTAGATTTTGAACAACCGTGGAGATGCAAAAGCTGCGAGATTACAAGCATTAGCACACGATCCGTCCTTAAGAGTGAATGTATATAAGGGATATTTTGTCAATGGCTACGTATTTCACACCGAAGAATATGGCCAAATGAAATCAACTTGGAATAGCGGGTTCAATCTCAAAGGAAATCTCGATTATTATGGCGTATTGAAAGAAGTTATTGAATTGGAGTACTTTTTTGGAAATTATGTAGTTCTTTTCAATTGTGAGTGGCGGGACGCTGAGCGAGGCATTACAAAACATGGCACTTTTGATCTCATTGACTTAAATCATTCTTCTAGGCATAATGGTGATGATGTGTTCATTCTTGCATCTCAAGCACAACAGGTGTATATGACCCCCTACCCCCGTCGACGAAGAGAGTCTAGTGGATGGTGGGCCGTATGGAAAACCAAAGCAAGAAGCACTTTTGATATACCATTGCGTGCAAAAACGTCTACTTCAAATATTGATTCATCATTAAATGATTGTTATCA
Organism: Adenophora triphylla var. japonica; assembly: GCA_022495995.1. Taxonomy (NCBI): domain Eukaryota; kingdom Viridiplantae; phylum Streptophyta; class Magnoliopsida; order Asterales; family Campanulaceae; genus Adenophora; species Adenophora triphylla. The sequence continues at coordinate 215,679 of JAFEMH010003895.1, read as the reverse complement.
GGAAGAGGAAATGCCTATACCTCCGATTATTTCCTTGAATGATAATGTCGAGGATGAAGCATTAATGGCCGAAAACACCCGTCCACTAGGGAGGAAGTCACTTTCAATGAAATCGAGTATGACAATGTGGAGGATGAGGAAGGAGAAGGGTATATATCTGGGTCCGATGATGAAGATGGGGAAGAAGACGACGACGAGAAAACTAGTGAAGAAGAAATTAAATTTTGTAGTGATAGTGATCAAGATTGTAGTGAATGAATCAGCTTTAGTTTTAATTCGTATAATGTTTTGTATATAATGTTTACATTTTATATCACTTATCACCGTCCAATTTATCTCGCAATTAATAGAATCATTTTTTTCATCTCTACTATGCTTTTCAATTTTACTTGGTTACTCTTACATGCTATGTAATATTACATCTATCTCATGATTTAGACAATAAATGCTTCCTACTATTATAAATGCAAACATAGTGTATATTGGCTACAAACATCTTACTCCACCACTACTATCACGTACAACCACTACCACCATTACTACTATACTATTACAAATTACATATTACCACTACTATTACTAATACTACTACGTATACCACCATACACTACCACCACTACTACTACCACTACTAATACTATTACCACTAATTACCATACACCACTACATCACTACACATGCCAAACCGCGTGATTTGCGAGAACTTTTCAAAGCCGGAATCGCATTGCTCATTCCAGCATCCATACCACAAGAATCCTATTTGAAGAACAATGTTAAAATTCAAGATTTTAAATCAACAGTTCGTTAAAATTAACAAAATAGAGAGGGGTAGAGAGGTTTACATTTATAATGAGCCGGGAGTGGAGTTCAGCCTTGCACAGCATTTGGCCCAAAGATTGAAACTTTGAAAGTAGATTTACACCAATCAAAACAAGATCTCAACCCAGCTTTTTGTATCTTCTACAATCAGTCACCCATTTGCAAACAAATTTTTCTCCATTTTTTCATCTTCCACCTTCCATTTCCAAATTCAGCTTTTAGAACAGGGAAATGGAAGGTGGAGATTGAAAAATTGGAGGAAAGTTCTGCTTTGTAAATGGGTGGCTTCACTTTGTAGAAGATACAATAACCGGAGTCGGGATTTTCTTGTTTTCCGATTAATTAGTAAATCTACTTTCAAAGTTTCAATCTGGGCCAAATGCTTGTGCAAAAGACTTGAGATTTTCCACTCCACCATTATAAATGTAAACCCTCTCTCTACCCCTCTCTATTTTGTTAATTTTGTGCTATAACTTGAACTTGTTGGTTTAAAATCTTGAATTTTGCCGTGTGTTCTTCAAATAGGTTCTTGTAATTGTAGTGGATCCTCGAATGAACAATGCTTCGATTCCCACTTTGAAAAAGTTCTCACCAAATCACACGTTTGGGCCATGGTAGTGATAGTAGTGGTGGAGTGGTGGTGGTGGTAGTTGTGGTAGTGGTAATAGTGGTGGTAGTATTAGTAGTGGTAGTATTAGTAGCGGTAGTAGTAGCTGGTAGTAGTAGCGGTGGTGGTAAAGGGTGGTATACGTAGTAGTATTAGTAATAGTAGTGGTAGTAGTGATGGTAGTAGCGGTAGTGGTGGTAGTAGTGGTGGTGGTAGTGATAGTGGTGGTAAGACGTAGTGGTGGTGCGTGATGGTGGTGGTAGTAGTGATGGTGGTAATGGGACTCTCTTTTCACATAGTGTATATTGGCCGCAAAACATCTTACTCCATAATTTGCTTGGACATGTAGTCATTATTTTGAATGCTTCCTACTATTTAAATTTTGTTCTACTTGATTCATTTTCTGTCTACATATATAATATTCTAGTTTAGATATGTCGGGTCGAGGTGGCAATCGTTCAAAGAGAGGGAAGGTTGCGAGTTTTGTGCATCGTCTTGTTTCACCAAGGACGGGAGGGAGGGGCACTACTTCTGATTCTGGACGTAGTGATGATGATGTGAGCAGTCCAGGTATTGATAGCTTTAGTGTTCCTGTTAGTGAACCATCCGGGCGGGTTAATTTGGACACAATTATTAATGAGGAAGGAAAAATGGAAATATCTATCTCTCCCAAAGGGCGCAAGTATTATTTAATTGTAAATGTCATATATATAATGTTTACATTTTATTATTATCTTTTTATTTGTATATATATTGATATATTATTTTTTAATTAATATCTTAATAGGTTTATACATGGTGGTTGTCGAGACCCTGCTCGATGGTTTGGGGATTTATTCAGTGGGTATACTTTTGAGGAATTTTATCCCACCCCAAAGTCAATATCAAAAGATATGTACGATATCTGGTATAGCCATGTTTCGGGTAAAATTACTTAATTCTCTTTCCTTTGTAAAGTTTGTAGATTAGTCCCCTATTCATCTTTATGTTCTAATTTACGCTTAATAATTAATTAGCAACAACTATTTTACTCCCTGTTTATTTAACTACTTTTACTATTTTTGTAGCACATATATTCTTGCCCCGGATTCTCCGACCAACAAATAAAGAAGGCTTTCAAGCAACTAGTTGCTGAGCGGTACGCTGGCAAAGTGTATGACATGAAAAAAAAAAGTGGCTAAGGGATGGTTTGCCTTCAGCTAATTTCTCGAATAGTGCGTGGGAGCAGTTGGAAGCCTATTGGAATAGTGAAAATTTTAAAAAAAATCAGAAATTGCAAAAAATAATAGGAACTCACAAGAGGGGCGGGGGAGTGTGCACACTGGAGGATCGATTAACTTCAGCGAGACTTGGTCTCGAATGGTAAACTTACTTAATTTATTATCCGTTTGTAAATTAAGCAATACTCTATTTGATTCATATATTGTTATTATTTGATGAAATTTTGAAGTTTTAATTTTTTTTATATGTTAAGCGTAAGAAACAAGGAGATGATGAGGCTGATGCAGCTGATGTTTTTATGGCTACACATACTGCGGAGGCTCCTGATGGCTCAGGGCCACAATGGGTTAACCCTTATTACCAGACCCTTTATGTAAGTGTTAATAGTATTTTCTATTAGTAAATTATAAATTATTTAGTTAAAGAAACACTACAAGAAAGGAGGCTATTTACGGCACTTACTTACGGCGGTGGACACGCGTCCGCCGTATATATTATATATATACGGCGGTTCTGCATACCGCCGTATATATATAATATATACGGCGGATTAGGCCGCCGTAAATAAGTAATGTACGTACATTTGGTATGTACGTACATGAGATCAAAGTTATATACGGCGGTATATCAGTAGCCGCCGTATATAGGTACTTATTATCGGCGGTTAATACGCGTCCGCCGTAAATAATACACATTATTTACGGCGGTGTACAATATCCGCCGTAAATGTTATTAAATACCGGGAAACCAAAATTTCCCTATTCAGTTTCGCGGTAATCTCTATCTCTTTCTCTCTTTCTCTCTCTCCTCCATAGCTAGGGCACGAAAATCTCCTCCATAGCTAGGGCACGAAAATCCGACGCCGGTGACCAAATCAGCAGGTATGTATTGTGTATTTACTTTTAATTTTTTGGTTTTTATTGTTCTTGGTCTTGGTCTATATCTCAGTCTCTCTTTCTCTCCTCTATAGCGTATCTCAGTCTCTCTCTCTCTCCTCCAGCCAGGGAAATTGAGCTTTGATTTCTTCGAACAACAACAATCAGGTATGCATTTCTTTTCCCTTTTCTAATTTACTTTTAATTTCTGGGTTTTTTTATTCTTGGTGTTGTGAGTTATTGTTGATGTTGTTGTTGTTGTTGTTGGTATTGCTTCAGTCTCTGTTTTTTGTTCTTTTTTTTTTAACTCAATAATGTTAGTACTCCGATATATTATGTTTATGTATATAAATAAGCCAGAAAAAAAAAAAGAAATTATGAGAAATATGATATGAAATAATAGATCTGCAGCCAAATCTTATTTAATTTCTATGAATTTACATACATGACATGATATTGATACATTTGTTGTTTGTCATATGATCTCCGACCCACATGTCAAAAATCGAACAAGAAAGGAAACATGGAAATAGCATATTAAGATTAAAACTAAGAAGAAATTTAAAGTGAAATTAAATTAATTAGTAGTATTAATGAAGGGAAAGAAAAAAGAAAACAGAAGATGGAAAGCATCATAATGTTTCTTCTCACTTTTCATGGTTGAATTCTTTTGATGTAGCTAGTGTAAATGAGGATGTATACACGCCCTAACTTGATAAAGCACATAATCTTTTTAGCAATCTAGATGTTGTTTTGCACATCAACCTAGTTCCTTAAATTAGCTTCTCAATTAGGGGGGGGGGGCTTGTGAGAGAGAACGAATGAATGTTGTCATAGGGTTATACTATATCATGGGCCCAAGTTCGACTAATAGGCTAGACTCCAACAATGTATATTATCTATATTTGGACAAAAGTTGTACATATTTAGACTATGTTTGTTTATGAGTTTATTTTTATTCTAAAATTTGTGTCTCTCGGTCTTATATATAGGTTGTATTTTAACGTTAAAAATATCAAGTCAAGTCATATATGGACAAAAGTTGGATTGATTTGGATAATCGAATTTCAAATGAGTATATGTTCTGGGTTAACAACTTTCTCGATTTTGCATTCTCAAAAAGTCCGTTGGTGTTAAAGAAATATATTGTCCTTGTAAAAAATGCGCAAATCGTTACCAAAAAGATCGTGCAACCGTGAAATCACATTGTATTGAAGTGGGATTTCAAAAAGATTACAAGAATTGGATTAGCACTTAGGAAGAGTACATTTCGCGAATAAGAATGATAATAATGATAGGACAACCGAAGATGGCATTGAAATTGAATTGGGCGTGCAAGATTGTATGAGGCGAATGGTACATGAAGGGATGGGTATGCCGGATAGTAACTACAAACAAGAATTGAAGAAATCGTACAACCGTATGCATCCACCGCAAAGTTTAGACTTTGGAGAGATGCCGATCAAGCCTCATGGGAAGGGTGTGATAAGTTTACGCACTCTCATTTATTGTAGAACTTATGCACTGGAAGGCTAATTATCGAGTGGCCGATAAGAGATTTACTTCTTTATTAAAAATTTTCATTAGGGCATTGCCTCGCCGCCGAAAGTGCCAAGTTCCTATCGTGAGGCGTACAAGATGATCGCGGATTTGGGTTTTAGTTATAAAACGTGGGGACGCGTGCATTAATCATTGTATGTTGTTTCGAAATGAAACCGAAAACTTACTAAATGTGAAATTTGTGGAGCCTCTAGATATAAGCAACAAGAAGAAGGGGGTAGCGCGAAGGTGCGGAAACAAGTGGCAAGAATAAACTTCCCAAGCATGTAGCGATGAAGAAAGTATGGCATTTTCCCTTAAAGCCAAGGTTGCAAAGGTTGTATTGGTCATCTAAGACCGCGACACTCATGAGATGGCATGCCGAGAAAAGAATAGACGATGGTGTGCCGAGGCATCCCGAAGACTCTCGTGCGTGGAAGGAATTCATGAACGTTATCCATTATTTTCAAGTGAAATTCGGAATGTTAGATTGGGATTAGCATCTCGACGGATTTAATCCTTTCGTAACAATGACTATATCTCACAAAGATTTGCCGTCATTGTGCTTATGCCATACAATCTTCCCACCTTGGTTATGCATGAAACAGCCATATTTCTTCTTGTCGGTGTTACTCAAGGCCCAAAAGGGCCGGTAACAAGATAGATGCGTATCTCCAACCGTTAATTGATGAGTTGAAGGAATTGTGGGAAGATGGTATATCAACTTATTACGCATCAAGGAACGAGTTGTTTACTTTACGAGCTTCACTATTATGGACAATAAATGACTTTCCCCGCATATGCATGTTGTCCGGATGGAGCACTAAAGGTGAATATGCTTGCCCTTGTTGCAATGTGAGACCTCAAGCACGATGGTTGGATCATGGTGGCAAGTATTGTTATATTGGTCATCGACGCTTCTTGCCTAGGAGTCATGCTTTTCGTAAGGATAAAGCTCTTTGATGGTACTCATGAAGTGAGAGATAAGCCCAAGTTATTGCTTGGAACAAAATTGCTTAAACAAGTTGAAAATATGGAAACAAAGAATAAAATAGAAGATGTTATTAAAAAGAGGAAAAGAGAAGAGGGTGAGAAGCAACAAGCCGTTGGAGAAAAGAAAGGTTCCTAAGTTGTGTCACAATTGGAAAAAGAGGAGTATCTTCTGAGTTGCCATATCAAGTGCAAATAATCATGTTCGCCATAATTCGATGTTATTTTGATTCAATCTATAACTGAATGTTATACATTGAAAAAATGTGTGTGAATATATGTAGCTATATACTGCTAGGTAATCATGGGAAATCAAAAGATGGACAATGATAAATATTTGCAAAAGTGAGAAAGACAACTAAAATGAGATAACATCTCAAACTATCAGATCACTACAAAAGCTCCTATCCGGCAAGATATTCATGAACTCGCCTCACTTACAATGAGTAAGAAGCAGAAGACACATTCTGAAAGTTCTAAAGGAGCTGTCCCTGATGGCTACTCAAACATATCTTGTTGTGTAAGTATCATAGAGGAAAGAGCTATGCCATGGGAGCTATTTAGTCTATAAGAGCCACGATAGCTCATATTTTGCTCCAACAACTACTCCCTTTAGTCAGTGCGTTGCCTACTCGCTGTAAAAGCCATCATCGAAGTCGGGCACCCCTTTATAATTATCCTCAAAGGTGAATACATTCTTACCGTATCTCGAAAGATACACATGGATCGATGGCCGTCACACTACGTGCCTCTTCTCGAGAAAATATTCTCACCACTCTTTCTTTGATGTTATGGAGCATCGATACGAGGCATATTAAATTCTCGAGGAGGCCTTCAATGAGCGTGGCAGTCTAATACAATTCACCTCGTCGATGTATTCCGGTAGAGAGGTAAGCCATCCATATTAAAATTTACTTATGAAAAAAAGTTAAATTCCTTTTACATCTGCTTTCTAGCCGATGCAACAAGTAAATGTTTCTTGTAGGTTTTTACTTACATTAAAATTATATGTTCGAAATCGAGCCCATCCTGAGGCCCTCCATGAGCTAAGGCAATCAGGTGCAATTGTCAAGAATGCATGACTTTTGCAGACGCAATATTTGACATATTGAGACAAAGTCCAATCGTCCAAGAAGAAATGATGATGAAGGTGACGAGTTAGCCGCTTTGCAGGAAAAGAAGAGGTTCACATTACCCTGATTCAGCCCATCATACGAGTACAAGCGCATAGATATGTGCTAACACCGAAGATGTTGAACAATACCTAGAGTAAGGATTCCTTACATGAGGCTTACATTCTTATATCTTTTATATTTCAAATTAATGAGGCTTACATTCATATTTTCATCCGCTCTAATGCATCGTGTACATTCGAGGGAGACATTACCCTAATCAACGACATCTTATGTAGAGAACATAATGATAAGTTTGTTAGGCCGGTTTAAGGATTACAAGTATGAAACTACCTATCATATAATAGTTTCAATTTATCGTTGTTAAATATTTTCCTTATTAAATTTTGCAGATACCTTTTTATACAAAAGGTATGCAGGATCTAAAGATGTAGTGCCCGAAAGAATTACTTAGTCCCGTATCAGTCCCCATATGGATGCGAGGCGGTATAAGTCTTACATAATGTTAGTTTTCATTTGATGTATGATGTCGATAGACGGAGAAAACATGCACAGTGGAGTCATGTCAATGTGTGACAGTAGTTTTGCAAGCCGAAAGGATAATAATCCCATTGTAGGGGATGTTAACTCTTACGGGGAGTTGATTGAGATCCTTGAATTATAGCAACTCAATAAGATTTGTATTGTTTAAACTAGGTGATTGGGTTGATAACCGACAGGCAAGATGGAAGATGAGCAAAATGGTACCAGTTTCCAGAATCGAACTAAACTGTTTATCATCGGATTCAATATATACAAACTATCTCTGGCGAACTCCCATCACAACTTTCTAGAATCACTTTCTAGGATCTTTAACATACCAAACTGACGTACTGAGATGCTAATATGAACGTTCATCACCAACTCCGATTATCCTTATACAACTCAGATTGAAGTTTACAAGAGTAAGTTTGCTTCATATCTTCCATCTCATCATCCATATCAACCCAATACACATCTTTAAACAATACAAATCTTATCGAGTTGCTATAACTAACTTTCAAGGATCTCAATCAACTCCCGTAGAAGTTAACATCCTCCTACAATGGGATTATTATCCTTCTAAGGCTTGCAAAACTTGTCACACTCCGCATTCAAAGATGACTCCACTATTTCAGTTTTCCTCCGTCATCGACATCCTTCACTGAATCGAAAACCATTTATTATGTGTAAGACTGAGTACCGCCTCGCATCCATATGAGGACCCAATGCAAGACTTCAGAATTCTTTCTAGCACTACATCTGGTCCCGCATACCTTTTATAAAAACAAAAATTTAATAAGAAAATATTTAAAACTATAAATTGAAACTATTATACGAAGGTGGTTTCCATACTACATAATCTTTAAACCAAAATGGGGCCAAACTTCCTATCATTATGTTCTTTCTTCTATAAGATGTCGTTGATTACGCAGGTAATGTCTCCCTCAAATGTACACGACGTTATTCCGAAAGCAGACGAAAATATGAATTGCAAGTAATAATTTGAAATATAAAAAGATATAAGGAATGTAAGTCTCTATGTAAGGAATCACTTACTCTAGGTATTGTCTAACATCTTCAAGTATCAGTAAAGCACATATCTATGCCATTGTACTGTGGATGTAATCAAGGGTAATTACTACTCTTCTTTTTCCTGGGCAAAGCGCCTCTAACTCATCACCTTCATCATCATTTCTTCTAGGACGATTGGACTTTGTCTCAACGCCATCCAAATATTGCGATAAAAAGTTTATGCATTCTTCAGCCCACAATTGGCTCAATACGGAGGCTCCTGGATGGGCTCGATTTCGAACATAATTTTTAATGTAAGTAGAAACCTACAAAACATTTACTTATGCTAAAGCAGACATGTAAAAAGGAATTTAACTTTTTCAAAGTAATTTCAATATGGATGTACCTTCCACCGGATACATCCAACGAAATTTGTATCGGGGCCTCAAGTAGCAAGGCCTTCCTTTACGCTAAATGCACCTAGCAAGTGCTCCATAACATCAAAGAAAGTCGGTGGGAATATTTTCTCGAGAGCACATAGTGTGACATGTACCTATCCGATCTTGTATCTTTTTCGAGACGCATGTATTCACCTTCGAGGATAATTGCCTAAAGAAATTCTAAGCCAACTCAATGATGGCTTTTACAAATGTATAGGCAACGCTTTTCGAACAAATAAAGTGGAGTAGTCATTGAGCAAAATATGACTATCATGGCTCTTAAGACCCCAAATAGCTCTTTCCTCTAGTATGTACACAACGAGATATGTTTGACGATTTGTGCAGCCATCTGTGACTTCTACTCCCTTTAGAACTTTCAAGAATGTGTCTTTATGCTTCTTACTATCAGAACTGAGCTCTGAGGCATAATATCTTCGCGCATTTGGAAGCTTTTGTAGAGATGCAATGGCTTCCGAATGTTCATCTCTTTTGTGTCTTTTTCTGCTTTATCATTATCTTGATTTCCTCGGCAGCACCTAGATCGTAAGAGTATGTAGCACATTATCACACACATTTTTTCAATGTGCATAACATCAAGATTATGACGAACATGATTATTTGCCCAATATGGCAACTCAAAGAAGATACTCCTCTTTTCCAATTGTGACACAACTTAGAACCTTTCTTTTCTCCAACTTGGCTTCGTTGCTTCTCACCCTCTCTTTTCCTCTTTTAATAACATCTTCTATTTTATACTTTGCTTCCATATTTTCAACTTGTTTAAGCAATTTTGTCTCCAAACAATAACTTGGGCTTATCTCTCACTTCATGAGTACCATCAAAAGAGCCTTTTATCCTTACGAAAAGCATGACTCCTAGCAAGAAGCGTCGATGACCAATATAACAATACTTGCCACCATGATCCAACCATCGTGCTTGAGGTCTCTACATTGCAACAAGGGCAAGCATATTCACCTTTAGTGCTCCATCCGCATAACATACGCATATGCAGTGAAAGCTCATTTATTGTCCATAATAGCGAAGTCGTAAAGTAAACAACTCGCCTCGATGCATCATAAGTTGATATACCATCTTCCCACAATTCCTTCAACTCATCAATTAACGGTTGGAGATACACATCTATCTTATTACCCGGCCCTTCGGGGCCTCGAGTAAGCACCGACAAGAAGAAATATGGCTGTTTCATGCATAACCAAGGTGGAAGATTGTATGGCACAAGCACAACCACCAAGTACCGTGAGATATAGTCATTGTTCTGAAAGGATTAAATCCGTCGATGCTAATCCCAATCTAACATTCCGAATTTCACTTGAAAATAATGGATAACGTTCATCGAATTCCTTCCACGCACGAGAGTCTTCAGTGATGCCTCCAAGACACCATCGTCTATTCTTTTCTAAGCATGCCATCTCATGAGTGTCGCGGTCTTAGATGACCAATACAACCTTTCGCAACCTTGGCTTTAAGGGAAAATACCATACTTTCTTCATCGCTACCGCTTGGGAAGTTTATTCTTGCCACTTGTTTCCGCACCTTCACCGCTACCCCCTTCTTCTTGTTGCTTATATCTAGAGGCTCCACAAATTTCACATTTAGTAAGTTTTTCGCCATTTCAAACAACATACAATGATTAATGCACGCGTCCCACGTTTTTATAACTAAAACCCAAATCCGTTAGCCATCTTGTACGCCTCACGATAGGAACTTGGCACTTTCACGATCGAGGCAATGCCCTAATGAAAATTTTTAATAAAGAAGTAAATCTCTTATCGGCCACTCGATAATTAGCCTTCCAAAGGCATAAGTTCTACAATAAATGAGAGTATCGTAGAACTTATCACACCCTTCCCACAAGGCTTGATCAAAGCATCTCTCAAAAGTCTAAGAAACTTTGCGTGGATGCATCCGATTGTACGATTTCTTCAATTCCGGGCCGGTTACTATCCTAAGCATACCCATCCCTTCATGTACCATTCGCCTCATACAATCTTGCACGCCCAATTCAATTTCAATGCCATCTTCGCATTGTCCTATCATTATTATCATTCTTATTCGCCGAAATGTACTCTTCCCCGTGCCTAATCCAATTTGTAATCTTTTTGAAATCCCACTTCAATACAATGTGATTTCACTTCAAGGTACGATCTTTTTGGTAACGATTTGCGCATTTTTTACAAGGACAATATATTTCTTTAACACCAACAGACTTTTTTGAGAATGCAAAATCGAGAAAGTTGTTAACCCCAGACATATACTCATTTGAAATTCGATTATCCAAATCAATCCAACTTTTGTCCATATATGACTTGACTTGATATTTTTAACGTTAAAATACAACCTATATATAAGACCGAGAGACACAAATTTTAGAATAAAAATAAACTCATAAACAAACATAGTCTAAATATGTACAACTTTTGTCCAAATATAGATAATATACATTGTTGGAGCCTAGCCTATTAGTCGAACTTGGGCCCATGATATAGTATAACCCTATGACAACATTCATTCGTTCTCTCTCACAAGGCCCCCCCTAATTGAGAAGCTAATTTAAGGAACTAGGTTGATGTGCAAAACAACATCTAGATTGCTAAAAAGATTATGTGCTTTATCAAGTTAGGGCGTGTATACATATACATCCTCATTTACACTAGCTACATCAAAAGAATTCAACCATGAAAAGTGAGAAGAAACATTATGATGCTTTCCATCTTCTATTTTCTTTTTTCTTTCCCTTCATTAATACTACTAATTAATTTCATTTCACTTTAAATTTCTTCTTAGTTTTAATCTTAATCTGCTATTTCCATGTTTCCTTTCTTGTTCGATTTTTGACATGTGGGTCGGAGATCATATGACAAACAACAAATGTATCAATATCATGTCATGTATGTAAATTCATAGAAATTAAATAAGATTTGGCTGCAACTCTATTATTTCATATCATATTTCTCATAATTTCTTTTTTTTTTTCTGGCTTATTTATATACATAAACATAATATATCGGAGTACTAACATTATTGAGTTAAAAAAAAAAGAACAAAAAACAGAGACTGAAGCAATACCAACAACAACAACAACAACATCAACAATAACTCACAACACCAAGAATAAAAAAACCCAGAAATTAAAAGTAAATTAGAAAAGGGAAAAGAAATGCATACCTGATTGTTGTTGTTCGAAGAAATCAAAGCTCAATTTCCCCTTCGGCCGAGGAGAGAGAGAGAGACTGAGATACGCTATAGAGGAGAGAAAGAGAGACTGAGATATAGACCAAGACCAAGAACAATAAAAACCAAAAAATTAAAAGTAAATACACAATACATACCTGCTGATTTGGTCACCTGCGTCGGATTTTCGTGTGTGCCCTAGCTATGGAGGAGATTTTCGTGTCTCTAGCTAAGGAGGAGAGAGAGAAAGAGAGAAAGAGATAGTAGATTATCACAACCGAATAGGGAAATTTTGGTTTCCCGGTATTTAATAACATTTACTAAGGATATTGTACACCGCCGTAAATAATGTGTATTATTTTACGGCGGACGCCGTACACCGCCGATAATAAGTACCTATATACGGCACACGATATACCGCTGCATATAATCTCTTGATCTCATGTACGTACATACCAAATGTACGTACATTACTTATTTACGGCGGCCTAATCCGCCGTATATATTATATATATACGGCGGTATGCAGAACCGCCGTATATATATAATATATACGGCGGACGCGTGTCCACCGCCGTAAGTAAGTGCGTTTCGTAAATAGCCTCCTTCGTAGTGTTTCTTTAACTAAATAATTTATAATTTACTAATAGAAAATACTATTAACACTTACATAAAGGGTCTCGGTAATAAGGGTTAACCCATCAGGCCCCGAGCCATCAGAGCCTCCGCAGCATGATGTAGCCATAAAAACATCACCAGATCTACCTCATCATCTCCTTTTGTTTCTTACGCTTAACATATAAAAAATTAAAACTTCAAAATTTCATCAAATAATAACAATATATGAATCAAATAGAGTATTGCTTAATTTACAAACGGATAATAAATTAAGTAAGTTTACCATTCGAGACCAAGTCTCGCCGGGTTAATCGATCCTCCAAGCAGCACACTCCCCGCCCCTCTTGTGAGTTCCTATTATTTTTTGCAATTTCGATTTTTTTTAAAATTTTCACTATTCCAATAGGCTTCCAACCAAGCTCCCACGCACTATTCGAGAAATTAGTCAAGGCAAACCATCCCTTAGCCACTTTTTTTTCATGTCATACACTTTGCCAACAGACTGGCCTCAAGAACTAGTTGCTTGAAAGCCTTCTTTATTTTATTGGGTTTGAGAATCCTGGGCAAGAATATATGTGTGCTACAAAAATAGTAAAAGTAGTTAAATAAACAGGGAGTAAAATAGTTGTTGCTAATTAATTATTAAGCGTAAATTAGAACATAAAGATGAATAGGGGACTAATCTACAAACTTTACAAAGGAAAGAGAATTAAGTAATTTTACCCGAAACATGGCTATACCAGATATCGTACATATCTTTTGATATTGACTTTGGGGTGGGATAAAATTCCTCAAAAGTATACCCACTGAATAAATCCCCAAACCATCGAGCAGGGTCTCGACAACCACCATGTATAAACCTATTAAGATATTAATTAAAAAATAATATATCAATATATATACAAATAAAAAGATAATAATAAAATGTAAACATTATATATATGACATTTACAATTAAATAATACTTACTGCCACTGGGAGAGATAGATATTTCCATTTTTCCTTCCTCATTAATAATTGTGTCCAAATTAACCCGCCCGGATGGTTCACTAACAGGAACACTAAAGCTATCAATACCTGGACTGCTCACATCATCATCACTACGTCCGTAATCGAAGTAGTGCCCTCCCTCCCGTCCTTGCGAAACAAGACGCATGCACAAAACTCGCAACCTTCCTCTCTTTGAACGATTGCCACCTCGACCCGACATATCTAAACTAGAATATTATATATGTAGACAGAAAATGAATCAAGTAGAACAAAATTTAAATAGTAGGAAGCATTCAAAATAATGACTACATGTCCAAGCAAATTATGGAGTAAGATGTTTGCAGCCAATATACACTATGTGAAAAGAGAGTCCCACTACCACTATCACTACTACCACCACCATCACGCACCACCACTACGTACTACCACCACCACTATCACTACCACCACCACTACTACCACTACTACCGCCACAACCATCACTACTACCACTACTATTACTAATACTACTACGTATACCACCACTACCACCATCACTACTACTACCACTACTACTACCACTACTAATACTACCACTACTAATACACATCATTACTTACATCACTATCATAACTGCACACATATCACCACCCACCACTACTGTGTCACACCGTGTGATTTGGTGAGAATTTTCAAACCGGGAATCATTAGCATTGTGCCCATTCTGCAGATCACTATTTGCAATTCACAAGAACCTATTACACGTGTGTTCAAGATTTTAAACAGCCAGTTATATAAGCACAAAATTAAAAAAATAGAGAGGGGTAGAGAGAGAGGGTTTACATTTATAATGAATGAGCCGAGTGGAAATTTGCTTTTGCACAGCATTTGGCCCAAAGATCTTGAAAGCAGATTTCCACACTAATTAACGTAAACAAGAAATCTCAACTCCGCTATCGCTTCTTACTAAATCGAAGCTCCATTTACAAACAAGAACTTCTCCCACTTTTCACCTTCCACCTTCCATTTCCCCGTTCTAAAACTCGAATTTGGGGGAAATGGAAGGTGGAGATTGAAAAATTGGAGGAAAGTTTTGTTTTGTAAATGGGCGGCTTCTTTGTAGAAGATACAATAACCGGAGTCAGATTTTCTTATTTTCTGATTAATTGGTAAATCTACTTTCAAAGTTTCAATCTTTGGGCCAAATGCTTGTGCAAAAGACTTGAGATTTTCCACTCCAGCTCATTATAAATGTAAACCCTCTCTCTCTACCCCTCTCTATTTTGTTAATTTTGTGCTATAACTTGAACTTGTTGGTTTAAAATCTTGAATTTTGCTGTGTGTTCTTCAAATAGGTTCTTGTAATTGTAGTGGATCTGGAATGAACAATGCTTGATTCCCAGCTTTGAAAAAGTTCTGACCAAATCACACAGTTTGGCCATGGTAGCGATAGTAGTGGTGGAGTGGTGGTGGTGGTAGTTGTGGTAGTGGTAATAGTATTAGTAGTAGTAGTAGTAGTGGTGGTGGTAGTGGTGGTATACGTAGTAGTATTAGTAATAGTAGTGGTAGTAGTGGTTGTAGTAGTAATAGTTGTGGTGGTAGTGGTTGTACGTGATAGTAGTGGTGGAGTAAGAAGTTTGTAGCCAATATACACTATGTTTGCATTTATAATAGTAGGAAGCATTTATTGTCTAAATCATGATATAGATGTAATATTACATAGCATGTAAGAGTAACAAGTAAAATTGAAAAGCATAGTAGAGATGAAAAAAATGATTCTATTAATTGCAGATAAATTGGACAGTGATAAGTGATATAAAATGTAAACATTATATACAAAACATTATCTGAATTAAAACTAAACTGATTTATTCACTACAATCTTGATCACTATCACTACAAAATTCAATTTCTTCTTCACTAGTTTCCTCGTCGTCGTCTTCTTTCCCATCTTCATCATCGGACCCAGATATATACCCTCTCCTATCTCATCCTCCACATTGTCATACTCGATTTCATTGAAAGTGACTTCCTCCCCTAGTGGACGGGTGTTTTCGGCCATTAATGCTTCATCCTCGACATTATCATTCAAGGAAATAATCGGAGGTATAGGCATTTCCTCTTCCTGATAACAATCATTTAATGATGAATCAATATTTGAAGTAGACGTTTTTGCACGCAATGGTATATCAAAAGTGCTTCTTGCTTTGGTTTTCCATACGGCCCACCATCCACTAGACTCTCTTCGTCGACGGGGGTAGGGGGTCATATACACCTGTTGTGCTTGAGATGCAAGAATGAACACATCATCACCATTATGCCTAGAAGAATGATTTAAGTCAATGAGATCAAAAGTGCCATGTTTTGTAATGCCTCGCTCAGCGTCCCGCCACTCACAATTGAAAAGAACTACATAATTTCCAAAAAAGTACTCCAATTCAATAACTTCTTTCAATACGCCATAATAATCGAGATTTCCTTTGAGATTGACCCCGCTATTCCAAGTAGATTTCATTTGGCCATATTCTTCGGTGTGGAATATGTAGCCATTGACAAAATATCCCTTATATACATTCACTCTTAAGGACGGATCGTGTGCTAATGCTTGTAATCTCGCAGCTTTTGCATCTCCACGGTTGTTCAAAATCTAAATAAAAACACATAGATAGTAAAAAACTCATACTTCAAATTCTATTAAAAACATTGAATTAATGAATTGGCATTTACATAATTATTAAACCAGGAGGGAAATTCGTTGTCTGTCCTTAGTGAAATCAATTCAGGCGCAATGTCTCCAGCTTGTTCTTCGAACATACTGCATTCAAGGAGAACATAAAGTTGCTTAGTTCGTATTAAATTTATTAGGATTAACATTACTTAATAACAAATGAAGAATGCTTACTTCAAGTAGTCCTCGACCTCAAAGACAGCTTAAGGAGAATATAGAGTTTAGCCGCTTCTAATTCTTTTTTTTTGCTTAGCATG
The DNA here is from genome assembly GCA_022495995.1 of Adenophora triphylla var. japonica. NCBI lineage: Eukaryota > Viridiplantae > Streptophyta > Magnoliopsida > Asterales > Campanulaceae > Adenophora > Adenophora triphylla. Next base: position 198,758 of record JAFEMH010003895.1, on the reverse strand, counting down.
CGCGTGCACTTTCTATTGCGAAGGAATCGACCAGAGAAGAAAAACTGAAATTTTTCCATCGTGATCGCTGACTCCCCATCATAATGCGTCCCACTTTAGTGAACCTTGTCTCAATGTCGGGGTGAAAATATGTTGAAACAAACGACACAATTTCATCGACAATCACTGATTCAGACATAGATGCCTCAAATTTTGCTCTATTGCTCATTTTCTTTTTCAAACTCCCCAAAAATCATTCAAATTGATACATCCATATGTACTGAACAAGTCCTCCAACTCTAGCTTCATAAGCTAGGTGAATTGGTAAATGCTCCATTGAATCAAAGAAAGATGGCGGAAATATCTTTTCAAGCTTGCATATTGTCACCACAATGCTCTCTTTGAGTCTTCTCATATTCTCAACACGAAGAGTGCTGGAAGTCAATACTCTGAAGAATTCACTCAATTCTGTTAGGGCAACCCATATTTCATTAGGGAGAATGTCCCTAAATGCAATGGGTAGCAACCTATCCAATAATACGTGACAATCATGACTTTTCAACCCATATACCGTCCCTTCTTCCACATTCACACAGTTGCCAATATTAGATGCATACCCATCAGGAAGTTTCAAATCTTTCAACCACTGCAGAACATGTTGCTTATCCTCTCTTGACAGAACAAAGGGAGCAACTGGTTTGAAATCTTTTCCATTAACTTTAACAATGTTGAGATCTTTACGATTGCAAATCGCTTCAAGGTCTAGCCGACCCTTGTCTGTGTCCTTCGTTGAGGCCTTAAAACCCATCACTGTATTGAAAATATTGTCAAACACATTTTTTTCAATATGCATGACATCAAGGTTATGTCTTATCAAGTTCATCTTCCAATAAGGTAACTCCCAAAATATACTCTTTTTAATCCAGTTATGGTCTTTACCAAATCCGTCTGGACTATCCTTTGAAAACAACTTTCCCCACCCGACATCAGACACCTCAGACACCTGCTCAAAAATATCCTCGCCACTAAGACGAGGAGGGGGCCCCGACGCTCAACTCTATTTTTGGTAAAATCATTCTTCTGTTTACGAAATGGATGGTCACTAGGAAGAAACTCGGCTCGTGGCAATCAAAACCAACATCGCTTCTTGTAATGTCAAGTGTGAATGCATCCGTATTTTCCATACAATACGGACATGCCAATCTCCCATGTGTGCTCCATCCCGACATCATACCATAAGCGTGAAAGTCATTAATTGTCCACATCACCGCAGCCCTCATGTTAAAATTTTGCAACTTGAAAGCATCCCATGTCCGGACACCATCATTCCACAAACTGCTTGAGTTCATCCATCGAGGTCGAAGATACACATCAATGTTTTTGCCTGGATTCGAAGGCCCGGGAATGAACAAACTCAAATACATATAAGGATCAGCCATACATAACCACGGGGAAGATTATACATCGCGACTATAACAAATTCAACATGAATAAGATTTAGCCCCTGGTCCAAATGGAGAAAACCTATCTGTACATAACCCCAAATTCTTATGTTTCTAGGATCCGCAAAGAAAATCGTAAGTGGCATCAAAATGTTTCCATGCTTCACCGTCAGAAGGTTGAGTCATCACACCCTCTTCACGAGGACACTCTTTGTGCCAACGCATGGCTTCTGAGCTTTCTTTCAATGCGTAAATTCGTTGCAACCTGGGAATTAGCGGCATATAACGCAACTGCGCCTGAGGCACGTTTTTCTTGTGCTTGGCACTACCACGGCGTGGTGGCTTATACCTACTAAGTCCACATATTGAACACGAATCGAGGCCCTCATTTTCCTTATAAAAAATCATGCACTGATTCTTGCAAACATCAATTTTAACATATCCAAGACCGATCTGCCCCACCAAATTTTTCGTCTCATAAAAATTGTGAACCATATTATTTTCTTCGGGTAGCATCCGTTGTCCCCATGACATGATACGATCGTAAGTATGCTGGCTCATATTTGTATCGCCTTGATAGTTAGAAGCTCAGCCACTTGCTCTAACACCGTAGCCTTTTCACCCAGTGATGAATTTTCTCATTTGCAGAGTCCATTAAATCCATAAACTTCTTTGCAACAGGATTTGGTGCCTCTCGCTGATTAGGTTCCAATCAAACTCGCCGCCGCATTTCGAACCATATCATCCAAACCGACAGCACGACTCCTCTTCATCAATCAAATGTTCAGGTTCCCTTAGCGGACCACGTGATACAGTAGGATGATTGCGAACACTTGTTTCAACCACATAACGCTCCCCGTGCGCTACCCATACCTTGTAACCATTAACAAACCCTGCCTCCAAAACATGTTTCTTTACCCATCCAACACTTAGATATTTTCTATTCTTACACTTTTTACAAGGACACCTAATCTTATCATCACGCATGCACTGGGGATGCGCTCTAGCAAACTCCACGAAATGTTCTAAACCTTCTAAGAATTGAGGTCTGACACCCCTTCTACCGGGATTACTACGATTATCCATCCAACTACGATCTTCTCCAGACATAATTAACTCCTGCATTTCATAATATATTAACAGTTTAGATGTAATTAACGCATTACAATCCCCTAAATTTGGATTACAAACTTAAAAGCAACAAGACACTTCATTTAGGTTTAGAATTGGGGTTGGCTTCTATCGCACACATCTATCACATTTTTTTAATTATTAATATTTTGAATAATTTTAAATATTAATATTTAATTCATTGTTGTAAAGTTTATCATTCCCTAGGGTGAAAGGACAATTCATGTCCATTAGGTTTAGAATTGGGGTTGGCTTCTATCCCATCCCGAAATACACGTATGAATTGCAAATATCACTTTGTCTACTTGCTTTATAATCGAAAATCAAGAAATTTCGACAAAGATAACCCCATGGTCTCCAAGCGCACGACGTAGACTAGGTCAATCAAACACTATCGATTAGAATCGACAGTGTGTAATCAACCATGTCTAGTATACACTTAGAGAACAATAGGATTAATGCAACTGAAATATCTCAACTATCGACTATTCAAGCAATTTTAATAGACAATGACGATATTTACAAAATCATATAATCGTGCATTTCAAGACTGTCCACACGGACAATTTAAGAATCGATGACTACATGTTGACCTCAACATGATAAGTTAAAGATTCTTAAACGGGTTTCTAAGCTTTTGTGTTTCAACCGTCACAACGTCACGTCGTAACATTAATTTTTATTCATTACTGTAAAATGCATAATTTTACAATAATGAATTAACACACACATCTAACATATTTTTTAAATTATTAATATTGTGAATAATTTTAAATATTAATTCTTTGTTGTAAAATATATAATTTTACAATGATGAATTAAATTAACATTTATAAACAAGATGAGAGTCGTTTCTCATCCACAACTATCAAAACCCTATTCATCTTAGACCAAAGAAAGACAGCAAACAGTTTCGATCGTTTTAGCAAAGTGATTTTCTGTTTAATAAGAATTTTTTCCAGATTCATCGTCCTCCTCTAAGTGATCTCAAACATATCAGCCATGTTTAGATGGTGCTGTTTTTCACCGGTGTTATACGGTCACAAGTAAAAACAAGGTAACAAAGATAACACCAAGTGAAGAGAAAATGTACACCGTCACAAACATGGCCGTGATGTTTGAGATCCTAAGAGAGAAGAGGACAAATGAAACCTGAAAACTCTTATTAAACGTAAAATCCTTTGCTCAAACAAAGGAGAACTTATTTGCTCTATCTTTCTTGATCAAAGATGGACGAATTTTGATAGTCAGGTGAGAAAGGCTCTCATCTTATTTATATTTTAAGATGTTAACCACCAACGACAATACCCTACAAGCAGTGCCACTAAGAGTTTTCTTCCTAATTTTAGACAATGATTAGGAGTCTAATTCCTTAACAATACTTCCATCCAAGTCTTCCTAATTTTAGACATTCACCCCCCTCCCTCCCCCTTTGACTTTACACAAGCCATCTAATACAAATTAAGAGTAAACAGTTGACTGCTTGATCAAAAAGTGTGATCCGACCTAAGGTGCATCTATGGTGCCAGGATTGATATCAGGCGCTCAAACGTAGGCGACATATATCACCGTCCGCGATGCCATCAATCGCCCAAAAATGGGATCTAGAACCAGTGAGGTAGTGTGCGGCAGATTATACATAACCCAATAATTCTAATTCAAAACAACATTTTCACCAAATTAGCCTCAACTTCATAAATCTACATATACCCACATACATAAACATGGCAGCCATGAAAAACAACTTACACATACCAAGTTATAGATTCTCACATATGAAATTTGAACATATATAACATATTTTATCAATTCTAACATCATATAACATTCATAAGCATCAATAATTTGATTGAAACTCAAAACCCACACACACATACAAACCCACATACTTATATACCCACAACACACACACACACATAGAATAACAACATCACTTAAATTATGAAACTATAACAAAGAATCCATCATACTTCAACTCAATTTCATGGGTTTAATTTGATTTCCAAAACTCTTCATTTCACTTTTCTTTCTTACTTTCTTTAAAAGCTTTTTCTTCTTCTGTTTGCATTTTAGGAGTGTATTCATTAAAAAACAATCACACGCACAATAACAAAAGATTTGGGAGAGGGGAACTGTGTATGCATACCATAAAAATCATCATGTTGGAAATCATTAGTTGACTGACAAAAATTGAGCAAGGATATATGAATAGAATCTTTAGCAATAAAACTAGTCAACTACTCAGCAAGTTTGCTCCAAAAAATGGATGAGATAAAATTTCTAATAAACATAAATGTAAATGTTGATAGCCTACTGATTAAATCACTAGACAGGGTTGTTAGTACCCGGTCCGAAAAAAGGTAGTCCAAATACCTGGCCCGGTTAATATTAATTAAGAAACCCTAGCGAAACCCTAACCCTAAAAGCTCATTAATTCTTCCGTACTCGCCGTGCCGCCGCCGCCGTGGAAGGTACGCCTTGGAAGAGCCGATCGGCCCTTTGCCCGTGCATTGGCCGATCGACCCTTTTATTTAGAGCCGATCGACCCTTCTGTCCTAGAGCCGATCGACCCTTTAGAGGCCCAGCCCAAGTTCCGAGGTATTATAAATAGGGGTGCCCGGCTCCCCATATTCACACACAATTTTCTCCGGGAGAAGCGAGACCACACTTGCTTTACCCATAGTTCTTCTTTTTCCTCTCGAATCGTCAAGATTCGACCCCAAAGTCTTGCTACAATTGGTAAGACTCTCTCTTTTAATATTCTTGTCCTTTATTATTGTCTTTATTATTATTGTTTGCATGCTTAGTATATTTTAATTGCTTTATTTCTTGCTTATGCCATATACGCTAGATTTAGGGTTGTTTTAATATATTTAATTGTTCATAGCCGAGGATGATCTAAGGTTTCGCCCTAAGAAACCCAATGGATCTAGGAACTATTTCTTTCCTTCCACCTTAGTAATAATCGTCCCATGATCAACAATCCCCCAAGGATGAACGTTGATTAGTGCACCTTCCGAGGGCCTAACTCAAAGGTTCTAGGGTGTGATCATCAATTAATTCTTTCTCTCCCCTCCTCCTTATGCATGATCCCGTTTCTTCTATCTATTCCTGTAAACACCGCACACAACTGAAATTACCCGGGATCCGGCTCGCGCGCGGGGCCCCGGCATCTCGCGTTCGTCGCTGTTCGGGAAGTCGCCCGGATCCGAGAGGCAGCACAATCGCGCCCCGGCATCTGGCTTATTCCGTTTTAGCGTTGCGCGTTGGAGGTGTCTCGCCGTTTTGCTTTCGCATTTTGTAGAGTCGCCACGCCGTTTTTATTAAGCCCAAAACATTGAAAAAGGGCACGCTTTAAAGATAATTTTAAACCGTTTTTGTGTGATGAGATTTTGAGTTCGGAGGTCGATGACTCCCCGGGAAGAGAATATTAGAATATTAGAGCTCACCCGAGTAGCCTCGTAAAACGAGTCTTTCGGATACCCCTAATATCCTTTAAATGTTGTGTGTGTGTGTGTGTGCTTTTAAAAATGCATGTTGTATCGGATGTCTACATTGTATGCTACGTATGGAAATGTATTGAAATAGTATAGGAAGGAAGCCTTACCAATGTTGGTTCGTGTCTGTCTTCCGCTGGGGAATAGTGTTTGAGGTCCTGAGTAGCGTTCCGGCATGGATCGGATTGCTTCGGGAGATGCCGCTGTCCGCGACAGAGTTTCGGCGTGAGTTGAGGCTGCAGTGCCGCGTCGCGCAGGTTCGGTGGGCGTGGGATCGCTGGGATCACTCGGGCAGAGGTTCGGCGTGCGTGGGGATCGTCGGGATCACTCGGCGCAGGTTCGGCGTGCGTTGTGGTGGCAGAGTCACTCTGCAGTTTCGTGTGGTTTGGGATCGTCGGTTTGACTCTGAAAGAGCCGGGACACCGTGGAAAGACTGTGCAAGGCCTCGGAGTACCACGAGGGGCCTCAGAGTACCTCGAGAGTGCCTCGGGCAGCGCGGGAGCCGTCTCGAGCGCTGGAGGCTTCTGAGCACCACAAGGGAGCTTCAAGGCCTCTAAGGATCCGAAAGGGGCCGGGAGTGCCTCAAGAGGACTCTAGAGGGGAGCCGAAGGCTAAGGGAGGAAGAGAGAAGAGGGAGGTCTCGAGAATGAGGAGGGGGAGCCCTCTATTTATAGTAAAAATTTCGAGCAAAGAGGTCCGTACGGACCTTCTTGGTTATCCGTAATTTTGGATTTCCTCGATTTGAGGGAATCTCGCAATGATGGAGAATATTCGGAATGATGATGTCCCCCATGCAATAAGGTCCGTACGACCATCTTGCATGCAAAGAGGTCCGCACGACCAACTCTCGCAGTGGAAGTCATCATTTCTTCCGGATTTGAGGGAATATTGTGGACTTTAAGGGGATTTAGTAATCATTGAAACAAAGAGGTCCGTACGGACCTTAATTGCTTTTCGATTTCCGAAAATTCCCAAAAGGTCCTTTTGTCCCTTTTTATCCTGCAAAGGCTCCTCCCTTGGTTTGTTTGGGGGTTCGAGAGGGTTTTGAGAGGGTTTGAGCGAGAGAGGTCTCCGAGATCGCGTGGATGAGTCTACGGTGTTTCCCGTGTGTTTTAAAAGGAGTGATCCAGATTGGGGTACTTACAGGCTTCCCTCGACGACGTCACTTATGAAAGAAGTGGGCCGCCGATAAGATAAGGGTCCTAACTGGATCGCGTGGCCGGGAGAGGAAGTGACCGTGAGGGTCAAAGCGAGGACGCGCGGTGTCCTTCGGGTGACCGTTAGGTCAATAGGCCGGACCCCGCGATAGATTCCTACGTATCCTCGGCGGGAATCAAGCCCGGGCCGTAGTTCGGGTGGGGTGAGTGTTCTGTGAATACGGGCGCGGTGGTGCCCCGAAGTGTCGTGTGACCGCCGAGGCCGCGAGGACGTGCGGCGTCCCGGTGACCGCATAGGTCGGTGATAAGGACGCGGCCCCGGTGACCGCACAGTCGCTGATGTGGACGCGCGGGCCCTGCGACCGCATAGTCGCTGATAAGTGACGTGGCGGCGTCCCGGGTGACCGCATAGTCGTTGATAAGGACGTGCGGCATCCCGCGACCGCATAGTCGCCGTGTAAGCGACGTGGCGGCGCCCCGCGACCGCATAGCCGCGGTAAGTGACGTGCGGCGTCCCCGCGACCGTGATAAAGCCGCTGATAAGTGACGTGGTGGCGCCCCGGGTGACCGCATAGTCGCTGACAAGGACGTGGCGGCGTCCCGGGTGACCGCATAGTCGCTGGTAAGGACGTGGCGTCCCGCGACCGCATAGGTCGCTGGGTGACGACGTGCGGCGTCCCGGGCGACCGCATAGTCGCCGGTAAGGACGCGTGGCGCCCCGGGTGACCGCATGTCGGTAAGGACGTGGTGGCGCCCGGGTGACCGCATAGGTCGCTGGTAAGGACGTGGTGGCGTCCCGGGATGGAAGTTTTACGATTTTCCTAATCGGGTGGTTTAAGGCCTTCCGGCCGAGATAGTCATGTGAGGATCAATCGTCTTCCGATTGCGATTGGTGCCACGCCGGGAGGACTTTGAATCGTCATCCGGGCGGCGCTGGTGCCACGCCGGAGGACTTTGAATCGTCATCCGGCGGCGGCTGGTGCCACGCCGGAGGACTTCGACCGTCATCCGGGCGGCGGCTGTGCCACGCCGGGAGGACTTTAATCGTCATCCGCGGCGGCTGGTGCCACGCCGAGGACTTTGAATCGTCCCTTCCGGCGGCGCGGGTGCCACGCCGGAGGACTTGAATCGTCATCCGGCGGCGGTTGGTGCCACGCCAGAGGACTTCGAATCGTCATCTCGGCGGCGGTGCCACGCCGGAGGACTTCAATCGTCTTTCTAGCCGCAGCCAGGATGTAATGCGCGAGGACTTTGAATCGTCCTCCTGTAGCCAGGTGTGGAGGCGTGGCCGCCTTGTGCTTCGAGAGGCGTAGATGCCATTTGTGTTTTTGCATGTTGATGTAGAAGGTTGGACTTACGATGATCGCTGTGCTTGCGCCGCCGTTGAAGTGGGCAAGGATGACGGCCTGTGATTGCTTCCCCATTTGGCATGCTTTCTGGAGGCGCTTCGTGCTCGGGGACTTGTACTCGGAGGTGTCAGCTCCTTCGTGTGCTTGTTTTGCCGCTGAGCGGGCAAGGATGATGGCCGGTGCTGGGATACGCAGCCTTGTATGACTTCCCTTTCGACTTGTTGGGAGGAGCTCTGGCTTACTTCTGATGGCCTGCTTGCGTTGCCGCTGAGGCGGGCGAAGTTCGGCTTACATCCGACCGCCGTGCTTGAATTATCGGGGATGCATGACCTTGTAGGGCCCTTTTCTGTTGGGAAGATGACTTCGGACCTCTTTTCGAGGGCCGGGCCGAGTTGTCGCTGAGCGCTTGGAGGCGTCTGCGCCTTGGACATTCGTGGCCGGGAGGTGTCGCTCCTTCCCCGAATTGCCGCTGAGCGGGCGGTGGTTGGATTGCCGCTGAGCGGGCGAGGACCGGTCTTACGTTGATGGCCGGGGATTGAGTTGCCGTTGAAGTGGGCGAGGACCGGTCTTTCGCTTGATGGCCGGTGGTCGAGTTGCCGCTGAAGCTGGGCGAGGACCGGTCTTACGCCGACGGCGGTGGTTGAATTGCCGTTGAAGTGGGCGAGGACCGGTCTTACGCCGACGGCCGGGGATTGAATTGCCGCTGAAGTGGCGAGGACCGGTCTTACGCTGACGGCCGGTGGCCGAGTTGCCGCGCGAAGGCGGGCGAGGACCTGGTCTTACGCCGATGGTCGGGGATTGAATTGCCGCTGAAGTGGGCGAGGACCGAGTCTTACGCCGACGCGCCGGATTGAATTGCCGTTGAAGTGGGCGAGGACCGGCCTTACGCTTGACGGCCGGTGGTTGAATTGCCGTTGAAGTGGGCGAGGACCGGTCTTACGCCGACGGCCTGGGGATTGAATTGCCGCTGGGCGAGGACCGGTCTTACGCTACGGGTGGATTGAATTGCCGCCAAGGGGCGAGGACCGGTCTTACGCCGACGGCCGGCGGTTGATTTGCCGTTGAAGTGGGCGAGGTCCGGTCTTACGCCGACGGCCGGTGGTTGAATTGCCGTTGAGCGGGCGAGACCGGTCTTACGCCGACGGCCGGTGGTTGAATTGCCGCTGAAGTGGGCGAGGACCGGCTCTTACGCCGACGGCCGCGTTGAATTGCCGTTGAAGTGTGGGCGAGGACCGTGTCTTACGCCGACGGCCGGTGGTTGATTTGCCGTTGAAGCTGGCGAGGTCCGGTCCTTACGCCGACGGCCTATGGTTGAATTGCCGCTTGGAGCTGGGCGAGGACCGGTCTTACGCTGACGCCGGTGGTTGAATTGCCGTCAAGCTGGGCGAGACCGGCCTTACGCCGACGGCCGGTGGTTGAATTGCCGCTGAAGTGGGCGAGGACCTAAGGTCTTACGCCGACGCGCCGATTGAATTGCCGTTGAAGTGGCGAGGACCGGTCTTTACGCCGACACTGGTCGAATCACCGTTGGACCGGTTTAGCCGGGGTGCTGCCGCTCTTTGGCTCCTGTTTTGACTTTTCTCTCGGAGGTATGAGTTTATTGTCGTTTTTTGATTTAGCAAGCCCGTCATTTCTCCATTGTCTTTTGCACCGAGCCTTTTCTCGCTTTTGTCACTGTGTGTTCTACGAGATCTTCCAAAGGCTTCCCGTGGGATAGAGATCCGGGCTGTTGTTGCGTATCCGCTATGCCGGGCCGGGCTCGTACAAACGAGGAAGAGGAGGACCAAGAGGAAGCTCACCATCGCCTACGGATGTGCAGGAGCGTCCTGAGAGAGATAGCCGTGAGGGGGTTTGTCTTGTTCCCGTGGACTCCTGCATGAGGGGATGAGCCTCGAGGGGGCTCCCGAGGTGACAGCCGCGGCGAAAGATGCCGCGGGGCTTCGACTTGTGATTTCATGTATCCTGGGGAGCGGGTCTTCGGGCAAAGATGGCCCTGTGCTTCCCGTGGCTCCGAGGGACCCTCCCTGGGATGCTTGATTCCCGGACATGGACGTGCTCGATTTCGAGAGGTACTGGGTGGTGCGGGCGCCGAGGAGTTCATCTTGTATGGAGAGGAGTACGGGGCCTTCGTGAGGAGGAAGCCGAGGACGCCGCAGTATCGGCGCGGAGAGAGAGGGCCGGCCCGCAGCTGCCCCTGCAGGTTCCGATGCCGGGACCGGATTTCACGTATGTCCGCGGGGACGGATCGAGGAGGAGGGTGTCTGCACTCCGCTCCGAGCAGTTCCCCGCCGCATACAGAGCTGACCCCGATAGTTCTAGACGGCGAGCGTGCCGACTCTTTTCCATCTTGGCATCTTTTCTCGTATTTTTCTCTTTTGTTGTCAGCCGAGTATAACCGTATTCGCCGAGCGTTTCCTTGGCCGCTTGTCAAAGTGCAGTCCCTGGGAGAGCCTATGATATGGCCGACTCGCCGTTACGTGGCGATGAGGTCGCTTGCGAAGAAGATGGCTTCGAAGATATCTTCGCCGGCCTCGCGACGACGCGTGCCGCACGAGCCTATGCCGTCCGAGGCATTCTGTGGACGTTCCTCCGCCTAGAGCCGAGCAGAGCCGCAGCAGCAGAGGGGCCTCGAGGGGGCGGCATAGCATGGATGCCGGACGTCTTCGGAGCCGCAGTGGCCTTCGAGGAGCACTCTTTATCGCTTCATGCCCGCACGGCGCACAGGCGAGGGTTCCTCGAGCCTTCTTTCTTTGATCCTTTCGCCGGATTTGATCCTTCGAGTACTTCTCGTGGGAGCCTCAGCGGTGCTCTGATTCGACGACGATGAGGATGTGACGGGCGAGTTCGCCGGGATGCCCGACTTTTCTTCGAGGATCTCGCGAGGATGACGATGCCGAGGAGTCCGATTAGTATTCATTTGCTTTCCTCTTTTCATATCCCTCCTTTTTTTTTTGTTTAGCAACAGACATTTTTAATTGCATTAATAAACACATGTATTTGCAATGGCAAACAAGATTTTTTATTTTAAGATGTAATGTCATTTTTTTGTGATTCCTGGATTTGTCCTAGAAATTGTTGCTATTATTATTTTTTATTTTTGTACATGCCACGTGAGCCGAAGAGTTGGTGAGCAGGGGTAGTGTTTGTTTGCGGGAATGGCTTTGGGCGTGACGGCAGCTTGAGCAAGGTTTTGCCGAGGACAGCTGCTTTTGTACCGCATCGGGGAAAATATTGTCCCGGCAGGCCGGGGGAGACTCTTCATGGTATCGACCGTCCGCGACCGGGATCGCTTTATGAGAGGGGGAAGCCCCGCTTTGCTCACCTTGTGGTCGCGAGAGACTTCAGCCATGCCCGAGGCTCCGACGTCGTTTAGCCCGTGGTCATTTGCTCGCCGACCTCTTGTGTTGGATATGGATCACCCGCCCGGGAGAGATGGATGGCAATGCCTTGGTACGCATCGGGATCCGCTGGTGGGTTCCGGTGACCGGGAGGATCGAGACCAGTGAGGATCTTACAGAAGGGTCCTACGTTGTCGTTGTTCCAGGTTTGTCTTCGGTCCTCCTTCTATATTCCGTCGCTTGTTTCCTGCAGCTTGGGATGAAGCAGAGCCTTTGTTTGGCCGATGACCTTGCTATCATGAGATAGCTCCTCTTTGTATGGCAGCCTTCAGTGCCTTCTTGTATTGTCCGAGGGTATGGAAGTATTCCGCTTTCCCTCCCGCGGTATTCCTTAGACGTCGGGGAGCGTTGTATCGATTTGACGACTCGCAAGATCCGGCCCGGTATGAGCAACAGTGTCTGGCGGCCCCAAGTGGTCTCTGGGAGAGCAGGGCGTGTAGCGATTCTGGGACCCGCTTGTCGTAAGTAGCTATTGCCTTGTGAGTGCCGAAGCCCTGGTCCGACCCTTCGATGTGACGGAGACGCTTTGTTTGACTACGAGACTAGAGTTGACCGGCGACAGGGAGAGGTCCTCTTTGCAGACTCGCAGGAGGAGATCCGAGCCGAAGCACGGGCGAATGAAGCCCCGAGAGCTACTGGATTATTTGACTCTACGGGGAGGACCCCGCATCTCTGACCGAGAGACGCAGAGTTGGTTCACGTGAAGCGAAAGAAGACTCGCGGGGACGAGGGAAGAAAGGAAAGAATGGCGTAGGGGACAAGCGCGAACGGCGCGGAATGACCTCCTAGGTATCCATTCATCGCATTGCAAACACATTATTAGTTAAATGTATTAAGTGTCTTTTAGCATGTTGTGAACTTGAGAGTAGACCGTGCTTGAACTCATCAAGAAATGTTGTAACCGTTAGTGATTTGTGATTTACTTTTAAAGCTTTGTCGAGACGCAAGATCTTTTTGTTTGCCTTTGCTTCGTTGTGCACTTTGTCGGCGTCCATCTTTGGACTTTTCTGTTGCATCCGCGGACTGGTGTCAGTCCGGCCCCGACGGCAATCCCCTCACGAGGCTTTCAGATTTGGCCGAGAGGTTGAATGCTCCCTTGACAAGTCGTTTTGACGGTCCTTTTTCGTAGCTTCCTTGCCTCTTGTTGGCGTCGGCTCCTTGACCTCAATTTCGCAGCCTTCGCTTGAGCTTCTTTTGTTTTTTGTTTTTTCTTTGTGAGCCCTTGCTCGAGCTCTCTTTTTTTTATTTATTTTTTTTTTTGTGAGCCCTTGCTCGAGCTCTTTTTTTTTTTTTTTGAAGCGCGTGAGGGCGAAGACAAGCCCCCGGCTTGGAAGTAGACATGAGTCAGTCGCTTGATGCCGAGCTGACACCCTGATGTCCTTTGATGTTGCCGCCGTCGTTGACTTGGTCAAGGTGATCAGCTGGGCGTGTTCTTGAAAAGTGCGGAGCTTGATGGAGGTCTTCGATTGACATTCAAACTTTTGACTTTTTTGTGTATTTTTAGACCGGACCAATTAAGGTTGCCTACGTCTCCCCGGACTAGAGGGCTCGGTGTCCTGCGTAGTTCGACACTACATGGAGTGCCAAGAGATGCACAGTTGTTCTTCTTCGGGCGAAGTATCTGCGAAGTTTGCTTCCGTTGACTGGATTCATGAAGCGGATTGCCGTCTAGGTCCGTTAGCTTCATGGCGCCTCCGGAGAAGATCTTTTGAACCACGAAAGGGCCGATCCATGTGGGTTCCCATTTTCCCATTGGGTTGGTTCGAGTGGGAGGCTTTTCTTTGAGTACAAGGTCACCTTCCCCGATGTCTCGGGATTTGACTTTCTTGTCGAAAAGCTCTAGCCATCATGCTTTGATAGGCTCGGACGTGTTCCATGGCCTTTAGTCGTCGCTCATCTAGCGTGAGCCAATTCGTCATGTCGGCTTCGGAGCCATTCGACTTCGTTGATGTCATTTTCCAAAGAACACTCGGAGTGAGGGAATTTCCAGCTCGACGGGAAGGACTGCTTCCATCCCGTATGTCGTGGGCAAATGGGGTTTCTCCCGTGGCCGTTTCCGATCGATGTGCGGTAGCCCCAAAGTGCAAGGTGCAGCTTCTGGCCAATCTCGTCCTCGGGTGGTCATTTTTCGGATGATCCGTTCGAGGGTTTTGTTTGCCGCTTCCACGGCGCCGTTTGTTTTGTGGCCGGCAGGAGAAGATTTGTGGCGTTTGATCTTGAATTCAGCGCCAGCCCGTCGAATTCTCCTTCGAAGTGTGAGCCGTTGTCCGATATGACCTCATTTGGGATGCCGTATCGGCATATGATGTTTTCCTTGAGGAAATGCGCGACCTTCTTGGAGGTGAGTACCTCAGGACTTGGCTTCGACCCATTTGGTGAAGTAGTCGATGGCTACTAAGATGAACTCGCGACCGTTGCCGCTCGGCGGAGCGATTTTCCCGATGATGTCAATTCCCCAAGTGGCAAAGGGCCAAGGTGTAGTCATGCAAGAGAGATCGTGGGGTGGTAGATGATTGAGGTTGGAGAACCGTTGGCACTTGTCGCAGCCTTCGGACAAAGTGGATGCAATCCGCTCCATGGAGATCCAAGAGTAGCCCATCCCGAGAATGATTTGCACGTGGCTCGCGTTCATGTGGGGACCGCAAGCCCCGTTGTGGACTTCGTTCATGAACTTGTCTCTTCTTCTTGGCCGATGCAGCCGTAGGAGCGGCCCATGGTAGCGTTTCTTGTATAACATGTCCCCGAGGATGACGAAGTGAGAGGCAAGGCGTTTTAGGGCCATGATGCTCTTGGTTTTGACCCCTTCGTGTGCCGACCTTCCTTGTTCATGAAGGTGGTTTCCCCGCTCTTGAGGTATTGGGAAGATCTGGTTATACCATGGCTCATTGACGGGCTTAGGTTCCGGTTCGATCTCACAACAAAGAGGCGGTGAACTTCCTTTCGTCCGACCTTGAAGGGTTTGATTGCTTTTCCTTTAGTGGATTTCCACAAGTGGAGGCCAAGGTGGCTAAGGCATCTCGCAAACCCGTTTCGGTCTCTTGGCAAGTAATGGAAGGTGACCTCTTCGAATTGTGTGATGAGGTCCTCTATGCAGCATGGTATTTTTGCAAGCCCGGGTCTATGGTTTTCCACTTGTTGGAGACTTGGTTGATGATCAAGGCCGAGTCCCCATAAACTTCGAAGTTTCGGACATTCCTCTCGAGTGCGGCTTGTAGTCCAAAGAACAAGGCTTCATATTCGGCGGCATTGTTGGTTACCTCGAAATTGAGCTTTATGCAATTGGGGTGTGCTCGTCCCTGGGATCCACCAAGAGCATACCGATGCCGTTTCCCTTTTGGTTGGCCGCTCCGTCAAAGAACAGCTTGCCATCGGTTTTCGCCTTCGATTGCGAAGATTCCCTCGTCTGGAAATTGTGGTTCAGGGCCTCGAGCCTCGTCTGCTGGGAAATCGCCATGTCCCTTGATTGATTTTTGGTTTACGTACTTGATGTCAAATTCCGCCAGGAAGAAAGACCATTTGGCGAGCCTCATTGACAGAGATGGTTTGTCGAAGAGGTACTTGACCGGGTCCATTTTGGAAACCAAGTGTACCGTGTGCGACCGCATGTAGTGCCGTAGTTTCCGACAACCCATACCAGAGTCCGCGCAGTTTTCTCGAGGGCCGAGTAATTGAGTTCGCCGCCTTGAAACTTTCGACCGACGAAGTAGATGGCGTTTTCGACCCGTGACTCTTTCTTTTCTTGACAGAGCATGGCTCCAACCGCGGTGTCGGCCACAGCAGGTATAGCAACAAGGGCTTTTCCTCGTGGGGAGGACAGAGAATCGGAGGACTCACAAGGTATGCTTTATTTTTTCAAAGGCATCTTGGCATTCTGAGTTCCATTCGATGTCGGCGTTCTTCTTCATCGCCTTGAAGATTGGCTCGCACATAGAGGTCAATTGGTTGACGAAGCGGCCGATATATCGCAGGCGGCCCATGAAGCTTTTCACCTCTCGTCCGAGTTTGCGGTGGTCTCATTTCGATGATAGCTTTGATCTTTGAGGATCCACCTCGATGCCTCTCGGTGACCATGTATCCCAAAACCTTGCTCGCTAACCCCAAATGTGCATTTGGGCGTGTTAAGCCTCATTGAGTGTTTTCTGAGGCGATTGAAGAATTTTCTCAGTGTCTCGTGAGGTGTTGTCCGTCCGATCCCTTTGAGTGAACGATCATGTCATCGACGTACACTTCGATCTCTTTGTGGATCATATCGTGGAAGAGGGCGGTTGCCGCCCGTCGGTAGGTAGCCCCAGTTCTTTAGTCCGAACGGCATTACCGTGTAGCGTAGGTTCCCCAGGGGTTGTGAAAGCCGTCTTTTCTTGGTCTTCTTCGGCCATCTTGATCCGATTGTAACCGGCAAAACCGTCCACGAAGGACTTGACTTCGAAATTGGTCAGAGTGTCTACCAACATGTCGATGTTGGGTAGTGGAAAATCGTCCCGGGACTTGCTTTGTTGAGATCTCGAAGTCCACGCAATGCCGCACTTTTCCATCGGCCTTCGTGACCGTGACGATATTGGAGAGCCATGTGGGGTACTCGATCACCCCGATGAAGCCGACGCGAAGCATTTTTTCGATCTCCTCTTTGACTTGTAGAAGACCATTCTGGCTTGATTCGGCGTAGCTTTTGCTTGACGGGCTTAGCCTCGGGATTCAAGGGGATCCGGTGCTCTACAATGTTAGGATCTAATCCGGGCATGTCTCGGTAAGACCAAGCGAACACGTCCACGAACTCTTCGAGCAAGCAGGCCAATGCGTCTTGCTGCGTGCCGGTGAAGAAACTTCCGATTTGCGTCTCTTTTGGCTCTTCAGCCAGCTCCCAAATTCACTTTGGTTAAAACCTCCTCGGCAGCTTGGGCCCGGTTTTTCTCTCGTTTGACAACATGCTTAAAGATGTGCTTAATGTATTGTTCATTTAATGTGTCTCGCTTCTTTATCAAGTGAATCGTTATTAACCTCGTTTGTGTGTTAGTTAATTTATCGCTTGTTAAAGATGCAATGAGAGGATACTCGGAAAGATCGAAGCATTCATTAAGAGCATACGGGAATACATTATTGGCAATGAGTTCGTAATCTTCCGGCGCGAGGCCATCGATGACTCGAGAGACTCAAATTCAAAGCTAATGGACTCAGGATGAGTTTTGACACTAGACTCTAGGACTCGAGGGGTCGACCAAGTTGTTCGATCATGTCCTTTTTGGCCGGCAAAGGTCCGGAGAAGGTGGCCCAGCTTATTGAGTGGCCATGAGCTTGATAGGAGATGGGGCTTGAAAGGCTTTATGTCACCGTTCCCGATCATTGCTATCACAGAGTTATCGAAACAAAATCGATTAGATCCGGCATCTCGATTTCTTCTTTGAAGAGCAGTGTGAGCAGTGGTTCGTCCCAAGCATCATCTCGCGGAGTCTTTTGCTTTTGTCTTGGGCATTACTAGCTCGAATGCGTACTCGTCCCGCTTGTTGAAGGCGTGAGTGTGGACAGAGAGTTTTTCGAGTTCTTCCGCCAAAGAGGGGGTTTTTCCGAACCAAAATTCATTGTGAATAGTGGTGGTTGTGGATCCCGGCAGGGGCGGTGTGTCGAGGAATGCTCTTCGGACAGATTTGGCTTGAGGCCTCCGAATCTTGCCAGTTCCCGCTGGAGCTTGTCCATGGTTGTCGGCCGCCTTTGTTTGGCGCCGATCGCCTCTGTTCCCTTTTCTCGGATCTTCTTCCAAGTTGCCGGCCTTCCTTGTGAAGTACTTGGTCATGTCGAAGCCGTAAGGACGAAGATCGGAGATTGCGTGCAAGCCTCTTTTGTTATCTCGTGGAGCGTTTTCGTGCAGCTCGCTTGTCCTCCGCAATGTGTTCGGGAGTAGGAGAGTATCCTGTGCCGTGCAGGTATTCTCGTTCTTTGATATTGATGATCTCGTTGAGTGCCCCGATGGCGTTTTCCCAAACCGAGCCCCGGATGTAGTTCATGTGCTTCATCATTTTCATCGGGGAGGGATCTTGTCCCAAATCAAAGGCAGTCTATGTGGCACACTTGGGCCTTTGGACTTTCGATGGTGAACCCCGTTAGCATCATGCCATCATCGTCGGGTTTGATTTCTAAGACCGGGACGCCGTTGGTGTCGGTCCTTTCAAAGATTGACTATGCTATCGCCGTAGATGATGGTTAGATCTGTTCCTTGGACGAACTTTAC
This sequence comes from Adenophora triphylla var. japonica, assembly GCA_022495995.1. Lineage (NCBI taxonomy): Eukaryota > Viridiplantae > Streptophyta > Magnoliopsida > Asterales > Campanulaceae > Adenophora > Adenophora triphylla. The sequence goes on along the minus strand of JAFEMH010003895.1, from coordinate 180,585 downwards.
GCACCGATGGAGAGTGGATGCCACCCCATTGATCTCGATGTAGCCAAGGGCGTCCCAAAATGGCAGTGAAGGTGATCGGATGTCGATGACTTGGAAGTCTGTCGGGACCATTTGTTTTCCAAACCACAAGGTTCAAGGTGGCTATTCCCAATACCGGGCGGGATGTTGAGTCGTATGCCTTGATTGCCTCGAGTCGAGGGTTTTAGATCGCTTGCTTTGATCCCTAGCAAATCCATCATTTTGGCTGGAAGGACGTTCATGGATGATCCTCCATCTACCAACACCCGAGGGAGACGGCGCTCGTCCGCTTGAACTGTTATGTAGAGAGGCTCGTTGTGGTCGCCCCAAATTTTGGAAGATCGAGCTACGTGAAGGTGATGATATTGCTTTGTAATTGACGTTGCCAATCATCCGAACCGCTTCATCAGTGTCACCGTGATGGGAACCATGGTCTCGGGCCAGCTTTCTTCCAACTTGAGCTTGTGCGGGTAAGATGAAGTGAGTAAGGACCAGAGTGAGATGTTAGCCTCGAGTGCGCTTGAAGCCGTGTCAAGGCAGGATCTTCAACCTTTCGGGGTCCAAGGTTTTAGCCTTCTTTGGCGTAGGGTCCCTTTTCGCCTCGTGGCTCGTGTATGGCTGGGCCTTTGTCTCGTCCGTGGAGGATTCACCGGGATTTGACCGGAACGTGTCGAACATTCACCTCTGGACTTATGGCTTTGCTTGTCTCTCCCGTTTCGGGAGTGGGAGGAGCCTCGATTGGCGTAAGGCCGCATCGCGCATTTCAATTCGTTCACCGTCATGGCTTTTACCGAAGCATCAATAGTGGCTTTGAGATCTTCCCAAGACAGGGGTTGGATTATCCGGACCTTCGGGCCTTCGGTGGCGGTGCGAAGCTCGTCCCGCTCGATCATGGAGCAAACATTGCCGGTGGCCACGCATGCAGAACTAAGGCTGGGGAGGTTTCTTTGGAGTAGATGACATAGTAGTCAAACTTTCCGGAGGGTTCTCCAAGGGTTCCGACTGTGGGATCACTGCATTCATACCTCTTTTTCAGCCTTTTGTTGAGAAGATAGCTTCTTCTTTCGTCGAGGACGGCCCTCGTTCATTGCATCCTCGGAATTCCATTTCCTGCACAAGCACCGCAATCGCAGACGTCCCACCGATGTGTTCGTTGTTCGGCGGTGGTACCGGGACCTCGTGAGGCCGGATGGGCAGGCTTTCCTCTGGAAGGTCTTGTGGTCTTACGTCATAACTGCATGGCTCGTACGAGGGTAACAGGTTGACTTCTGGGAGACAATGAGAGATGTTAGAGGCTGTAGGAGCAGTCATGGCTTGGGAAGCCCCAGGTAATCGGGTAGCTAAGGTTCCGAAGTGGTGCATGGCACCTTCGATCCAGGCTTGTTGCTCACCTTGACGTTTCTCAATAGCCATGAGGACCTGCCAAACTTCTTCCAATGTTGGGAAATTTCTTGGGGGTAAGATCCCGTTCTCATCGTTGTTATCCACTGACTTGGCCATGGGGATTTGACGGACTGTCCTGGTGACAGAGCTGGGAAGGAGGTAGGACCTTGTTGTTTTGACACTGGGAGACGGGTTCCCGGGTACTCTCGACCACTCTCTGTTAGCTGGAGGGGTGACGGGCAAGGTTTAGACACGGGAATGGTCTAACGGGATAAAAGGGGGAAAGCTCACGTGGCATGCGGTTTCCGTTTCTTTTATTTTTTGATTGATTTTTTTTTTTGTTGTTTTAATTTACTTAAAACATGTTTTCTCAGAGTCCTAGGTAGGTTGGAAAAGATTGCTCTTCTTTTTCGCAACTATGCTAGATCCTGGGTCAGTGGAGACCATCTGTGCGGCTATAAGCCCCTCGTTTTGCACTCCGTATTTCGACATCCCGGTAAGGTGGGCGGCCCAGGCGAGGGTCCTATAGTGCAAGCGGTTTCCACCGGCCTAAAAGAAAAATTGAACCTAAGGATCGAGCCTGTCATGTTCGTTTTGATGCGTTAGCCATGTGAATAGTGAACCGAGCCGGCCACTGAGTCAAGATCAGGTCAAGAGTTCGGCATGACCTCTCTTTACCTTGCTTGCGCAAGGGATACGTGACGTTAGGCGTTGGCTGGGTCATATTGTCATGGCTGACGTATCAAAGGCGTGATGACATGGTGTCATGCGAGCATGGATGTATATCCGGGACGGAACATCGTCTGGGTGTAGCTTCGGAAATCAAGATCAGGTCAAGATTTTAGCATGACCTTTCATCGCTTTGCTTGCGCAAGGGATCTTGAGTTCCGAGCCTTGACTCAGAAAAATGGCCGGCATGGTATATGTATCCAGCCTGTATGACACGGACTAGGTAAAACCAACCGAGTCCGGACAGAGTGTGACTCAAGACTCAAACGTGCGGTGGTTGACGCTTGGCTAGGATGGGATGTTTGGAATGATCCGTGCGCGCCCAAGAGGCCTAGGAAGACCAAACGGATCGCAACCGAGACCACTCCGGGTTAAGGGTTGTAGTGTGTGCTGTATCCGAGGCAAGAAGTGCGCATAGTGTGCGGTGTAACCGAGGCAAGAAGTGAGTAGAGTGCGGTGTAACCGAGGCAGCAGTGCGCGTAGTGTGCGGTCTCTAAAATTCTTTTTCTGAGTAAAATAGAAATTTTTGAAGAATTTTAAATGTATGCACAGATGTATATTGATGCATTTTTTTTTTTGTATTTTTATTTTTTTTTTTGTAAAATAAAAACGAAGCACGTGCACACACACACAACAGTTAAAGGAAGGGGTAAAATGAAAGTTTGACCCTCATCATCGTTTTAAAAATCTTTTGTTTTGTTTAAAAGTTTTTTAAAACAAAAAGTCCCCAGCGGAGTCGCCAACTGAAATTACCCGGGATCCGGCTCGCGCGCGGGGCCCCGGCATCTCGCGTTCGTCGCTGTTCGGGAAGTCGCCCGGATCCGAGAGGCAGCACAATCGCGCCCAAGATCCGGCTTATTCCGTTTTAGCGTTGCGCGTTGGAGGTGTCTCGCCGTTTTGCTTTCGCATTTTGTAGAGTCGCCACGCCGTTTTTATTAAGCCCAAAACATTGAAAAAGGGCATCAGTTTAAAGATAATTTTAAACTGTTTTTGTGTGATGAGATTTTGAGTTCGGAGGTCAGATGACTCCTAGGAAGAGAATATTAGAATATTAGAGCTCACCCGAGTAGCCTCGTAAAACGAGTCTTTCGGATATCCCTAATATCCTTTAAATGTTGTGTGTGTGTGTGTGTGCTTTTAAAAATGCATGTTGTATCGGATGTCTACATTGTATGCTACGTATGGAAATGTATTGAAATAGTATAGGAAGGAAGCCTTACCAATGTTGGTTCGTGTCCGTCTCTCCGCCGGGGAATAGTGTTTGAGGTCGGAGTAGCGTTCCTGCATGGATCGGGATTGCTTCGGGAGATGCCGGTTGTCCACGGACAGAGTTTCGGCGTGAGTTGAGGTTGTAGGCTGCGTTCGGGCAGAGGTTCGGCGTGCGTGGGGATCGTCGGGATCACTCGGGCAGAGGTTCGGCGTGCGTGGGGATCGTCGGGATCACTCGGGCAGAGGTTCGGCGTGCGTTGTGGTGGCAGGAGTCACTCGGGCAGAGTTTCGGTGTGGTTTGGGATCGTCGGTTTGACTCGGAAAGAGCCGGGACACCGTGGAAAGACCAGGCAAGGCCTCGGAGTACCACGAGGGGCCTCAGAGTACCTCGAGAGTGCCTCGGGCGGCGCGGAGCGTCTCGGGAGCGCTCGGGAGGCTTCAGAGCACCACAAGGGAGCTCGGAAGGCCTCGGAAGGATCCGAAAGGGGCCGGGAGTGCCTCAAGAGGACTTAGAGGGGAGCCAGAAGGCTAAGGGAGGAAGAGAGAAGAGGGAGGTCTCTGAGAATGAGGAGGGGGAGCCCTCTATTTATAGTAAAAATTTCGGAGCAAAGAGGTCCGTACGGACCTTCTTGGTTATCCAGAATTTTGGATTTCCTCGATTTGAGGGAAACTCTGCAATGATGGAGAATATTCTCGAATGATGATGTCCCCCATGCAATGTCAAGGTCCGTACGGACCATCTTGCATGCAAAGAGGTCCGTACGGACCAACTCGCAGGAAGTCATCATTTCTTCCGGGATTTGAGGGAATATTGTGGACTTTAAGGGGATTTAGTAATCATTGAAACAAAGAGGTCCGTACGGACCTTAATTGCTTTTCTCGATTTCGAAAATTCCCAAAAGGTCCTTTTTGTCCCTTTTTATCCCGTAGAAGCTGCTCCTCCCTTGGTTTGTTTGGGGGTTTGAGAGGGTTTTGAGAGGGTTTTGAGTGAGAGAGGTCTCTGAGACTGCGTGGATGAGTCTACGGTGTTTCCCGTGTGTTTTAAAAGGGAGTGATCCAGATTGGGGTACTTACAACAACCAACACCCCACATGCTAGAAAGACCGATTCGTCGGGCAATAGGAGTGATAACGTTTCTTCTTCTGTTGTAACTTGACCCCCGAACCCAATTACATGTTTAGCCTTTTTTCAAAGCTTTGGGCTATATCAAAGTGGCGTGGCGACTCTCAAAATTAAACTAATATTTTAATATGGTTTAAAGCGAGTGTCACTAAATGAATATCCCATTTCGATCCGACTTTATATAATTATTTATTTTCAAACTTCCGAATGCGCGTTGCATCGGGACGGGGTATTCACAGTGGCGACTACTGGGACCGTTTTGAAACTTTTTCAAACTAAGTGGGTCGACTTTCGTTTTCTTGTATGGTGTTGTATTTTTCGCTTTCTTTTTATTTTCTTTACTCTTAACTGTTGCATTGCATGCATGCATTTCATGTAAATAAAAATCTTTCTCTTTTTTCTCTAAAAAGAATTAGACTCCTCTACCTCACACTACCACTAGAGTCCGTGTCACACTGCACAGACACCCTTTTACCCTTCGGAGAAGCCAAAGTGCGGGAAGTGTGGTGATCATGTCGCCTCCCTTCCGAGTCTCACTTGGCCATCCACTCATCGATGCGCTTCGGCCGCACGGTGGGAACCTAAAACCTAACCCTTGCGTCACCCACTTTTCTAGGAATACACTCCATATGACCGGTTGGTTTGACTAGCTTTTTTATATAGACAATTAATGGGGTCTTTATGCTAAGTCACTACAAACCAATGATAAGTCAAGATCTATCGAGAGATTAAAAGCACTAAAAAATTGATTTCCTTTCAAAGGACGTGCTATGTGAGAACGAGTTATATATTGTTAAAAGATCTTGACCTATCATTGGTTTGCGTACTTTTCATAAAAATCACATTGATCGTCTATACGAGGAGGTTAGTCGTTAGGATTCACCACTTTAGGATATTTAGTTAGTTGCGAAAAAGGGGTATCCCTTCCAACCTTTGTAGGACTAAAATGTACAAAGCTTTTGTAAATAAAAATTTCAAGCTAGTACACTGCATTGAGTCAACCCCTCTCCTAAAACCGAGTCTTTTCTGATACTTCCGCAGAGCTAAGGTCGGGCCGCGTTCTTCATTCAACAATGACAACCTTGCCTCCCACTACTCCAAGCGCACTCCGTCGCCTCTCGCAACCGGCTCTACCTGGGCCACTTCAATGGAAGGTCCCGCCAACCCCGACTTCAATGACATTCCGCCTCGCTTCCGCACGCCTACTTTGCCGGTTTAACCATGAGGGTTGAGAAACTTGAAGAGCGTAATCGCACTTTGAAGAACCATAATCAAGAGCCGAAGGATCATTTTGTTGAGGAACTCAAAGCAAAAGGGGACACAAGGTTATCTTGATGGGGAATGAAGTAGTCGATGTTGAAGATGAAACTGTCAATGCTCCTAATCCCGCCAATCCCAATGCACCTACCTTCCCTCTACCCAACTATGTTCCAAGCAACTACAATAATGTTCCACCACCTCGTCATGTATGGGAGCTCAAGCAAGTCCAAAAGACCCTATCAACCTCCCCGCCAACACACCCAAGGACCACTTTGCTAATCTACCCCCTCCCACTTTACCCTTCAACTATTCGCCACCATATCCCTACCTACTCCACCTCCCCTACCATCACTCAACCCCCACCATGCAGTAACTCCAACATTGCTACTGCACCCGACCGTGTTAGCGTTGATTGAACAAGTGAAGGCATTGACCGAGCAAATGGGAAAGCAAGGTGTGTCCCCCATCAAGATGCTTAATCCGAGCAAAGTTGCACCCCTACCTCAAGATTTCAAGATGCCCAAGATGGCTATGTTTGGAGGAGTTACTTGCCCGAAGACACATTTAGACAGCCTATACGTTGGCGATGAGGGCCAAAGACCGTACACCCGAGCAGATGGCGAGAATGTTCCATGAAAAGCACATTGGAAGGGGCCGCTCTCCGTTGGTTTCGAAGTTGAATGAGGAGGAAAGTGGACACATGGGACAAGGTTAGTAGGGTATTCTCTCGAAAAGTATCAAGCAAACATGGATTGGCAAGTGAATAGAGCTGATTTGGAGCACACGCTTCAAAAGAATGGAGAATCGATTTATGACTTCTACAAACGTTGGAATGATAAGTTGAGCGAAATTCAAGCATCCGCCCAAGGAGAATGAACAGAAACAGATTTTTTACAAGTGCTTGTTGCCCTGACACAAGTTGGCGCTTGGTAATGGTTACTTTCCCAATCTTAGGGAAATGGTGGATTCGGGCGTACGTTATGAGAGTGGCATCACCGGAATCGCCTCCACCAAAGGACACCGGGCCGCTAATAATTCATTCCGCTATAGAGCTCCCGCAAATACCGCAAAGAAAGAAAGAGCCCGTGGGGCAAGTAAATTATGTACAAGGGGAAGCCGCTGGATGTTCAAGCCGTAATGAGGGGGAAATAACAATGTTCACCGCGAGAGGGAAGTGTTTGACGATTTTGGAATGCCAATGGGCAAGGTTTTCAAGTACTAGTAAAGAAGGGCTTGGTCAAGCCGCTTGAGAATTATGAACCGATAAACCAAAGGGAAGGCTTAGATGCTTCTAAGTATTGCCACTACCACAAATACAAGGGTCACACCACCGACACGCCTTCGCTCAAACGGTTAGTGCAAGACTTGATTCGGCAAGGCAAGGTAGAGAAGCCGAAGTCTCCAAATGTTGTGGGGAATCCTCTCCCTAACAACAAGATCCACATGGTGGAAAGTAATTTTATCGCCTTGGTAGAGATGGAAGATGCTTTTGAGAAACCGGGGTCACAACGTAAGATGTATTCTCGCCTATTGTCGAAAGGGATTGTTCGTGCCGAAATTCTCCGAGTATGCCGGTTTTGCTTTGAAAAGGGCCGCGTAAGCTCATCATTGAAGGGAAGGTAGAAAATCCTAGTAAGATAGTTGGTAGTGATATTGCTATGGTAGAGAAAGACCTCACCGATCCACCGAGTCCGTTGTGACTGACAAAGGAGGCAGCTTGTGTCGCTTGTAATTTGAGTTCAATTTATAAAGAATTTTCTTGTTATATGTCGTCTTTTGAGGAACCTGTCTAGAGAAGTTGCCTCGTTAAATGGTGATTATGTGGAAGAGAGTCCTAAACCTCTCTCGTTGGCCGAAATTCACGCGTAAGTATCTCGATATGGAGAAGAATGGGGTTAGTCTACTCACGAGGTCCGAAAAGGTGTATCAACCGTAAGATAAAGGGGCGAAGAAAGTGTTTGGTCCGAAAACCGAAGTAGTGAACCCCGATAAAGAAGACCCTATTCTCACGCTGAAGCTAACTCAAGCCAATATATCCTTATGGTCCTTGCTAACGTCCTCGTATGCCCATAGGATGATGTTGGAACGTAATCTTGCCGCGACTTTGGTGCCGTCTCGATACAAAGCCGAAGATGTAACGCAGATGATCGGCAACATACACTTTGGGAATATCATTACATTTTCATAGTTGGACATGCCGGAGTTTGGATCGGATCATAATGAACCACCGCACATTACTATTGAAGTCAACGGAAAAAGGTTGCCACGTATTTTCATAGATAACGGTTCTCATGCGGTGAACATACCGCCTTCCGTGATGACGGACGCCCTGATCTAAGTCCCACGCATTTGAGACCTTCGCTCATTCCGTGCGAGGATACGATTCCACTAGCCTGGCCGTTGTTGGGAATAATCGCTTGCCCCTTACTTGCGGGACCACTACTATGATTGCCGAGTTTCAAGTCATAGACATACCTTCCACCTTCACCATGCCGCCGGGTAGGCCATGGTTGCATCGTATGAATGGAGTCCCCTCCTCATTGCATCAATGTGTGAAATTCCAATGGGCGATCAAGTGATGCTTATTTACAGCGATCCGGTAACATCTCAAGGAACAAGCACCGGGGAAAGCCGGTCCTACTGCATTCAACACGAAGAGGGTAGTTCAATGTTCGCCGGTTTTCACTAATAGCACAAGCACAAGTTTGCGCGGTGGACCTCACTAAAACATCGGACGTAGTACGGCCAGCTATAAGAATGATGAGAAACATGGGATTTGTACCAGATCGGGTCTGGACATCTCCAAGGACCCACGAAAATAGTGGAGGCTATTGATCACCGCAGCCACCAAGGTCTAGGCTACGTCCTTACTCCCGAAGATAAAGCCGAGATGGAAAGAATTGAATACATCAAAAGGGTGAAGCCGCTCTACCAACAATGAGAGATGAGGCCATACCGCCTTTCCCTCAATAGTTACTTTGTCAAGGAGGGTGAAGAATTCTCTTGCATGGAGTTTAGTGAGCCATGGTTTGATCACACAGCAGTGCTTCGTAAAGGTTTCGAAATCTTCAGTGGATACGTGGTTGATAGGTCAAAGCCGAAGACGGTTCTCATGGATCCGCGTCGAAGAGAGGCAAGGTTGTCACGCCCGTGAGCCGGTACGTCATCAAGACCGAAGATGGGTTGGCCGATCGCCTAGGGCAGTATCTTTGGATGAGCCGATGGTTGAGAACATTGCAGCTTCGTGAGGATGCGTAAGAATGGGATGGTCGAACCTCGTTGCAAAGCATTTGGGGAATCTCGAATATAGAAGACGATATGGTTGCAAACTATCAGCGTAGATGGCACGATATGCATCCAAGGACGTTGGTGACACCCATGGTTGGAAAGTCAAGAATTGGTGCGTATTCGCGGACTCCGTAGCCACGAAGGAATACATGGTCAAGAGTCGGGACCGATGCCTCCTCCCGTCGAGTCTCCCCGATTCCCCCAAGTCCTCTCGTTTCTTCGTAGAGTCGTCCGTTTTGTTTGAGTCCGATGTGTTTTCTTTTGAGTTTGAGTCGTCTTCCAAGTCTCGATGACCTCACGTCGAAGACTATGAGTTAGTTGCAAATGTTGTTTTCCCTTTCGCTATGAATGAAAAACTAGATCTTTCCGAGTATCCCCTCATAGCCAATCTTCTTAATGATAAATTAACTAAAAATAATGCTCAACTTAATCAAATTAACCTAGTTAATAATGACTCATTAGAAGAAGCGGACACACTAAACAATGAATACATTAAAAGAAATTTCTAAGCAAGTTATCAATCAAAAGGAAGGTCGGGCCCAAGCCGCCGACGAGGTGTTATCACGTATTAACTGGGGAACGGAAGAAGAGCCGAGAGAGACACAGATTGGAAGCTTCTTCGAAGGGACCGAAAGGGAAGCGTTGATTGAGCCGCTTAAAGAATATTCTGATGTGTTCGCATGGTCATACAAGGATATGCCGGGCCGGATAACTCGATAGTGGAGCACGTAATACCACTCACACCGCACGCCAAGCCTCGCTGCGTAAATTGCGCCGCATTAAGCCGGAATGGTCTCTCGCAAGTTAAAGAAGAGATAGAGAAGCTCCTCCGAGTGGGTTTTATCGTAGTTATTGAGTATCCGACGTGGTTATCTAATATTGTGACGGCCAAGCAAATCGAATGGCAAGGTTAGAGTTTGTGTTGACTTCCGAGATCTCAACAAGGCTAGCCCAAAGGATCGACTTCCCGTTGCCCAATATCGACATGCTAGTAGATGCCACTCGCTAACTACGAGGTCAAGTCTTTTGTAGATGGTTTCGCAGATATAATCGATCAAGATGGCAGAGGCGGACCAAGAGAAGACGGCTTTCACTACACCACGGGGAACATACTGTTACACCGTAATGCCATTCGGATTGAAAAATGCAGGGCTACATACCGCAGAGCGATCACAAAGTTATTCCATGACATGATCCATAAGTGAGATTGAGGTGTATGTCGACGATATGATCATTCATTCCAAGGGGTCGACTGGTCACAAGATTTCATTGATTTGAGGAAGTTCTTCGACAGCATCGCGTGAGCACGCAATGCGCCCGAATCCCGCCAAGTGTACATTTGGGGTTATTCGAGGAAAGGTCCCGGGCTATATGGTCACCGAACGAGGAATTGAGGCGCACTCCAAGGAAAATTCAAGCCATCATGGAGATGAAGCCACCACGCACGTAAAAAGAAGTTAAGGGATTCATGGGATACATAAAGACATCGCCCGCTTCATTAATCAATTAACTACCATGTGTGAACCGATTTTCGATCGATGAAGAAGACCGCAAGTATAGATTGGGACTCGGAAGTGTCAAGAAGCCTTTGAAGAAATCAAGAGATACTTGGTCAATCCGCCTATCCTTCGCCCCCCGCATTCGGAGAAACCGTTGCTATTTGTACCTAACAAGAATCGATACAAACTGCTGGGGCTATGCCGGCACAAGAAGCCAAGGACTCTCGGTGGAGAACGCCGTTTATTTTGTTAGTCGAAAGTTGCAAGGGAGTGAGCTAAACTACTCAAAGATTGGAAAAGACCTCGCACCGGCTAGTTTGGGTGGTTAATAAGCTCAAGCATTACTTGGCAGCCGCATCCGATTCTCGCTAGTGTCGAAGATGGATCCAATTAAGTATTTGTTTGACAAGCCTTCTTTTCGTCTGCGAGATTAGCCAAATGGTCGGTATTTCGGGGAATTCGATATCACCTATGTGCCGAGAAAAGCAAGCAAAGGGAGAGCCATGGCGGATCATTTAGCGTAGTTTCCAAGTACGTAAGAACAGGGCTTGAACCGGAATTTCCAGACGAGGGATTTTTAACATTGATACGGAAGAGAGATGGCAACTATTCTTTGATGGAGCCGCGAACAAGAGAGGCAACGGAGTGGGAATCCTCTTGGTCGATCCTAAAGATGAGCACACCCTATCGCCATCAAGTCAATTTTACAACCACCAATAACGCGCCGAATACGAAGCTTGCATAGCCGGTTTAGAAGCGCCTTGGAGCGTAATGTGAAAGAATTGGAAGTATATGGAGATTCAAATTTAATTATCAATCGACGTCTAAGAAGTGGAAGACCTGTTGACCCCTACCGCAACAAGACGACTCATATGGAAGAGCTTGTTAAGCAATTCAAGGAGGTGACATTCCATTATCTACCCAGAGACGTAAATAGATTTGCCGACGCTTTAGCTACACCGGCTTCTTTGGTCGAGATCCCTCACTAATGTCCGTAAAACCGTTCGTAGTTGGCCGAAGAGAGAACCCCGCTTACTGCTACGAAGCCTACTGCTGCGAGATTCAAGCTGACATCGAGGAGAACAAGGATCCGTGGTACGCACAAATCTATGAGTATCTCAAGAAAGGTGATGTGTCTTTTCTAGGTGACGTGAAAGCCAAAAGTTTGCAGCATTGAAGCGATTGGCCTGGACGCTTTGTTCTATCGATGATATGTTGTACAAAAGACACTACGATGGTCTCCTCGTTACTCGTGTAGACGCGAAACGAGCAGAAACGATCATGGAAGAAGTACACGATGGCTTATGCGGTCCACACATGAATGCTAGAATGTTGAGACAGAAAATCACACGGTTGGGTTATTATTGGGTCACTATAGAAGCCGACTGCATCCAGTTTGTGCGGAAATGTCCCAAATGCCAAATGTGTTCCACTCAACCATGTGCCCTCACGAGTTGTATAGCATGGTAACCCCTTGGCCATTTGCGACATGGGGGATTGATGTGATTGGCAAGATTACACCGCCGGAAGCAATGGGCACTGTTTTGTATTAGTAGCAAGGGATTACTTCACCAAGTGGATCGAGGCAAAGTCTTACAAAGTGTCGACTTCCAAAAAGGTGGCACAGCTTCATTAAGGAGGACATCATGTGCAGATATGGAGTACCAAATGAGATTATCTCTGACAACGGGTCCCACTTCGGCGGAGATTGTGACAGACATCGGGCAGAGTTCAAGATCACCCGCACAAGTCTTCCTCCTTATAGGCCTCAGACCAACGGAGCAGCCGAGGCAAATAATAAAACGATTGAGCGTATAATCGTAAAGACAAAGAATTCGAGGTAGGACTCGGCCCGAGAAACTACCATTGGCACTTTGGGGATATAGAACTTCCGTTCGTACATGCCTACAGGCGAAACTCCTTTTGCTCGACATATGGGATGGAGGCAAGACTCTGGCTGAGTCGAAGTCCCGTCTTTGAGGATCTTATTAGAAAATCAAGTAGCGTAAGTTGAATGGCTCCGCAGCCGATATGATCGCTGGCCACACTTGATGAGCGTAGGCTCAAAGCCATGGAACACATCCGAGCCTATCGTAGACGGACAAAGAAGGGCTTTCAACAAAAGGTGCAGCCCTTAGACATTAAGGAAGGAGATTTGGTTTTGAAGCAAAGAACTTCCCAACAAGTTCAATCCTCTGGGAAGTGGGCCCCTACATGGACCGGCCCGTATGTGATTAAGAAGATATTTTCGGGTGGAGTAGTTAAAATGGCAGATCTGGATGGCAACGAATTCAAGGAGCCCACCAACCTCAGCAAGCTCAGACGCTACTATGATTGAGCTCTTCCCCCTCTAAATAAAAAAAAAAAAAAAAAAAAAAAAAAACGCAAAAAGAAGCCCGCTAGATTGAAAACCCGCAAAGGGCGGTCTAGCAATAAAAGAAAGGGTGCGTTCAAAAGCTCGCTTAGATTGAAAACCCGTAAAGGGCGGTCTAGGCAAAAGTTAGAGCAAATAAAATAAAAATTGTCCCGCTTCTATCTTCCCTTTCTAAAAATAGTAGCTTGATGAAAATGAACTACGACGACCCGAGCCCCTTGGTTCTCATTGTAAAAGGGGAACGTAGGCAGCCTTTAATCGGCGCGGTCCAAAAAATAAATAAAAATCCAATCTCGTTTTTACTAAAGCAATAAACTTTTTTCATTCCCACAATCAATGCTTGATTACACTTATTTGATGAGTCTAAGCTCGACTATACTAATGACTAAATAACTTGCAAAAGAAACTAAAAATTAAAAGACAAAATAAATAACTAATGTGTCCGCATATGACTGGGTGGATACTCTGACATATAAGGTCTACTCCTTGGCACTAGGCCCCTCATCTCCGTCCTTCTTCTTTCGAACTCGTCGAGTCGGTTTCTTCTTATTCTCTCTCTTAAAATAAGGCAAATACTTCTTCTTCAATGGGGAACCTCCTCGATCGCCTTACCCTTCAACTTCCGCTCCATCCTCTCGGGAGGATTCTCCTCCACCGTGTCTAGAGAAATCCCCAAAGCCTCCCCGTCTCTCGAGAAAACGGCTCGAAGATATGTTAGGAACCAATCTCCGTCTCAAGTCATACAAAGTCTCCTCATCGGTCCCAAGTTTTCTTCATACCATGTCAAATAAGCATGCGACAAATGAGTGCTAAGGGTCCGCTGTGCAAGATAAACTCGTGGCATCCCATGAGAACTCCATAAGCTTACCATCAAAACTGAAACACCAACGTCCATTGGAAGGACTTTGGCAGAATCATCAAACTCAGAAGTGCCCCAAGTTTGAGGACGGACCTGCTCCATACCATATTGCCGAAGTACCCGCTCTGCATAGTAAAAGGTGGTGGTCTCAAAGGCTGGTACACGAATCAGGCATTGCCCAAGCTGAAGGCTCCGAATAAAAGAAAGGCCCCAATGCTGTACTCGCCAATGAATCCTATCAGTATCCACCTCCGCCAAATACATCTTCCACTCCCGTTCTGACAAGCCGGAAAGCGGATCGATCTTCCTCCTACAACCATGAAACCAAGGCCTAACACTCGAAGGGGGAATCTCTAGAACAAAAAGTCGATCCTCGAGCCACGTAGTCAGTAATTTGGCACTGCCCCTAGTCATAAGCGGAGCACCCCTAGCTATCTGAGATATACCATGAAGCGTCTCGCCCAAGAGAACCGGAATGATGCTCCTCCCCGAACGAGCCTGATCAACCATATCCAAGCATCCACTGGTAGCTACACCCACATAAGGAGAAAACAAAACCTTGGAAAATAAGCAGAGGGCCAGGCAATCCAAGGCAAAATCTGAGTCGAAGTCATCACCATGGGCAAATCTCCCCGGCAAATCACAGATATCTATGTCTACACCTTCAACCAAACCTCTAGCCACAGCTGTAGGGAGATGCAGAAATTTGGCCACCCTTGTCACCAACGGAACTCTATCCTGTGGAACCGCTATCAAACTGACATCATCCCCTCCACACAGAGCAAGAAAATCCTCGTAGGTGGGTGTAATCTCGTTGTAAGAGAAGTTGAAAACATGATTGGATTCATCCCAAAAAGCAAATGGCAAAGATGTAATAGATTCCAATTGGGATGCATGGGCAAAAGGGACCAAACACACTTCACCCCAAAACGTTTATCAAAAGCATGACGGACGGAACGAGGTACCTTGGATACCCAAACGGCCAAATCACTCTCAAAATTGTTTTGCTTCTCCATCAAGACGGAGGGATGAGAATTCATCGTGCTTGTCCACGGCAGGAAAAGAGAACAGTACGAAGAAGAGAACAACAGCAGAAGAGAGAAAAGAAATTGTGCGTGGTACCCGACGGCTGACAAAGGGTTTATATAGGTTTTGGTGTCAAAATCCGTACAGGAAAAGGACAGTAAAGAAATCCGTGCAGGAAAGGAGGGCCGATCGCCCATCATTCAATTACAACCGCCGCCTTTTCAAAGATAGGGCCGATCGGACCTTTAATATTGGGTCGATCGGACCTTTAATACTGGGCCGATCGACCCTTTGGTCTCTCCAGAAGACGGCTCAACTTCAGCAGCTTTTACAAATCTCAAGGCCCCACTTTTTGTTCTTTTATTTTATTTTTTATCTTTATTCTTTATTTTTATTTTTTTATTATTATTTTCTATTTTCAATTTTTTTTTTTTTTACTTTACTTTATCTTATTTCATTTTGTCCTCGTGTGTCCAATGCAGTGTACAAAAATAGATAATATCCACAAATAGAAATGTACATAAACAGAAAAGACTAACTTTTATATATATATTAAATCCATAAACTAGTACATAAATCAGTCGCTTACATCAGTGAGTCAGCATAAAATCTAGAGTCTGCATGCTCCTATTTTTTCCCTACAGGTACTACATAAAAATAAAAAATCCTAATGACCCCTACGGGAAGTCGAGGCACGGCCGCGAGAAAATCCGGACGTCGAGCTACCCTCACCCTGGGAGCGCTGTCTCCACCGTGCTGCATCCACATCTACCGATCTCCGGGATTGGCAAGAAAGCGCCGCCACAAAGACTCCTCGCCAGACGGCCGTACATTACTGTGCCTCACCGACCGCACATAAGACTCCCGAGTGACCTGAAAAATCAAAGGGCGAGAGTTACATCACAGCTAAAGTATAAGTACCAGAAATGAAGAGGAAAGGTAAAAGGCATACCCCGCCAGCACCACCGGGAGGAAGATGAGCACCCTCGACCTCGTCAGCCTCTGTGGGTGTCAAGTCTACCCTCACCTCCCCATCGGCCATATGTACAAAGAAGTGGTCGGGAAATGGAGGCATATCTACTATCTCGGGAGGTGGAGCACCCATCTGCTCAGGAATAACCGGATCCTGCTCCCCCATATCAGCAGCCTGGGCCTCCGCAGCAGCCCGCCGCACCACCTGTGGTGATCTCAGATAAAGAGCTACAAAATCTACGTAAGGCATGTCAAGGCGGAAGTGATGAGCGGGGACCCCATACAGGTACTCCATCCTCCTCGGCAGTCGGTCCGGATACCACATATTCTTGGGAGGATGCTGTGGCGCATAAAGAGGAGCCCACGCATGGTGCTGTCTCGACACCCGCTCGCCCGCATACATCTCGGGCTTCAAGAAGCAATCCAACCAGCTAGCTGCGGGAAGCAAGAACATCCCGAACGGCACCAACCTCGAAGCCTCGGGAGACCAAGGGAAGAGTAAAAGCTCAGGTCTACTGGGACCATCAAACACAGCCCTCAAATCGATTCGCGAACTGTCTTCGGATATCCCTCAACCCGGCTTCTCCTTCCTCCAAGACCGCAAGACGGGCACATCCCGAGTCTGGTCCCGTAAGGTGAACGGCGCAACGCCGAAGATCTCATAAACCCAAGCCTGCAAAAGACAGAAAAGCAGATATTTAAGACAAAAAAAAAGTGACGAGTAAGGGGTAATGAAAGTGACAAGAGCTAGCATACCTCCAAGACAAAGTGGAAAGCATCGAAAGAAGAGGTGTTGGACCTCGAGACAGTGTCAAGGGCCCTGCATGGCTCAGCCAAGCCGGCCCCTCCCCAGGAAATGTATCGCACTAAGTCCAAATCAGACAAGGCGCCCAATAAAGAGAATCGGCACACCGGGCCCGAGTTGGGAAAGAGAGCCACCGATAAGCCGTACTGAGGAATCCCTGACAAGTGCGTCCATCCCATACCGACCGACTGTATCGATCGATAGCAGCCTCCACAAGCTTGTACATGCCTTCCTCGCGTCAACACCGAAATTCTGCCGGGCCAACGCTAGCACCGAACAGCTGAATCTCGACGAGCCTTGTCGAATGTAAAGTCTCGTCAAAAGGCAACACTACATCCGTAAACCTCAACCCGGTGAGGGATGGCAAAGCCGTTAGGAGTGATCGTAGTCTCACCCCAACTCAGATGAAAAGTATGTGTCGTGTCCCACCAAAACTCACGACACACCTTCACCACATCATTACACTTCCGGGTCTGACCCATCAGTGCAACCATATCAAAGAAGGGGCCCAACCCCAAGTTCCACACCATCTCGCGAGGACCACCCTCACCGGCCGGGCAAAAGTGCCCACACCACCAACCGCCTTAAGGGAACTACGTCCCTTCATCTTCTTCATCCGCAGTAAACACAAAGACAGTATGTGTCATTACTCGCATTTTAAATAAAAAATACTTTGCACATGTATCAATTATTATGTTGTTAAATAAAAATTGTACCTTTATCCCGACGCGGGATCGGAGACTAGTGGATCCATGAAAATTCAGGCCCGCATAAAAGTCCGCCTGGTTGTGCAATAGAACGAACAGCCTCGAAGGCCGATAGTTACGCGAAGCTCGCCGCCTCCTAGCCTCGGCATTCCCGCCGCGCCACTCCGGTCACTCTCCCCGGCATCAACATCCACCTCCTCTTCATCATCATCACCACCATCATTCCCACCATTCCCGCCATGGCCACCACCGTTGCCGCCATACCCACCGCCATCACCACCATGGCTGCCGCCGCCAGCACCGCCATAACCGCCACCACTGCCGCCATGGCTGCCACCTCCATAACCACCTCCAAAACCACCACCCATATCACCAAAACCGCCCCTAAAGCTGCCAGAACTACGGCTACCCCCGGCGCCATAACCACTAGCTCCAACTTCTCCCCCATAACCATGAAAACCGCCTATACCTCCGGTGTATGAGCCCAGCGGTGAATAATCCGGTTGATTGAGCAATCGTTCCAAAGCTGCGACGTCGGGATCCATGGCAAAGCAGAAATCTCGGCACAAATCAAAGAATTTTTCCGGCAAGAAACCTTCAAGAACTCGGCAGTAAGGAAGAAGTTCAGAGGAAGAAGAAGAAAGTGATTTGGAGAAGAAGAGTACCTGGCTCTTAAGGCCGATCGGCCGCTATTTTTAGCCAATGGGATTCAAGGGCCGATCGGCCCTCCCATTTTGTGCTTCTTTCGCCTGATCCAACGGCCAAGATCTCTCCCTGGTGACCCCGATCCTCGTCAAATGGCCCCAGCCAATCAGAGCATAGGGCCGATCGGCCCTTCAGTCTCTAGGCCTGACGCGTGTCCTCCTCGGTCAGAGTGAGTTGACCGGTTGAATTATTACTCCCCCTTCCCGAGGAACTCCTCCTTTTCAAAATAAATTATCCCATTTTCAAAAAATTCCCCCATTTTCAAAACATAACCGTTTTCAAAAACCCTTTTTTTAAATAATTCCTTTTTTCTTTTTTTATTTATTTCATAAATTCCAAACTTTTTTGTTTAGATTAATATTTTTTCGGGATGACTCCCGCAGAAGTCAAAATTATCAAATCTTTGGGTGACTCCCCGGACAGTCAAATCTTTGGGTGACTCCCCGGACAGTCAAATCTTTGGGTGACTCCCCGTACAGTCAAATCTTTGGGTGACTCCCCGGACAGTCAAATCTTTGGGTGACTCCCCGGACAGTCAAATCTTTGGGTGACTCCCCGGACAGTCAAATCTTTGGGTGACTCCCCGGACAGTCAAATCTTTGGGTGACTCCCGCAGTACCAAATCTTTGGGTGACTCCCCTGACAGTCAAATCTTTGGGTGACTCCTGAGACGATCAAATCTTTGGGTGACTCCGGACAGTCAAATCTTTGGGTGACTCCCGGACGATCAAATCTTTGGGTGACTCCCCGTACACAAATCTTTGGGTGACTCCCGAAATCTTTGGGTGACTCCCAATCAAATCTTTGGGTGACTCGGACGATCAAATCTTTGGGTGACTCCTGACAAATCTTTTGGTGACTCCCGTGCAGTCACGTATCCTTGACGCCACACATCCGCCATTCTCGGGTATTAAAAACGCCCACTCTTTTGAACTACGACTTGGCTTGATTCCTTTTTGGGATACGTAGGTAGCCCGACGTGGGTTCAGCCGTTTGACCTACCTGGTCATCTTTTTTGCGACTCAGCTCGAGTCCAATCCCTTGCATCCGCAAGATCACTCTTCTTACCTCCTGAAATCCCTTTTTTCAGGACGGATCCTATTCTTTTATCGTCGACCCCACTTGTCTTACAAGAAGCGTCGCCGAGGGGCTACTGTTAGTACCCGGTCCGAAAAAAGGTAGTCCAAATACCTGGCCCGGTTAATATTAATTAAGAAACCCTAGCGAAACCCTAACCCTAAAAGCTCATTAATTCTTCCGTACCAGCGCCGTCGCTGTCAGCGTGGAAGGTACGCCAGTTGGAAGAGCCGATCGGCCCTTTGCCCGTGCATTGGCCGATCGACCCTTTTATTTAGAGCCGATCGACCCTTCTGTCCTAGAGCCGATCGACCCTTTAGAGGCCCAAATTCAAGTTCCGAGGTATTATAAATAGGGGTGCCCGGCTCCCCATATTCACACACAATTTTCTCCGGGAGAAGCGAGACCACACTTGCTTTACCCATAGTTCTTCTTTTTCCTCTCGAATCGTCAAGATTCGACCCCAAAGTCTTGCTACAATTGGTAAGACTCTCTTTTTTAATATTCTTGTCCTTTATTATTGTCTTTATTATTATTGTTTGCATGCTTAGTATATTTTAATTGCTTTATTTCTTGCTTATGCCATATACGCTAGATTTAGGGTTGTTTTAATATATTTAATTGTTCATAGCCGAGGATGATCTAAGGTTTCGCCCTAAGAAACCCAATGGATCTAGGAACTATTTCTTTCCTTCCACCTTAGTAATAATCGTCCCATGATCAACAATCCCCCAAGGATGAACGTTGATTAGTGCACCTTCCGAGGGCCTAACTCAAAGGTTCTAGGGTGTGATCATCAATTAATTCTTTCTCTCCCCTCCTCCTTATGCATGATCCCGTTTCTTCTATCTATTCCTGTAAACACCGCACACAACCAACACCCCACATGCTAGAAAGACCGATTCGTCGGGCAATAGGAGTGATAACGTTTCTTCTTCTGTTGTAACTTGACCCCCGAACCCAATTACATGTTTAGCCTTTTTTCAAAGCTTTGGGCTATATCAAAGTGGCGTGGCGACTCTCAAAATTAAACTAATATTTTAATATGGTTTAAAGCGAGTGTCACTAAATGAATATCCCATTTCGATCCGACTTTATATAATTATTTATTTTCAAACTTCCGAATGCGCGTTGCATCGGGACGGGGTATTCACAAGGGTGAGAATTTCATATGTTGCAAGCTTTATGGCAATAAGTGTATCTTCTTTCCAAACCCAAAATAGCAACCAATTCAGCACTACCTAAGTTCATAATAAAACAAAAAAAACAATTAAAAAGTCAATTTAGGGATGTAAAGGCTCGGACCTTACCTCAGTCAGTAACCGGGGACGGCAAACAAGGCAAAGGCTCGGAACAGGCCTTGGTTCAGACCTGGTAAATGGCGACTTCAATTTTGAAGGGGACTACTATGCCTGTGACACTAATGAGAGAGAGAGAGAGAGAGAGAGAGAGAAAGAAAGCGAATGAGAGAGAGAAATCGAGTGAGAGAGAGAAAGGGATTGAGAGAGAGAAATCTAGTGAGAGAGAGAAAGGGATTGAGAGAGAGAAAGAGAGCTTACCGACGACGGCGAACGGCGAATGGAAAGCTCGGCGGCGACGACGTTGTTCAGAGACTAGGGTTCGCGTTTGTTTGCGAATGAGCGTATACTGATGAAGGCGTGATAAAAATGGGGAAATTTTCAATTTATATATGGCTTTGTTACCGACGGACGGGGTCCGTCGGTATTACCGACGGACAAACAAAAATTTTTAAAAAAAAATTCCCGATAAATGAAAATTAATTTCCGTCGGTAAATGGTTTTTGTCCGTCGATATTACCGACGGACTACGTTCGTCGGTAAAATTCCGTCGGTAAAAGCCTTGTTTCTAGTAGTGATAGGCCTGTCAATTTTTACCCATTATCCAAGAACCTGCTCAACCCAACTCGCTAATTACCCGACCCAACCCAACTCATTAACAATTTCGGGTTGAAACGAGTTACCCGCTTTAACCCGTTAAATTTAGCGGGTTAAAGCATGTCAACTCGTCAACCCGTCTCAACCCGTTATATTTATTTTGATAGGGAGATAGTTTTAACCCCCCCCACCACCACCCCCCCCCCCCCCCCGTCGGGTCAAAAAAATTTAATTATTTTAATTTTTTTTAAACAACCCCCCACCCACCCCTACCCCCCCTTCCCTCGAGCTTCGTCTAACTGCCTGTTATTCTAACTCCAAAAAGGGATCTCTTTTTTTCTTCTTCACAAACAGATCTCCACACCTTCTGTTTCTCTCTCTCTAGACCCAAATTTCTTTTGTTTCTCTCTCTACAAGTAAGGACAGATCATTAATTATTTTCCCATTCCAGTTGACCCCTACCCCCACCCCCTACCCTAAAATTTTTTAAACAACCCCCACCCCTCCCCCCCCCCCTTTCCCTCGAGCTTCGTCTAACTGCCTGTTATTCTAATTCCAAAAAGAGATTTCTTTTTTTCTTCTTCACAAACAGATCTCCACACCTTCTGTTTCTCTCTCACTAGACCCAAATTTCTTTTGTTTCTCTCTCTACAAATAAGGACAGATCATTAATTATTTTCCCATTCCAGTTGACCCCTACCCCCCACCCCACCCCACCCCCGGGTCAAAAAAAAATTAAACATTTTAAATTTATTTTTAATCACCTCGGTACCTCCTCCCCCCCCCCCTACCCCACCCCCCGGGTCAAATTTTTTTTAAACATTTTAAATTTAATTTTAACCACCCCAGCCCCACCCCTACCCCCACCCCTCTTACCCCCCCACCCCCGGGTAAAAAAAAATAAACATTTTAAATTTATTTTTGAAAATTATTTTTTCTAGCCGAGTAATTCAAAAGAAAAAAAAAGAGTTGAGCTTATCGGATTATCCGAGTCGACCCGCCTCATTTAACCCGTATGCTAAATGGGTTGTAACGGGTATTACTCGTCTCAACCCGTTACCCGTTTCAACCCGTTACCCGATTTAACCCGACTCAACCCGACCCGACCCGATTGCTAGGTCTAAATGCATGTGACCCATTTTATAAAGGGTAAAATTGAAAAATTAATTCAATTAATATAACATAACTACTATGATTTTAAGTGTAAAATTAAGAAATAAAAGAAATACAATGTAAATAATTTATTCACCAAATTAACCCCTCTCAATTTATATCTTATCTTTTTCACCCTTCTTCTCCATCACCCACCACGGTCATTCCCACCTCCGGCCACCCACCCACCTTTCTCTCTGTCTCTAAATTAATCTCTCTCCACTCATTTATAAATTAACCTCTCTCCAGAATACTTATCTTTTAATGCCATTACTTTACTATAAAATCACCGACATTCAATCATTTGCGGCTAAAATTTGACATAATAATGATTAAAAGATGATTCAAAAAGGAATTTGATGAAAATAAAAATTTTATTAATTGTGATCGAATGTTAGAAATGGTCGAATTGCAGGGACCAAGATCAGCCGCATTACTTGCTCAGTCTCTCTCGCTCAATCTCTCCCCTCTCCGTTCATCAACACTCCTCTGTCTCTCTTCTACTTTGATTATCAAATTGAACAGAAATAGAAGCTCTGTTTGACAAATCGTCTTGGAGAAGAGAGGGAAATAAAACAGAATTCTCAGCGAGAGAGAGAGAGAGAGAGCAGATATGTTTATGCAAATTTGTGAAACAAATCTAAAATTAGAAATTGTACAGAGAGAGAGTGGGAAACGAAATGGAGAAGGGGGTTGATTATGTGGGCATAAGTGAGGAGGTGTGAGGCGTGGCTAGGGGAGGGTTAGAGGAAGGGACAGTAGGGCGGGGATGGTGGAGAAGATGGGAGGTTAAGAAGAGATGATCGGAGAGAGAGAGTGGTGAACGGAGAGAGAGTGGGAAACGAAATGGAGAAGGAGCAGTGAAAGGGATCAATTTTAGAGAGAGAATTTGGAGAGACTACTTAAGAGTGTGTGTGTGTGTATGAGAGAGGTGCGCTGCGGTTCTGGATTTTGATGGGGCGGCGAAATGAGGAAGAACACATAGTATCATCCTGCGGTCTGACCCGACGGCAATTCCGTCGCAAGTCTCCCACTGCGTCTTGCAAATCGAGGCACTGTACCCGAGATTTCGTAGAAAAACCATCACATTTCGTCGGAGGAGCAATTTGTTCGCTATGCAAACATCGTTGACCTTGGCTGCCTTCAATTTGCGGGTGGCAGCGGAGGCGTGGATAATGGAGGCGGCTGGATGGGTGAGGTTTCTAGGAAGAAGATAAGTGGGTTTTTAGTTTTAGGTTTTTCTTTTTGTTTTTAATTTAATTCCTCAAGTTTTAGAAATTTTTATTAGTTTTAGTTTACCTTTTAGTTTTATATTTTACATTTGAACCCACTAAATTTATTTTACTCCAGAAAATTTGATTTTCCAATTTTACCCTTCATAAAATGGGTCACATGCATTGCACATGTCAATTTAACTGAAAAAATGGATGTTGTTAGCGTTAGTTACCTTAAACAAGCATCCAAAACAGATGAGGTAATGTGGTTGCAAAGAAAACTAGTATATCTATGAACACAAAATCTGGGGAGAAACGCGTTTCTCCGTCGCTTATGGAGAAACGGGGCTTGTTATGTCGTGCGACATACCTAGCCACAAAAACTGGATATCACTTCATCAGCTTCTGGATATCCAGAAGCTTTGGAAAGGATATCCAGAAGCTTTGAAAAGGATAGCCAGAAGCTTTGAAAAGGATATCCAGAAACCAAATATTTTTTCTGGATATCCTTTACAAAGCTTCTGGATATCCATTTCAAAGCTTTCGATATCAGAAGCTTTGTAAAGGATATCCAGAAAAAATACTTGGTTTCTGGATATCCTTTACAAAGCTTCTGGCTATCCATTTCAAAGCTTCTGGATATCCAGAAGCTTTGTAAAGGATATCCAGAAACTGGCTACTTACGTCGCGCGACATAATAAGCCCCGTTTCTCCATACGCGATGGAGAAACGCGTTTCTCCCCAGACGCACTCATCTATGAAAACCAAACAAGCCTTATAGTTTGGGTACTACATTTGCATTTTTTCCTAATTTATAATAAAATGAATTACATCATTTAATAATATCAAATCGATGACATTTTACGGGTACATCATATCACATAATAAGAATTAAAATTTTTTCATTAAAGGCAATGATAGGGGCACAAAAATGTTTACAAATAGATATATACAAAAATGAGGTGACGATATTTTATTAGTTGCATTGATTGTTAACCCGGCACACTATAATTAATAACCCAACAAAATCTTGATACATTATTTTGTAGCGAATTTGACCCAGAAATTCCTTTTGGACAAATCAATTCCCCTCAAATTTCTCATTATATTGAAATGACCTAAAAGTTTTTATTCAACAGTATATGTAAATATAATACTGCAACTATTGTATAATATGGTAAAATAATTTTTCAAACAAATTATGATACTTTTTAAAAAATTCGGACTCACTCCCTCTCCGTATTATATAAACCAAATTTGTATTATATAAACCAAATTTTATAACACTTTATTTTTTTACCAACCCGAATTAGTAATCTATATTCTATATTATCTATATTATTCTACTAAAACAATAACCGCTGACATCATCATTGAACACTTGGCTGCTTCTGGTGAAAAAATTTTCCTCCAAAACACATGTTGACATCATCACTCATTAATTCAATTAATTACTCAGCTTTAATTAATTAGTTTAAAATATTTATACATCCATATTAATTATTGTTTCTCATACCAATACTCCCTCTCACTTTACTTAAGTAATTCAATTTAACTAATTTACATGCTCAAATAAATATAATTGCACATTGTATAATTAATTAATTTCAGTTATTTTCTTTTAATTATTCAACTTAACCAATTTACATACACCTAATAATATTCAATTCTAAAAAAATCAATTTTAAAGGTTAATATGGTGTTCATTAAATATTTAACATTTAAAAATAAAATTTCTCATTTTTAATATTCATGAGTAATCTTTTATTTTTTTAATTTGAAAATGCTACTTCTTATATTTCGATTTAAACTACATATTTGCTTCACCAAACATTCAAAACTCCCTATTTAACTATTTTTCTATTGGCATCATATTTTTATGTTAAAATAACTTATCCAATATTTTTCTTTTATTACGAAACAAATAAAATTTCATTTTTGTTGTTATATTTACGATAAGACTTTTTTATATTTTTTCTTAGATATGACTTTTTAATACTCATTCATTCTATATGAACGTGTCTTTATTATTAAAAAATACATGATAATTGTTCATTTTTTGAGAAATTAATATATCTTACTTTCAAACAACAAGTTCTAATTCATATTTAAATTCAGTATAATAAGATCATAAAAGAATTTAAGTATTTATTTTATTAAAATCACTTAAATATCCATTAAAATAAGCCAAAAACTTGTAAAAACGTGTTTTTTTGAAGCTTAACAAAAAACGTGTTTTTAGACTACGTCGTCGACTCTTCCACTTTCTTCATACCGTCTCTCCCGCTCCGTCACTGTCAACAATCGCCATTGAAGAAATCGCAATTGTGAATTCAGATCATAAATTCGATCTCAATTAGTGTTATCTCAAGGTTCGAATTTGCTTATTGGGAGTTAATTAGGGTTTTTGTTTGTTGATTTTTACGAATTTATGAACGTTGGGAAGGATTTGCTGTTGGCTTTGATTGGATGGATTCATTGTGAATTTGTCAGGAATGGTAATCAATTGATTAATTGATTTTGTTGGAGAGGGAGAGAGTGAAGAAGGGGTGTATTGCTGCTTGCTGTTGTGAATTTATGAATGTTGGAAAGGATTTGCTGTTTGCTGTTGGTGGGGATTTGATGTGCCAGTGTTAGGGATTTGATGTGCCAGTGCTAGGTATTTGATGTACCAGTGTATGTGTTTTTGAGTGTCAGTACATGTGTTTTGAGTGTCAGTGCATGTGGGAATTTGAGTGCAAGTGTATGTATTTTTGAGTGCCAGTGTATGTGTTTTCAAATGCCAGTCCATGTGTTTTTGAATGCCAGTGCTTGTGTTTTTGAGAGCCAACAAATATTATTACCAGTGTTTTTGAGTGCGAGTGTATATGTTTTTGAGTGCCAGTTCATGTGTTTTTGAATGCCAGTGCATGTGTTTTTGAATGCCAGTGCTTGTGTTTTTGAGAGCCAGCAAAAATGTTAGTGTAACAAAGTGCCCGTTGTAGTATCAATAAGTGCCAGTGTAAAAAAGTGCTAGTGCATGTATATTAAGTGACTTTATAAACTAACACTGGCACTTGGTTACACTAACACTGGCACTTTGTTACACTAACACTAGCACTTTGTTAAACTAACACTGGCACTTGTTTTACACTAACACCAGCACTTTGATACACTAACACTGGCACTTTATTACACTAACACTGGCACTTTTTTACACTGGCACTGGCACTTTGTTACACATGCACTGGCACTAAGTTTCTGGACAAAGAGAGATTTTAACTGGCACTTTATTAGACGTGCACTGGCATATTTTTACCATAAACCTGGCAATTATTTATACAACTACTGGCAATTATTTAGAACAAATTCACATAATTCCCAATTGAATTGATCCAAACTTCAGCAAATTAAACCCTTTATCCACACCATTGAAGGACATTCTGTTTATCCAACGAAAAAACGAAGAGCTATGGAATCAAATCACACAGTTATCTCCAATTAATTATGTACCAATCAATAAAGTACCAATCAATTATGTAACAAAGCATAGTTGACAATGGACATTAATGGCGGAACTAGGGCACGAATTGTAGGTTACAAAATACTCAAACTGAGTGAACGCCGGAGAACGATCGGAGCTTGGGATGGCCAGAGAAGATGATCGGAGCTTGGGATGACACGAATTTGTAATATTAACACTGACAATTATCATGGTTGCCAGTAATTACAAAAATGCCACCGTTTGTTTTGAAAACACGTTTTTTCTTATCTTGAGAAAAAACTAGTTTTTTATAAGACCAACTCTTAAAATAAATATTTTATATTTCAAATGACAAAATTTTAAAAACCGTGTATCGCATGGGTAGTAGCCTAGTAATATAAATGTAACGAACGCCAGCCTAAAAATGTGATTTGGTGTTATATTACCGTGTGCGGCCCACTGGGGTTGGGCCAACTATGTACACGTTTTCCAGTAGTCAATTTTCGTGAACTCCGTATTTGTAAGCGTGGACTATTGGGACAAGGGTGCAAGTGCAACATAAGTAAATTTTATACTCCCTCCGTTCCAAATAAGTGCTTAACCCTTTCACCCTTTTGGGTGGGCACAAATATCAAGAAAATAAGTGGGAAAAAAATGTTGTGAGTGTAATTTGAAAATAGGAGAGAGAATTAGTGGAGGAAATAGTAAATTTGAAAAGTGTTGTGAGTGTAATAGTGAATTAGGAGAGAGAATGAGTGGAGGAAATAGTAAAGATTCTTTGCCAAAAAAGGAAAGGTGAAACTTCTAACGGGACGCCCTTTTGGATAATTAGTGAATCTATTATTGGGACGGAGGGAGTATTTATATAAATACATTAATGAACGGTATAAAACGAGTTACGGACGTTAGTCGTAATCGGACAAGCCCCAATGGATTGGGCCCAAAATATAATTCATACAAGTTTCAAATACGACGTATGGATTGGGCTTTCCTACCTATACTCGTCATGTCTACTCGTCATTTCCCACTTTTCGACATATATATAGCAGATCGAGTAATATGATTAAGGCCACAATAATGATATATGCCGACAAGGCACTGACATATGCCGACAAGGTATCCCTCATATGCCGACCTAGCCACCTCAAAAGGCTGACCTAGGCCTCAACGAGAGACGACAAAGGACCTCCTCGGTAATCATCAAGGCAAGGAAATGTGCTTTCCTATCCCTGCTCCTCCTCTTCCTTAGCATTTAACATGTCGACCAACATCAAATGTCGAGTAGCATGCCTATAATGCATACATACATAAGGGAATATTAATCCTACTCAAACAAAAATTGTGGAAAGTTATAATCCAACTAGGATTATAACCCATCTCTCACACAACTTCTCATTCAAATGTGGACTCTACATGCTACACCTATATATACAAGCCATAATTCACACAATTCAGGTACGTTTTTACGAACGCATCTTTTGACTATCAACTATTTTCAATTGATTTGCTCTCTACAATACAAATACTTACTCTCATGCCTTAGGGCCTTCGCCGGTGAAGCTACGACTTAGTTTACGTTTTTGTTTATCTTTTTCAGGCTATTCAAACATCAAGGATACAACCTGCCGCTGGATTTGGGCTGATCCGAACGTTGTTGGGATCATCATTTTGGTTACATTGCCGGGAAACGATCGTTTTTAGCCTTTGAATAGCCGGAAAAAATTCTGCTTCGTTCTCCTAATCCTAATGGAAGAAAAACATATTGCTAGCATTACTTCTAATCAGGATAATCCTCTTGTGGAGTAGACTCAATGAAACACTAGAACTATTTTTCCTCTTGCCAATGGGGAACTGCTACCTCCTCCGCCTTTAAACGACGGACTGCCCTCGCTAGGAATGAATCTTCATTCTAGCGAGCATCCAGTAACCGAGGTAATACTGTCAAACCCTCCTCGTTGTCGGTGCCGAGGGAGGCCTACTGGCAGTCAGACGGGGAGGAATGTCGCCCAGGGGGCACTGGGACTTTCCCCCCACATATTGATCGCAAAACTCTCTTGCATCAACAAATAGAAACTTTGCAACGCATTTATGAAACAAAAAATGACTTGTTGCAACTGGATCCTGAACACTACCTGGCTGAATTCATGAGGCATACGAGGATTGGAAATTCCATTGGAGGAGACAATCATCTTAACAGGCGTGGTAGTCGGGGGAATAGAAAAAATCTTCCTCCCGACCAAAATCCCCCTCATCATGACCCTGCTGGTAGACTCGGGCAGAAACCTCTCAAAGATGTTCCTACTCGTCATAAGGATCTTGGACATGTAAATACACGAAACAATGAAGATATGAGAAATCATCTGAACAATCAGAGGGACCAGGAGGTTAATTATACTGACTTGAGAGCCAGGCTTAGTTATAAAAGACAAAAAAAAACCTCATCGTCATAACCCCTCTTCTCGGCATAGGAGCCTTGTTCGACCTATGCATAATGGCTCCCCTTGTCACAGGACTCCTCCCCGTCCAAAGATGGATCCCAGGAGGGATAGAACCCCTCCTCGTCATTTTAGGCCATTGAATGGCAGAGCACCATCTGTACATGAGGACAATCACCAGGAACATGAGAAACAAAGTAGAGTGAATGGGCACAAAGAAAAGGAAAGGACCCACCATAGTTCTCACTTTAGTTCGGGAATCGATTACAGGGATATTCTACTCTTAAAAAAGAGATTAGATAAAATGGGAAATGGGGAGGAAGGAAGTGGACGATGATGATACCAGTGCCACTCATCCTTTCTCCCAGCGAATTAATGATCTACCTCCCAATCCCGCTCTCAAAATTCCAAGTTTTGAAAAATATGTAGGAACCACAGACGCACGGGACCATATGAAAAGTTTTGAAGCCACCATGGCCCTCATCACCAAGGCAGATGACATTCTCTTCAAGGCTTTCGCGAGTACCTTCTCCGGAACAGCTCTGTCCTGGTTCCGTGAGCAAAAGAAGGTAAGCATCGATAGTTGGAAAATTATGAGTAGTAGGTTCCTGGACCACTTTGCAATAGGAGGAAAGAGAAATAAAAGACTGACAGACCTTGCAAACATTGAGCAAGGGAAAAATGAAACAACTCTAAATTATTACAATCGGTTCAGAGCTATGGTTGACCAGTAGAGGAAAGCCTAACTGATCGGGAGGTGATCGTTTGCTTCAACTCCGGACTGAGATCCGGACAATTAATCTATTAACTCTCTGCCAGGGAACCTAAGTCGAAATCTGATATATATAATGTGGCTTAAGCCATAGCTATGGCAAAAGAAAAAAGTAAGAACAAGTCTGAGAAACCAGAGCTGAAACCAACCAGGCTTCGAACGAAAGTAACTATAAGGGGAAGAATAGAACTCGGGCTACTGAAAAAGCCAATATTTCAACCCCCTCACCAAACCTATAACAGAGATCATGTAGTTGGTGAATCTGCCAAGTCCCCGACCACTTGATGAAATAATAAAGTACACACGTGAAAGCTCCAATTATTGTACATTTCATAAGGACCACGTACAAGACACGGAGAACTGCATCTCCCTTAAAAGAATGATCCAGACATGGGTATACGAGGGAAAAATTGATCGATACGTTATGAGAAAGGATAAAAAGCGAAAAAGAAAGGATGGCGATAACGATTACAAAGATGATGAAGGGGAAGACAGGCATACTAGGGCTAAACTCCATGTTATAAGCGAGGAGATTATTTCCAACAAGAAATTGAAAGACCAGATACATGAGCTAACCAAAGTCTACGACATCCCCGCCTGCATCCACAGGGAGGAGGAAGTCATCAGCTTCTCCCCTAATGAGCTAGCAGGAAGCCGCGTATCTCGATAACAACCCCTAGTAATCAAAGGGAGGATTGATAATTGGGAATCCAATAGACTCCTCATACACTCGGGGGCCTACAGGGATATTTTATAATATTCTACCTTTCAGATGATGAATCTGAAAGATAGCATGCTAAAGCCATACTCTGAAAGACTAGAAGGCTTCACCAACCATATAGTCAGAGCCATGGGGACGATTGACTTATTGTTGGAAGTGAGAGAACATCCCTTTCGAGCCGAGGCCACAGTAACATTCATGGTCATGAACCTGGCAAGTGACTACCACGCCATACTAGGTATTCTGAGTCAAGGAAAACTTGGGTTGGTCGCCTCCCTCCCTCACTAATGAGTTAAATTTCCCACTCGTCCAGGAATCGGATGCATGAAGGCAACCCCCAAGGACTTCTTGGAACATGTGATGAGAAGCAGAAAAACTGCTAGAAAAGTAGAGGTAGACACACCAAAGGAAATCTGAAAATCTCCAAGTCTGTAAAGATTACAAGCAACAGTTCTAGGCTGAATTTGATTTTGAAGCAGAGGATGAGGAACATATGATTCTAGATATCCACGAAGACAATGACATAGTTTTGTCCATCCCAGATACAGCCCCTCACCTCGTTAGCGGCCAAAACTCGGGGGTCGACCCTGACTTGAGACAAGGAGAGTTGCAGGACATATACGAACTAGTTGAAATTGAGATACTAGACATTCATGAGGATGACAACAATGACACAGTTCTTTCCATCCCAGATTTAGCCCCTCATCTCGTCAGCGGCCAAAACTCGGGGCTGACCCTGATTTGAGACAAGAAGAGCTGCAGGATATAGACAAACTAGTTAAAACATATTATAACAACAATGACACAGTTATTTCCATCCCAGATATAGCCCCTTGTCTCGTCAGCAGCCAGAACTCAGGGGCCGACCCAGACCTGAGACAAGGAGAGTTGCTGGACGTATACGAACCAGTTGAATTGGCTATCCCTATGACAAGAAATTCAAATTACGATTAACAAGTTAACAAAGTCAACAGGCTGCTAGACCTATACCTAGCAAATGACAAAAGACTGAAGCTAATGGCAGAAAGGCAGAACAAAAACAAGCTCTCCCCAAATTGAGAAGGCCCCTACATCATCACTCGAGTTATTAGAGAAGGTACCTATAGAATGAAAACCCCAAATGGGCAAGAGCTGAAACATTCGTGACACTCTGATCATCTACTAAAATACTATCATTAGTTTATAGTCTGTTTTTGAGTTTCAGTTAATAGAAATTCAGTTTTCATCAAAGACAAATGGCTAGCAAGACATCTATGAAAGACGAGGAGCCTCCTACTCGGCATCGAAGGGACAAGTTCCTAATTTTTATCTAATACCTATGTCGAATAACCTTCCTCGGCATAGAGAGATAAACCTAAAATTTATATAAGACATTTGTTGAATGACCTTCCTCGATATAAAGAGGTAAAACCTAAAAATTTATCCAATACCTATGACCAAACGACCCTAATCGGAATAGAGAGATAAAGCCTGAAAACTTATATAATACCTTTGTCGAATGACCTTCCTTGTAATAGAGAGATGAAACCTCAAAAAATTATCTAATACATATGTCGAATGACCCTACTCGGAATGGAGAGATAAACTCAAAAACTTACCCTCCTCGGAATAGATAGATAAAACATAAAAAAATTGTCTAAAACTTATGACCGAATGACCCTACTTGGCATAAAGAGACAAGTACTCAAACACTTTATCTAATACCTATGTCGAATGGCCTTCCTCGGCATAGAGAGATAAAGCCTCAAAAATTTATCTAAAACCTATGTCGAATAACCTTCCTCATAATAAAGAGATAAAACATTAGTAACTTATCTAAGACTAATGTCGATCGAGCCTACTCGACATAAAGAGATAAAATGCTAAAAAATAAAGGCCGAAAGACTTTCTCGGCTTAATATTCAAATATACAACTTATCTATGTGATTGGACCGAATGAGCTTCCTCGATTTAAAAGAAATCAATTTCAAATGACGAGGTGATCTTCCTCGACTTCTCAAGAAAGTTGGATACTTAGACAAACATTCAATATATAAGCATTAAAGACAAAAGCAGTTCAAAGGTGCAATAAAGTAAACACAACAAGGAATTGAAGAAAGAAATTATATTGATCAGAATTCAAAGTACATGGAGGAATTGTTCAAAAACTACATCAATAAAGCAAAAAAAAGACCCTAAGCCTGATCATCATTGGTGAAGAGGTCATCTTGGTCGATCTCGGCTTCAGGGATTGTGACCTGCCCGATTTGATCCTCCTCGACTTCCTCCTCTCCATCTGAAGCCTCATCGTCTTGTATCTTCTCGATTAGAGCATTGATGTTTTGAGAGTCGATGGGATGAGTATCCCAAGATGGGTGGCCTTCTCTAGAATCTTGAGCATCTATTACCTTCAAGGCATTCTCCGAATATGGCACTAAGGCATAGCCAGACCGAGCAAGGTCGTCATAGGCATCCTGGCAGATAAGACGTGCAAGTAAGCCTACATCAGAATTCAGCGTTGGGTCCACTAGGGATCTTCTGGCTAGATAGAAATAGCCATCAAAATAAATAGTGGCCGTTTTATCAGCCAAGGCCTGCTTGAAAGTCGGGCTAGCCTTGAATTGGGAAATGACATCAGCAATCTTTGAAGGCAAGCTGGCCTCCAAGAGTTGATACCGGGTATCAGCTTCTTCGGCCTTCTTCCTTAGCTCAGCCTGGAGCCTCTCGATCTCCTCTGCCCGGCCTTATGGGCCTCCTCGGCCTTCGTTTGAGCCTTCTTGGCCACTTTCTCCGCCTCTGCCTTGGCCGCCTTTTGCTCATCGGCCTCTGCCCTCAATGACTTGATGAGCTCTACTGCCTTAGCCAAGTCAGCCTTATTCTTCTCAATTTGACGATCAAGCTTCTGGTCGAGCTCGTCAGCGGCCTTGCTACTTATGGCTTCATAAGCCATCACAATGGTAAGCTACAATAATGGAACAAAATTTGTCAAGAAAAAAATTACAAGTATAGTAAAACCAAGAAAGGGAAAATAAAATGATGAGAAGGCTACCTCGCTTAAAAGGAGACCTTTCATGTTTGTCAGGTGCTCCCTACTCGATTTTGTGTCAATGAAATAGTCGAGCAGGTCCTCGTCCATAGAACGGTGGACCACAGGCCGACCTAGCCTGAGCTTTGGGCCCTTCCTGACCAACACATCAAGCCACTTGATGGTGGGGTAAACCTTCAACTCCTTAGCAACCTGCTCGACTTCAGTATACGTTTTCACGTGCCGAGCAATCACTTCCTCGGAAGAAGATTCAACAACTATCCTCTTGGAGGGAGGCTCCTCCAACACGGTTTCAACTCTTTGCCATTTCTGGGCAGGGGTTCTGTCCTCAGCATCCACCTCCTCGGTCTCAATTAGACCGGCATGCCTCAAGGCCTCCTCAGTTTTAGGAGATTAAATTTGGAAACTTTGTTCCTCCTCAGCACGGGCCTCCTACCTTTCAATCCCTTCCTCGGTGGAAGCATCGGCACCTCCCACCGGCTTCAAGGGTAAGGCCCCAGCTTCCTTAGTGGCCAGAACGGCCTGACTTTCCACGGCATCAAAGCGTTGTTTGCTTTTGGCCGAGGAGAGTGACTTCCTCCTCTTCATTCTCATAAGCGCTTGGGGATCAAGGATTTCCTCTTCCATCTTTTTCTCTTGCTCGCTTGTCAGATCTGGAAAAGACGAGAAGGACATATGTTAGATAAATACGAGGAAGCTAAAACAATGAAATAAAATGCACAAGTATGAAAGACCGGGAAAGAAAAAATTACAGCTGACAACGCCCTCCTCGGCAAGACATCTATCATCATACAACTTGCAGATGTCACATTCATCATGGAAAACGAGACCGGGGTGCACCCTCCAGTCTGGAAATATGTTCCCTCTCACAACGGGGACGAGGGGCATCAAACCGTAGGGGCCAGCCATAATTCCTGCTTGCACGTAATACCTCTGGTTGGTCTCCAGACTTGACCAACACAGAGTTCCTACCTCGGCAAATTTCCTTAGCCTCTCAATCAAACGGTTTCTCCACTCAGGCCTCCACACCTGCTCAGGAACATCGGGGAATTTGGAAGGAGCATTAAACTCTCAGCCTTGTCGGCTCTCCACCCTTATAACATGGTTGTTCCACCTAGAGACCTTGCTCGATATGGGATAGATCAACTTGGGCTGGTTAGGGTCACTCCTCACCACTATCACTCTGGTGTCATCCTTGTAACTCACATTAAAGAAATGATGGAAAGCCGATTGGCAAGGTTCAAAACCTAAGCTATGACAAAGTACGATGAAATCGGTGAGGAACCTCACGGCATTAGCCCCTATCATGGCTGGGACAGCTTGCATATCCTCGAGGAACTGTAAGTACGCCAATCCAATTCGCGACCCTTTTTAGGTGCATTTTAATATGATAAAATTGTACTAGGGGCATTTTGGTAAATTCTCGATCTATTTCGAGACTTCCGGAAACATTTCATAAGTTTCTTGCAAAGGAAGTACTTTTAAGTACTTTTCTCAGGCAAAAGGACCTACAAGGAATAAACCAGTTTGGACCTTTTGGGAATTAACCTGGAATGTTCCAGAATCAGGTTTTGGCGCAAGAAACGATTAGTAACATGTTGTGTCACGCGACAACTCGAGCCATGGAAAGTGGTTGCAGGAGGTCGTACGACACAATATGCCCATCACCAGCAGCCCTTCTCATATTGGGATCCCTTTTTGGGCCTACTGTTACTCTGCCAAATTAGAGACGTACCATACAGAGCCAAACACCCACACCTCTCTCTCTCTCTCATACCCAAATTCATCCAATCCTCCCTCCAATTCACTTCAATTCACCCATTACCATTTAGATCCTCCTTCCACCACTCCTCCTCAGTTCAATCAGTCCCAAAAGCTGCTTGTTGAAGGGTTCTATACCAGACTTGGTATAGGATTCGTGGATACTACAAGGGTAACTCACCAATTCCCTCCTTCTCTCTCTTAGATTTGTCATTTTCATAATTCAATTCTCATATACTCATTTGATTCAGTAATTCGACTCCATCTGTCTTACTTACTGGAATTCAATCGCAATCTCTCTGTTTAATCGTTTGGTTTTGTATAATTGCATGTTCATGAGTTGATCATTGTTGGAATTGTTGTTTGATTCCCAAGGGAGTGTGGATCTTCCCATATCCACACCCCCTTGGTTGAATAATTGTTTAATTATGTATTTCCGAAGCTGAATTTATAATATAATTGGATCTGTGTTGGTTTCTGCTCCTTCTGTGTTCAAGCTGTAAGATCTCTGCAGATGGACATCCTGTGTCACGCGACACAATGTTGTAAGTACCCAAATTTGGCTCATGCCTTCCGATTAAGTTTCCCGGCAATTCCCTGGACTTTCCTAAAGTTCAGGAGCAATTCGGGAACTGTTCCGAACCTTCCGAGGGGCGAAGGGATTACTAGGAATTAAAAATCCACGTTTTCCTTTGGTATAAAAACCCTTCTAGAAGGACACCTTGCATGATTCTAGAAAGGTGCTAAGTCATAATGGATAATGTCGCACGGCTGCATTAGACTAGAACTCCAAGCCGCAAGGCTTCATTAGCTATCACCAGACTGCCTATAAATAGAGACCTCCTTTACCCATTTTGATATACAGTTTTTAGCATTGAAACTCTGCCAAAATACCACTACGAAATTACAGATAAATGAGAGTGCCAAAAACCACCTCCCTCCTCCTTAAAGCCTTCCAAAGTTGGTCCTTCCCTTGGAAAACTTCAAGGAGATAGAGGAACACCACCATTGGTAATCTCTCATCCTCTTTTTCTTGAAATATACCTTGTATTTATGTGATATATTGCTCATTGCTCTCCATATCCTTATATACTTGTTTGTTATTTGCTATTGTCATTAAAGATCCTTTCTTTAAATATGTAAATCACCTTACCCCTATTCCCCTATCACATAGGATCCATGGAGGATCCCACCCAAGGATGAACAAATAAGACCTCAAAAAAGGTTTGTTCTAGGGTGGATCTCTCACATGGTGATGTGAAAAGTAGCATCCTTTGCTCTCAAAATAACATCTTTTCATATAAAGTTGCATCATTTGCATTAAATATGTTATCTTTGCATTAAAGTTGCATCCTTTTCCCTTGAAATGTCATTTTTACATATAAAAGGTGCATCCTTTGCATTAAAAATCATGCTATACATCCAAATAGCATCCTTTGCACCCAAAATGTCATCTTTTTCATTAAAAATGTCATTTTAGTTTAGAATGCATCCTTCATGTCCCTCATGATTGGATCTCTCTTTCCTAGGATTGCTTAGTGACCTTCCTAAGGCACGAAAAGCATAGGAAGAGCATAAAGATTCAATCTTTATACCCTTCCCCTAGTCCCCTTTGGTATTTGATGCATCCTTTGGAGCGGACCGATGTAAAGATCCCATCTTTACGTCGTTTCTTCCATTAAAGGTGCCATAATCCCTTTAGAAATGAATAGGCCTTGAACCCTATATCTCCGATTATCACTTGAGACGAGCATAATAGTCCCTAAACAAGTTCAATCGTCTCAAGGTGTAGGATTGATGGGCTAAGGATATTCCTTTCTAAAGAACCTCACTCTTGGACCATAAGAGAGAGTCCTTCTCTCGATCACACATGACCCAAGGTCAAATAGTGATGATCACAAGTCCAAGATGAGGACGGGATCAAAGTCCTGAACACATAAAAATCCAAGGAATCCCGAGCGATAACCAACTAAATGGTTTATGCGTCCGGAAGACAACTCGGAACATCCCCCCCTCTTTTCAACACATGCACACAAGAAAGCACGCAAGCAAGCACGAAAAATGGAATCTTGGGAGACTTGCTTCGGCAAGGCACCTTGGGTGAACGCCAAACGTTCTTCCCAAGGGGTAACATAACCTCCCGACCCTAATTCCTTTTTTTCAAAGTTTTGAGGAAATCAAAATGGCGTGGCGACTCCGTTTTTCAAATTAAACCGGATGTTTTCAAACTCGAGTGAATCAAAATAAAACACAAAAAAATATTTGGGCCCCCACATTCACAGTTTGGCGACTCCGCTGGGGAATAACCAAAGGAGAAAGCTTTCATTTAAAAAAAAAATGATACCCGGTATATAGGTGGAAACCATTAACCTTCCTGTATCGCTTCCTAACCCGAGGCTTGGGATAAACGATGGTCTAACAATCCCACGTACCGGTATCCCTCTTCGAAAAAAAATATATAAAAAGAAAGCTTTTTTCCTTTGAGCGGGTTAGCCTCCCGTCGCGGATTCCATTTGTCGTGCTTGCTTTTTCTTTCTTCGCCTTGCATTGCATCTTGGTTCTTGGGAATTGTGCATGCTCTATATACTGAACAGGAAGCCTTCTGGAGCTGAAAGGTGCCTAAAATGTTTGGGGAGCAACCTGAAACTGAAAAGGATTGGAACCTGGAAAATTGAGCAATGCAGCCGTACGGCTTAATCCGCTTCGGATTTCGGCCGGACGGCCTCATTGGCAATTCCGCTAGGACAAATTTGAGGTTAATCTGCCAGCTTAGGCAGCTTGGGGCTATTCAGTTCCAAAGCTGACCAGGCTCCAGAAAATTTACGTGCCTTAACTGTTGCATTTTTCTCCCGTCCCGAAAAATCATTCCTTTTAAAACACATTTATGAAAATCTCTGTTTTAACTCAAAAAGGAACATTTTTTAGGAGACCGCACACTACGTGCATCTTATATATCCTGTACACTTTGCACGCACGTCCTTCAAACCCGGGGTGGTTGTTCAGTTGCAGTCACGGACAACCTTACGATGCTCCCGGGCGCGCACGGAATCACCCCAAACTCCCCATGGCAGCCAGTGTCGACCAATGCACAGTCCGTGTCACACGTTTCAAAAAACCGTGACTTTTGGTTGGTTTTTGGTCTAGTCCGTAGCCCAGTTGCATATCCCCGTAAAGGTCAAACCTTAGTCCATAACGGAAGTCAAGATCTTTCGCGCAAGCAAGACTCTGCCGAAATTCCGACAAGGAAAATTGGTAGAATCTTGACTTCGGCATTGACTTTGACCTTGACCCGCATGGGATGCGTAAGAGTCGAGACCAAGTCCGTGCAAAAAATCCAAAGATCTTTCGCGCAAGCGGAGCTCTGCCGAAATTCCGACAAGGAAAAATTGGCAAGATCTTGGCCCGACATTGACTTCGACTTTGACTCACGCACAGCGTATGCAACGAAGTTCAATGTGACACTGTGTCATCCGGCTTTTACCGCCCGACCCATGCTTATTATCTTCTCGGACATTGCCAAAAAGTCAAAATGTCAATCGCGCAAGCGAAACTCTGCCGAAATTCCGTTAAGGCTGAAAGACGAGACTTTCCCGGCATTGCCTTGACTATAATCTGCATCTCTCGGTCGGTGGGATCCGCGTGCCCTATAGGACCCTCGCTCGGGGCTGTCCACCCTGGGAGGTCGAAATACAGGTGAAATAGAAGGGGCTTATAGACGTAATGACGGAGCCCACTGATCCAGGATCTAGAATAGTTGCGAAAAAGAAGGGCAGAACCCCTTTTCCAACCAAATAGAAATTAATAAAAGACACTGTTTTAAGTAAACTGGAAGATTCTTAATTTGCATATTGCTTGAGCCTTCGGCCTAAACACCTACCCCGATTCTAAACCTCTCCTATCCCTTTCCCGTAGTGAGAAAGAATTTGGGTGAGAACACCGAGACAGCAATTTGTCGGCACAGAGGTCTCATATAACCCATCAAAATCCTCAAGTCTCAACTTCCCAGAGTCAAAATGGCCAACGTGATAATCAACAATGGTAATGAACAAGTCGTTGGAGGAGCCATCCCAGTTCAACCCAAACCCCACATCTGGTACGATGTATGTGATTGTGATGGCTGTTTGGAGGATGAGTATCAAGAATGGATTAATGAGGATGCTCCTTCGAGAAAGAAGAAGAAGAGGAAGTACATGCAATAGAAATTAAAGGAAAGGAACGAAGCTGGGGACAAGAGCGTGGGAACTTTAGGGGAGCCTTCAGGCAAGTTTGACTATTACGTCAGTTATGCCAAGGAGCCTACCAAGGAACCGGTCATCCAAAACACAGTCCAGCCTGGTACTCCTGTCGTCGTCGACCCTCTTGATGTAGAGCATTCTGAGTTCTTTGCCATCGTGAAGTTCAATGAAAAGCTAGCAGATTTGGGAGCGGAATACAGAAAGCCTATAGAATACGTGGCCAGTCAAGGAAGGATCAAAGTCTCTCCTGAAGAAGACTTCATCAGCATCATTCAGTCCAACCCTCCTGTTGGCTACACTGATAAGGTTGTGATATCGAAGATTGGTAAAGAGAAGATGACTTATCAGCAATGTATTGACAAGATGAGTCAGGCCCTCCAATCAATGAGTCTGGTAGTCACAGACGAACTCGCCGAGAGACTGCATCAGGCTTCCCTAGCTCCCCTCACAGTTTTTCCAAGGTACCGGCCTACCAATGATTTCCGGCAAGTTTTCGATCAGTTCGAAGTTTCCAACTTTCTAAAGAATGCTGACAAGACTGCTACTCCCCAGGGCAAAAGCAGGAAAGAGTAAACCCCAGTCCAACTCGTGTCAAACTCTTCGAGTCAAATAAGTAGTGTAGGGTCCAGAGTCAGTAGGGTCAAGAGTCAGTTGAGTCAGGAATCTTTGAATTCCAGTCCTCCGAGTCATCCGAAGGCCTCACACCTGAGGATTATGAATATGTAACCAATGTCATCTTTCCTCTTGCTTTGAATGAAATGACAGATCTTTCTGAGTATCCCCTTATTGCCAACTTAACAAATGATAAATTAACTCAAAACTTAACAACAGTTAATAATGAATCATTTGAACAAGATGCAAACATACTAAATGAACAATACATCCAAGAAATCTTTAAGCAGGTTACAGACAAAGACGAAAACCGGGCCCAAGCTACCAAGGAGGTTTTGACAAGTGTTAACTTGGGTACTATCGAGGAGCCTAAAGAGACACGGATTGGAAACTTCTTCCAGAGGGTTGAACGGGACAGACTGGTCAATCTGCTCAGAGAATACATGGACGTCTTTGCATGGTCGTACAGGGATATGCCGGGGCTAGACAGTTCGATAGTAGAGCACAAAATCCCTCTAGCACCAGATGCTAAGCCAGTAAAGCAGAAACTGCGGAAGATCAAGCCAGAATGGTCCCTACAGTTCAAAGAAGAGATTGAGAAGCTACTGCGGGTAGGATTCATCAGAGTCATCGAATATCCGACATGGTTATCCAACATTGTGACTGTAACCAAGGCCAATGGGAAGGTGCGCTGCTGTGTAGATTTCCGGGATCTGAACAAAGCCAGCCCCAAAGACGATTATCCCTTGCCAAACATAGACATCCTGGTGGATGCCACCGCCAACTACGAAGTCAAATCCTTCGTTGATGGATTTGCTGGATACAAACAGATCAAGATGGCCGAGGAGGACCAAGAAAAGACAGCCTTCACCACACCGTGGGGAACGTACTGCTATACAGTGATGCCATTTGGGCTTAAGAACGTCGGGGCTACTTATCAGAGGGCAGCGACCGTGCTTTTTCATGACATGATCCACAAGGAGATTTAGGTCTACATCGACGACATGATAATTCACTCCAAAGGCGAGGACGAACAGCATTTTGTTGACCTGCAAAAGTTCTTTGAGAGGCTGAGACAACATTCCATGAGATTAAACCCTGCCAAATGCACCTTCAGAGTGACAAGGGGAAAAGATATTGGGTACATGGTCACGGAGCGAGGGATTGAAGTTGATCCTCGAAAGATCAAGGCCCTCTATGGACATGAGGTCACCTCGAACCCAGACAAAAGTCAAAAGCTTTATAGGCAAGCTGCAGTACATCAGCCGCTTTGTCAACCAGTTGACCACTATGTGCGAGCCCATCTTCAAGCTCATGAAGAAGAATGTAGACACAGAATGGACCGAGGAATTCCAGGATGCCTTTGACCAAATCAAGGCATACCTAGTACATCCTCCGGTGCTATGCCCC
Organism: Adenophora triphylla var. japonica; assembly: GCA_022495995.1. Taxonomy (NCBI): domain Eukaryota; kingdom Viridiplantae; phylum Streptophyta; class Magnoliopsida; order Asterales; family Campanulaceae; genus Adenophora; species Adenophora triphylla. The sequence continues at coordinate 138,857 of JAFEMH010003895.1, read as the reverse complement.
CCGCATAGACAGAAACCTCTTCTGCTCTATCTCACTGTCACTGATATGGCAGTTGGGGCTATGCTTGCTCAGGAGAAGAAAGACTCTCGGGTAGAGAATGCCATATACTTTGTCAGCCGGAAGCTACAGGGTAGTGAGCTCAATTACTCAGCATGTGAAAAGACTTGTGCAGGACTGGTCTGGGTAGTCGGTAAATTGAAGCACTACATGCAAGCCCACCCTGTGAACTTGGTCTCGAAAATGGACCCCATCAAGTATATCTTTGACAAGCCTTCCCTCTCGATGCGTCTAGCAAAGTGGTCCTTCTTCTTGGCTGAGTATGACATCAACTATGTGACGAGAAAGGCTATCAAGGGTCAAGCATTGTCAGACCATCTAGCAAACTTCCCTAGTAATGAGGACCGCGGGCCTGAACCCCAATTTCCAGATGAAGGGATTTTTGTAATCGAGCCTGAGAGTCGATGGCAGCTTTTCTTTGATGGGGCCGCTAACAAAAGAGGAAATGGCGTAGGGATGCTACTGGTCGACCCAAAAGATGAGCACACGCCAATTGCCATCAAGTTGAACTTCCCTGCCACGAACAATGTCGCTGAGTATGAAGCCTGCATTGCTGGTTTAGAAGCTGCCTTAGAGAGGAATGTCAAGGAGCTCGAGGTCTATGGAGACTCAGCCCTGATCATCAACCAGGTCTCCAACAAGTGGAAGACTGTGGATCCTAACCTGCAAAAGTATCATGCCTATATGGAGGAGTTGACTGAGCAGTTCAGAGAAGTGACCTTCCATTACCTGCCAAGGGATAAGAACAGATTCGCAGATGCCTTAGCTACTCTAGCCTCACTGGTAGAGATCCCCAAGGGAAAGGCCATAAAACCCTTCAGAGTGGGTAGAAGAGAAGCCCCGACTTTCTGTTGCGAAATAGACCTGGGACCCGAGCCTATCAAGGAACCCTGGTACAATCAGATTTACCAGTTCCGTAGAAGTTGAGAGTCAGCCTTTAGAGATGAAGAAGGTAGACCGAAAGAAGGCATTAAAGCCAAGAGCTTGCAAGCCCTAAAACGGTTAGCTTCCCACTATGTCATTCTAGGGGACGATCTCTATAAGAAACGGTATCAAGGGCCGCTCCTTCTGAGTGTCACCCAAGAAAGGGACAGAGAGTTGATGAATGAGGTCCACAATGGTCCCTGCGGTCCTCATATGAATGCTAGAGCCCTGATGCAAGTGATCCTCAGGATGGGTTATTACTGGATCTCCATGGAGACAGACTGCGTTCAACATGTCCGACAGTGCGACAAATGCCAACGGTTTGCCAATCTCAATCACCTTCCGCCTCATGATCTGTACTGCATGACGAATCCTTGGCCGTTTGCAACCTGGGGTATTGACGTAATAGGGAAGATAGCTCCGGCAGGAAGCAATGGACACGAATTCGTGTTAGTGGCAGTCGACTACTTCACAAAGTGGGTAGAAGCAAAGTCCTACAAGGTCCTCACTTCCAAGAAGGTGGCCCAGTTTGTCAAAGAAAACATAATGTGCAGATACAGGGTGCCCAATGAGATCATTTCTGATAATGGGTCCCACTTTGAAGGGGACTGTGATAGATTACTGTCAGAGTTCAGAGTCACTCGCCACAAATCATCCCCGCACAGACCTCAGACTAATGGAGCCGTGGAAGCTGCTAATAAGATGCTCGAGCGGATCATCCGGAAAATGGCCACCCGTGGTCGTGATTGGCCTGAGAAGCTGCACCTAGCACTCTGGGGCTACAAAACGTCTGTCAGAATAGCTACGGGATGGAAGCAGTGTTGCCAGTGGAGTTGGAAATCCCGTCATTAAGGGTCTTCCTGGAAAACAGTGTCAACAAGGTAGAGTGGCTACGTAGCCGGCATGATGAGTTGGCCCTGCTCGACGAAAGAAGGCTCAAGGCCATGGAGCACACTCGAGCCTACCAGAGGCGAATGGCCAGAGCATTTGACAAAAAGGTCAAGGCCAGGGACATCAAAGAAGGTGACTTGGTTCTGAAAGTAAAGCCCCCTACCAGAGACAACCCCCTGGAAAAATGGGAACCCATTTGGATCGGCCCGTATGTGGTACAGAAGATACTATCGGGAGGAGCCATGAAGCTTGCAGACCTGGATGGCAATCCCTTTGTCCACCCAGTCAATGGCGATAAGCTCCGAAGGTACTATGTCTGAAAAAAAAAACAACAATAAAAAAAAAAAGAGAAAAAAAATATAAAAAAAAAGAAAAAAGAAAAATCTTAGTGCAAAAAGAGTAATACTCAGCTAGGCTGAAAAACCCAAAAAAAGGGCGACCTAGGCAAAAAAACAGGGTTGCACATATAAAAAAAAAAGATAAAAAAAGATAAAAATCTTAGTGCAAAAAGAGTAATGCCCAGCTAGGCTAAAAACCCAAAAAGGGTGGTCTAGGCAAAAAACAGGGTTGCACAGAAAAAAAATAGAAAAAAAAAGAGGCCAAAAGACCTAATCCTGATAGTTCACCAGAATGAACTACGAAGACCTGAGCCCCTTAGCCTTTCTTGTAAAAGGGGAACGTAGGCAGCCATATATGGTTCGGTCTAAACAATAAAAAAAATAAAGGGCGATCAAGTTTCCATGAAATGCGTCCTAAGCAATCAATAAGACATTTGAAATTTCCATGAAATGTGTCTTGATTAATTTCTAAGATCATATCTTTGTTAATTACAAGTTAAAAGACTTCTTGATGAGTTCAAGAACGGTCTACTCTTGACTCTGCTAACCTGCTACAAAGATCTAAAATACAATAAAATGCCTAATAAACTATTGTGTTTGCAAATGGCAATAAGGGAATCCTAGGAAAAGATCTATCAGTCGTCATTCACTGAGTCTTCCTTGTTCTTTTTCCCTTTACCTTGACCCCGTCGAGTTTTCTTTCTCTTTTTGTCCAGGATGTCAGTCTCCCTCATCCCAATCTCGGGTATCCTCACTGGAGCCTCCGCCAAACCCGTGTCAATAAGTGCTCTCTCAATACGAGCACGAGTCTGCATTTCCTCCCTCTGAGCCTCAGTCAAGGGAGCGACTTTAGAAAGCCTCTCGTATCGAGCCTCCATATCTCTGATAAAGTCACCCGACTGGTTATGGTGACTCGCCTTAGCCTCAGCCTCTCTCAGAGTCCTGCTCGAGTCACAGTCCGCTCCTAATAAAGCCTGACGCCTCTCTCCCAATATGACCTGAGTCGCTCCCATCTCCTTCTCATACCAGTCCAAATAGGCCGTAGTCAAAATGGTACTCTTCCGGCTCTTGAGAATGGCCCTGGGTGGGAAAGCAGTATATGTCCAGGCCCTCGAGAAGAATGAGAAGCTGGCTGGAGCCCTCATATCTAAAGGCACCACCTTCATGGTATGGATGTCCTCCCAATCGCCCAACGGCTCCTGTAAGGCCCCGAACTGCCTGGATACCAAGCAGGGTATGTAGAAGGATGACCAAGAAAACCCTGGAACCCTCACCACATAGGACTCCTGAAATGTCCTCCGGGTTTGCAACCTCCAGTGAGGTACCCACCAATTAATATCCGAAGTGGATAACCTAGCCATCATCAGCTCCCAGTCACCCTGATCCTGCTGCCTGGGTGCACCCCTCCGAGAAATCACCCAAGGGCACTGAGTCGGCAAAGCCCCTGGCAAAGCCCCGAGCCTCTCCTGCAGCCATAAAGTCAACACAGCCGGGCTCCTAGACCTCATGAAATGGTCTCCCCTAGCCAGCCTATCAATGCCATGAAGGGTCTCACCCAAAACCAGTGGGACAATGTCTTTCCCAGCCCTGCAATTCCTAACCATGTCCAAGAGGCCACTATGACAAATCCCCACAGACTCGGCCGTGAACAGAGACGAGAACACATAGAGAATAAAGGCATCCATAGCCACAGTGGTCGTCAACGTATCCGGAAAACCAAACCGGCCCGGGATATCGGAAAGGTCAATCCTGTCCGGAGCTATCATCATCCCCTCGGCTTCTTTTAGAGAAATTTGCAGAAAAGATGCCAACTTTACCGCTACCGGCACGTCGTCGATCAAAGGAGTCAAAATTTCCTCAATTTCTGGACCCCCAATCAATGCTCGGAAGTCTTCAAAGTTGGAACAATCTCATTGTAGGAAAAGCAGTAAACATGTCTCCGGACATCCCAAAACTTTGCTGCTGCTCTCTAAAGGTCCCAATCAGGCGGGAGATCCTTCAAATGCCATAAAGATTTGATCTTGAAGGTAGTATCGAACAGCCCCTTGTGAGATTGAAAGTTATGTCTCACCTAAGATTGAAGATCGGACAGAAAACGGTCTCTTTTCCCCTTTTGCAGCCTAGCAATTTTTTCCATTGCGAGGTGATCAAAGTTGACGTCTTTTGGTCAGAAATATGCTCTGGGATCAGTTGGGACAAGTCTAGAGTGAAAATGAAATGAAATGGCCAAGCCTTGATTTTATTTTGAAAAAGACCAGTCCAGACAGAAATGTTAGCCGTACGGCTTCATTTGCTCCCAGGTCCAGGCCGGACGGCCTCATTTGCCATCTGCAGAAAAGAATCTGCAGCAACCAAAGTTGCTGCCCAAGTGGAGTTCTCACCCCACTTTCTCAATGAAACCTGTCCCAAAACACATCCAAAGACCATCCATGCAGTTATATACCATTACAAACCATTTTGGCCCAGTTTCAGCCCCATTTCCAAGCAAAAAAGCAGCCCCTAGGCTCAAGTAATATGCAAATTCATAAAGCATAAATTAGAAAAGCAAATAAAACAGTAATATATTGTTTTCGCCCCATTGGCGCCCAAATAAAGCAAAAAATAAACAAAATGTGCATAAAACTGTTCATTGTTTGTTTCCTTCCTACTAGATCATCCTAAGGACCTCCTAGGCTTCCGAATCCTCGTCGTCGCTACTCAGCTCGTAGAAGCTAGGGTCCCTCATCACATCCTCGCTGTCACTCACATCAGAAAGATGGACATTCACATGCTCGTACTCGGCTAGCTGCTCTAGGATGCCGGTGTTAGGTCCCTGTCCCCGAGGCATGGCACTAGAAGAATACTCTGAAGCCGATGAGGTGGATGCCGTGCTCCCGACGTGCCTTCTTTTGCGCACGGGCTCCTGCACGTTCACTGCAGCCTTTGAAGCGCAAGCCAGCTTCTTCACGAGGGACCGGCACACATCCTTCCAGCCCCTGTTCTGCCTGACCAAGCCGTCATAAGTGCGAGCTGGAACCTGAGAAGACGAGAAGGAAAACTCAGAAAATCTCAGAAAAATCTCAGAAAAGCAAAGAAATCCGAAAAAGGGAAAAGACCCTAAAGTGTACTCACAGTGCTGTCAGGCGGCAGAGTATACTGGGGCTCCCTCGTGTCAGGGACAGGTATCATAAACCTCCTCGGTACCCCGTTGACCACATAGGAAAGGTGAGCAGGAGGCATCGGTGGGTCAGTAGGCTCAGCTTCCCCGTACCCCTGGGCAATAGCTAGCTTCACTAGCTTCTGTGGCGTCCTCAGCCGCTGCTCCACGAAGGTAGCATACGGGGTAGCCAAGTCAAAATACTCCTCAGCCGCCACGCCTGCCTGATACCTAGCAATATCATCCGCCGACCAGTCCCTGGGCTGCAGCATCCGTGCTGGAGGATCGTGAGGAGTGATAGCATCCAATGGAGGGACATGGCCATGCTGCCTGGAAAAAGGGTCCCCCAGATAAATGATGTCGCAAGTAAGCCCGGTCAACCACCTCCTCTGTCTAGTCGCCTCCACGGCATCTCCTAGCAGCACCTCCGGGTACCTTCCCCAAGGATAAAAGTCCACCCCATCATCACCATCCTTATTAAGGACCGACTTCACCATCTTGTAATAAAAGGTGATCCAGGTCTTCCCGGTGAACTTGTCCCTAGCCTCGCCCCTCCAGCGAATCATGGCAGGGAAGATGGTAGGATCGCTCTGTTGATTCCAGGGAAAGAACCCGATCACCTCACAAAACCAGACCTGCATGTTCAAAACATAAAAGGGTCATTTCTCTTATAAAAAGTCTCAAGGACAGAAAGGAAAATAGAAAGGAAAGAAGGTGAGAATACCTCAAGAGCAAAGGAGAAGCAGTCCATAGAAGCAGCCTTGTTTCGGCTGTACAAGTCCAGAGAGAAATAAAGCTCAGCCAATCCGGCCTCACCCCAAGAGACCGTCCCAATCTCGTCCACATCCTCCAAGGAGTCCAAAAGGCACAGCATAGCCAAAGTCCCAGAATTAGCAAAGATGGTGACTGACAGCATCAACCACAGAAAAGCCCTCGCAAGCTGGTGGGCAGTCACCTCATTGGCAGCAAATCCCTGCATGCAGTTCAGGACTGCCACCTCAACATTCCTTGTCTCCATCCCGAGTCCCTTAGGCTGGAGGTCAAACCCAACCAGAGCCCTGAACTCATCCACTGTGATGTGGTCCCTCCAGGTCACAGGCCTCCCGGTGAACTGCAAGCCTGTAATAGCAGTAAAGTCGACCGGGGTCACCGTAAGCTCTCCCCAGGTGAGATGAAAGTTGTGGGTGGTGTCCCACCAGAACTCTGAGAGGGCCTGGATCAAGCCTTTGCGCTTCGAGGTTACATGAATACCTCTGCCAATAGCCTTAACGAACAAATCCAGGCTGGTAGCCCTCACTAGCTGCTTGGGGTTCACCCCATTCTTCTCAAAGTCGGGCATCCTATCCCATAGCTTCACCGCCACCTCAGAAGGTCCCCTCGACTTGCTCTCCTGTAGGAAAGCACAACAGAAAGCGTGTCAGTCCTTCATCTCATTTCAAAAGCATGCATATACTCAAAAGTGCACATATTTTCAAAGAAAAGCAGTCATAAAAGATTTCTAGCATCTTTTGCCTAGAAAACGTGTCTTTCATCATTTGAAACACATCGTGTCAAGCACATCGCTCTCCTAAGCACAAAATTCTGATTTTCAAAATTCTTTGCACATAAGCATTAATTTTTCAAAAAAAAAAATGGCATGCATGAATCCTTTCATCGTCCAAAATCCCGTTTTCTCATCCATGATCAGAAGTTGACCTAGTTCTAGCACATGCAAGAACTCCGTCACCTTTTAGACATTATTCTTCTTATTTATTTTCAAAAAAAAAGGGTCATTCTCATTATTTTTCAAATAAATTGCACATGCATGTTCGTTTATTCTCTTAGCCTCATAGGTTAATCATCAAAATTCCAAAATCATCAACAAAAATCCTAGGAAAATTCTAAGAATTCCTAAAATTCGGGTCAAACCCTAATTCAATCAAAATTGTCAAAATCAAGAAAGTCAAGAATGCTTACCCCAATAGATTGAGGTTTCATGGACTTGTGCTCCCTTTTGCCCGGATAAAGCTTGGAAGGAGGCATATTGAAATCGTATTTTCGCTCGGTTCGAACGAACTCCCTCCGCCTCATTCTCGTGGCTTGTGACAAGACTCTTCGCGCTTGTCGGGGTACAATGTTACCCTCTTGATCCATTTCGAGCAATAGAAGATAGGGAATTGAAGAAATTTGGAAATTTCTCTCTCTACTTTCTCTCCTCTCTTTGGCAGAAGCCACAACAATGGCGCTTTGCCCGTTTTCAAATCTGTTCAAACAATCTGGTGAAATCAGGATTGAAGCCGGACGGCTTCTTTTTCCTCCATCTCTTGCCGGGCGGCCTCTTTTGCTCTGAGCAGAAATTACATCTTTGCCGCTGGACTTTCCACTTGGGCAAATAACTCCCGTCATTTCTTAACTAGAGTAACGCTGTTTCCCAAATATATTCGTTATCTCCAAGAAGAATTAACTTTCCTCCCGAGTCGCCTCTGTTACTTCCGTTATAACGGAATAACGCTAGGTGACATCCTCCAAATTGTCAAGTTCTCCAAACTTTAGCTACCTCTATCACAGATTGAGAAGTACGCTCAAGTTCTCCAAACTTTAGCTACCTCTATCTCACGGATTGAGAAGTACGCTCAAGTTCTCCAAACTTTAGCTACCTCTATCACAGATTGAGAAGTACGCTCAAGTTCTTCAAACTTAAGCTACCTCTATCACAGATTGAGAAGTACGCTCAAGTTCTCCAAACTTTAGCTACCTCTATGACAGATTGAGAAGTACGCTCAAGTTCTTCAAACTTTAGCTACCTCTATCACAGATTGAGAAGTACGCTCAAGTTCTTCAAACTTTAGCTGCCTCTATCACAGATTGAGAAGTACGCTCAAGTTCTTCAAACTTTAGCTACCTCTATCACAGATTGAGAAGTACGCTCAAGTTCTCCAAACTTAAGCTGCCTCTATCTCCTCGATAGTGACGTAAGCTTTAGTTCAATCAGGTGACAACCTCCATTAATTGTCAAATCAGGTGACAACCTCCATTAATTGGCAATCAGGTGACAACCTCCATTAATTGTCAAATCAGGTGACAACCTCCATTAATTGTCAAATCAGGTGACAACCTCCAATAATTGTCAATCAGGTGACTCCTCCATTAATCGTCGAAACCTCAAGGATCCTAGACATCGTTCCTAACTATCTAGTGAGACTTGAACTACGACCAAGGCTTGATTTCTCCGGGATACGTAGGTAGCCTTTCATAAAGGTCCAGCCATCCGACCACATTGGTCACCCTTTTCATTCATCACTCCTCAGTGGTGCATGAGCCTTCCATAAAAGGTCCAGTCTTCAGACCACATTGGTCGCCCCTTGTCATTCATCACTCCTCAGTGGTGAAGAAGCCCCCCCATAGAGATCCAGATATCCAACAACATCGGTCACTTCCTTCATCTTGCACATCCCCAGTAGGATCAGTCACTTGACCTCCCAGGTCACTTTCCCTTCTATCTCTCCAGTAAGAGACCAGTTTCTCTTCGCTATTCCCCAAGCGGATCTTATTCCGAACTACGGCCTGGCTTGATTCCTCCGGGATACGTAGGTAGCCTACTTTAGGTTCAGCCAATTCGTCACATATGACATCCCTTTCCCCAGTGGATTCCGAACTACGATTATGGCTTGATTCCCACTCGGGATACGTAGGTAGCCTTCCAAAGGTTCAGCCACTCGACCACCTTGGTCACCCAATCCGTCTAAGCATTCGCCAGATCGGATCCTTTTCTATCGACAACCCCACTCGCCCTGCAAGTGACGTTGCCGAGGGGCTTCTGTAAGTACCCAAATATGGCTCATGCCTTCCGGTTAAGTATCCCGGCAATTTCCTGGACTTTCCTAAAGTTCAGGAGCAATTCGGGAACTGTTTCGAACCTTCCGAGGGGAAAAGGGATTACTAGGAATTAAAAATCCACGTTTTCCTTTGGTATAAAACCCTTCTAGAAGGCCACCTTGCATAATTCTATAAAGGTGCTGAGTCATAATGGATAATGCCGCACGGCTGCATTAGGCTAGAACTCCAAGCCGCACGGCTTCATTAGCTATCACCAGACTGCCTATAAATAGAGACCTCCTCTACCCATTTTGATATACAGTTTTTAGCATTAAAACTCTGCCAAAATACCACTACGAAATTACAGAGAGTTGAGAGTGCCAAAAACCACCTCCCTCCTCCTTAAAGCCTTCCAAAGTTGGTCCTTCCCTAGACAAACTTCAAGGAGATAGAGGAACACCACCATTGGTAACCTCTCATCCCCTTTTTCTTGAAATATACCTTGTATTTATGTGATATATTGCTCATTGCTCTCCATATCCTTATATACTTGTTTGGTATTTGCTATTGTCATTAAAGATCCTTTCTTTAAATATGTAAATCACCTTACCCCTATTCCCCTATCACATAGGATCCATGGAGGATCCCACCCAAGGATGAACAAATAAGACCTCAAAAAAGGCTTGTTCTAGGGTGGATCTCTCACATGGTGATGTGAAAAGTAGCATCCTTTGCTCTCAAAATAACATATTTTCATATAAAGTTGCATCATTTGCATTAAATATGTTATCTTTGCATTAAAGTTGCATCCTTTGCACTTGAAATGTCATTTTTACATATAAAAGGTGCATTCTTTGCATTAAAAATCATGTCTTTACATCCAGATAGCATCCTTTGCACCCAAAATATCATCTTTTTCATTAAAAATGTCATTTTAGTTTAGAATGCATCCTTCATGTCTGAATGTGCGCTCGCCGAAAAAAATAAAAGGAGTCGCCACGCCATGCTTTTAGAGGTGCACTTTGAAAAACCTTTTTGAAAGGGAACGGGTTCGGGGGTCAGGTTACGTGTTGGGAAGAACCGAGAGTTCACCCAACACGCCTCGTCCGTAGACGAGTCTTTCTAATTTAGACATCCAAATAATTCAAAAGAACGCGCAAACGATGATAATATGCAAGTGCGATAAACATGAATTTTATTGAATAAGCAAGATCATTACAACTTGTAGACCAATTATCCGGGAGGCCACATCCCTTTACAACAATAAGAACAGATTACAAAAGAAAACAGGTCCTCTGCAAAGGATCATCCATGTCGCGTGACATAGGACTCCCTTGTCCAAATATGTCGCGTGACATCAATGGTCGCCTTGCAGAGACTCACAACTAACAGATCACAGAACCTCTAGATGAACATAAAACTACAATTAAAACCAGATCTAGACATTAAATAATATGAACATACTACTAAATATTAAAATAACCAACTAAAACAAATTACAACTGAAACATGGTCCCTGCAGATGGTCACGACATGTCGCGTGACACAGGACTCCTCATGTCCAAATGTGTCGCGTGACATAGGGTTACCATCTGCAGGTACCTCACAAACTGAGATGCAGATCCAGCAGATGCACAACAATTATATCAAAACCAATAATAACAACATGAATTAACTACGAATTGATCAAAGGAGTGTGAATATGGGAGATCCACACTCCCTTGACATCCAAATTGCCAATCTAAGTAAATCACATCATAATCAAGCAATTGGACTCAAGTATAAATGATTTAAACAGAGAGATTGCAGTTGCCACTTGATAATCTGAGGCAGATGGAGCCTGATTATCAAGTGGAGAAGAAGAGAGAACAATTAAATAAATAGATGAGAGAGAGAGAGAAGGAGAGACTAGTTACCCTTGTAGTCCTCAACTCTTACACCAAGTTAGGTGTAGGAGTCTTCAATTCAGCTTCTGAATGGAGATCTGAGCATGAAATGAGAGCTGGATTGGAAGATCTGAAGTCTATGGGGAAGTAGGAGAGGAAATGGGTTGAAGAGAGGTGAGAGGTGAGGGAATTGGAGGGGAATTGGGTAGTTTTGGTGAGGGAGCAGGAGAGAGAGAGTTTCTGAATGAATTTTGGCAGAGTGACTTTGGGAGGTTCAAATTCGGATCCAAAACTGAGAGGGGTAGGGTCTTATTTATAGCTGCAGTCCATGGTAGCCTTGTGTTGCATGACGTAACGTAACCACTTTCCATGCCTCGACTTGTCGCGTGACACAAGGTGACCATAACCGTTTTTGGCGCCAAATCTGGTTCTGGAACCTTCTTGGATAATACCTAAAAAGTCCAAAACAGATTTATTCCTTTTAGGTCCCTTAGCTTGAGCAAAGTACAAAAAAGTACTTCCTTCGCGTGAAACTTATGAAATGTTTCCGGAAGTCTCGGGATGGACCGGGAGTTTACCAAAACGCCCCTAAATGCAATTTTATCATATTAAAATGGATCTGGAAAGGTCGCGAATTGGATTGGCGTACTTACAGAGCCCCTCGGCAATGTCACTTATGGAAGAAGTGAGGTTGTAGATAAAATAAGACCCAATCCCAATGAGCGGCTGGGGAATAAGGCGGAGGGCTAGACGGTGATCTGGGGAATCGGATGGCTGAACCTTTTGAGAAAGGATTCCTACGTATCCCGGGGAGGGAATCAAGCCAAATCGTAGTTCAGACTGTTAGGGGAGTCACCCGAGGACACGACTGTTAGGGGAGTCACCCGAGGACACGACTGTAAGGGACGTCACCCGAGGACACGACTGTAATGGGTGTCACCCAAGGACACGACTGTAAGGGGTGTCATCCAAGGACACGACTGTAAGGAGCGTCACCCGAGGACACGACTGTAAGGGGCGTCACCCGAGGACACGACTGTTAGGGGCGTCACCCAAGGACACGACTATTAGGGGCGTCACCCAAGGACACGACTGTAAGGGGCGTCACCCAAGGACACGACTGTAAGGGGCGTCACCCCAGACACGACTGTAAGGGCGTCACCCGAGGACACGACCGTAAGGGCGTCACCCGAGGACAAGATCGTAAGGGGCGCCACCCGAGACACGACCGTAAGGGGCGTCACCCGAGGACACGACTGTAAGGGGCGTCACCCGAGGACACGACTGTTAGGGGCGTCACCCAAGGACACGAATGTAAGGGGCGTCACCCAAGGACACGAATGTAAGGGGCGTCACCCAAGGACATGACTGTAAAGGGCGTCACCCAAGGACACGACTGTAAGGGGCATCACCCAAGGACACGACTGTAAGGGGCATCACCCAAGGACACGACTGTAAGGGGCGTCACCCAAGGACACGGCTGTAAGGGGCGTCACCCAAGGACACGACTGTAAGGGGCGTCACCCAAGGACACGACTGTAAGGGGCGTCACCCGAGGACACGACTGTAAGGGGCGTCACCCGAGGACACGACTGTAAGGGGCGTCACCCGAGGACACGACTGTAAGGGGCATCACCCGAGGACACGACTGTAAGGGGCGTCACCCGAGGACACGACTGTAAGGGGCGTCACCCGAGGACACGACTGTAAGGGGCATCACCCGAGGACACGACTGTAAGGGGCGTCACCCTAGGACACGACTGTAAGGGGCATCACCCTAGGACACGACTGTAAGGGGCATCACCCGAGGACACGACTGTAAGGGGCGTCACCCGAGGACACGACTGTAAGGGGAATCACCCGAGGACACGACTGTAAGGGGCGTCACCCGAGGACACGACTATAAGGGGCGTCACCGGAGGACACGACTGTAAGGGGCATCACCCAAGGACACGACTGTAAGGGGCGTCACCCAAGGACACGACTGTAAGGGGCGTCACCCAAGGACACGACTGTAAGGGGCGTCACCCAAGGACACGACTGTAAGGGGCGTCACCCAAGGACACGACTTTTTCTTAGGGAAAGAAATTGACTGAGATGTGCTTTCATACCTGTGTTGTGCTTACCTGTAGCTGCCGGAGGGACTAATGCTACGGCTGATGATTGCGGCTGCCGGAGGGACTGATACTATGATTTATGTTGCTGGGGATCGATGTAGCTGCCGGAGGGTCCTATGCTACTAACTGCTGTTGACGGTTGCTGGGAGCGGGGTGGTTTCTGTTGACAGTTGACTTTGGGATCTGGGACCTTGCCTGCTGTGATGGGAAATTTGCTTGTTGGGCAGCGGATTCTTGTTGATGATTGACAGTGGGGCTATTGATTTTGATGCGCCCTGCTGGGGAGATTCAAATAGACATGGACTTTTTGTTTCGGCTCTGCTTTGAGGGACAATCTTTGAGATTCGCTCAGTTAACTGTTGTAACTGCGGGGAGAACGACACTCAAAACACTACAATCTAACTACGCTATTTTGTTAGCGAGGATTAAACTATGTTAGCTTGTTTGCAAGAGTCTGTTCATTCCGGGAATGAAGGGAAAGGAGTACGATTTATTGTATTGACAGGTTGGCTTTGCCGGGTTTATACATGAGATTATGGAACTGTTTTGGGTAATTGTGTATGACATATGTATGAGGGTCCGTATGCATTTGAACTGAATGAATCCCTCTCCCGGGCTTATCTGCAGGCTGGTGGTTTTGGTCATTTGTAGCTTGTGACAAAGTCGGGGCGTGTCTTGGTACAGATCAGATTGCAGATTGCTGATGTCTGGTGTTGGTCACAAGATGTCGCACGACTCAGGACTGCTGAGGCTCCTTCCGTCGTGTGACACAACAAGTCATGCTGACAAACCCTCCAATCTAGGCTTCCATATCATTTCAAAACTTCTCCCTTTTTGCTTAGGGTATGGAAATCAGTAGCTCCAACCTGAGGTATGCCTTTAGTAGCAAATCAATTCCCAAGGGTCGGGGTTATAGAATCAGCCTCTGGAACCGTGCAAGTGCACAAATCATTCTCTTCCTCTGGCCAAGCCCTAGTCTGACACCCAGTTTTACTGTAGTCAACACAATCATGCAACTCAGGGGGAGGTTACTCTTCAAGTTTCAGCCAGTCAGTCGGCTGACAAGACATAGGAGCGATTTATATGCAGGGGCGTATCTTTCGAATGGTGGGAATAGTTTCCGGACTTGCGTACGACACTCTCGCCTTTTGGTTTAACTCTTTTGGGAGATTATAAGTGTTACAAGGTGTGGAAAGTGTATGGAAGCCCCTGCTGACAGAAATACAGTGTTTAGCTCTATATACCCCTAAAATGTGTAGAGAGGAAGACTTACTGAGACACTTGAAAACTTGTCTTATTCACGATGATCACAAGGCTGCTTAAAATCCTTTAATGATGTTCGGGTTATTCAACCACCAAAGCCGACATGAACAAATATTCCAATTAATCCTGAGGAGAAAACCCACTAATATCGAGGATCAAATTCAGAAGGATGGAAGATGTATGGGAATGGTCCTTGAGGAGACCGGATTTTTCTGAGATCTGTTTGTGCTTTCGACCGGACCAGTTATGGTTGCCTACGTTTCCCTCCTTGGGAGGAGCTCAGGTCGCCGTAGTTCGGGCTTATCCCGAATGAAAAGAATGAACGGTGAAATTGGAGGATCTGAGGATTTTTGAGGATTTTGAGAATTGAAAGAACATGTCCTCATGGAGTGTCGATGGGAGACACAAATGTGAAGCCCCAGTGGGACATTCACGGCAGGTGTTTGTGGAGGAGAAATGAAATATGCTCACATACAACGTCGAATGAACGGACGGAATTTGTACAATCTTCGCTTGACGGTCTTGAACTGTTATTCGATAGGAACTGCGGCTGGGCTTCAGGGTTTCGATCGGTCTTCGGGTAATTCGGGATGTCATGACCTCTTAAAACGAGAGGTCGGCTAGGCTTTTTACTGAGTGAACCTCTAAAGATGAGAGGTTGGCTTTTGGGTATGTGTTTGGGGTTTCTAAGGTGAGGGGATTGATCTGCTTTTAAGAATGGGAGGCTAATCCTGGCTTTGGCTAAAGGTAAAGGTAAGGGTAATGGGAATGTCCTCTAAAATCGAGAGGACGGCTTGGGATCGGTTAGAGGTAATGGTGAGGGGACATCCGTGCTGTCTCTTTATTCACTCTGAGACTCCTCTTTGAGTAACGACCGGGTCCTCTGACTTTTACTTTTGAGCAAATCGCTGGGGACTATGCTCTCTTTCTTTTCTTCTTCTTTCTTTTTTTCTTTTTTTTTTTTATTTTTCCCTTTTTTTTATATATTTTTTTTTTTAGAGGAGCATTTCAACTAGTCCCCAGGATGGATCATTGCTTCCGTCGTTCTTGAGCTTGGAGCCGGTCAATCTTTCTTTGAATCACGGGAGTCTCAAAGATAGTCCCTCTTCTTCTGGCGATGGCTGCATGGGTTTCAAATATGCCGATCTTGAACTGAAGGGGTATTATTTAGTGAGGGCGAGGTAACGGTTTTCCTAAGGGTGAAAGGTTTCAACCGCAGCCCCTACCAGATAGTCTGAACGAGATTGAGCCTTCATTGCTTTCTTACGCTTACTTCGCGAGAGATTCATGCAAATTCATCGAGCAACAAGGTGGCGAAGACGAAAGAAGATATGTGAGCACAGGGGATGCGAGATGGAGGAATTAATAAGCCCCACCTTGGGAAGGATATCAGTCGATTCTCTTGCTCGAATTAATTTAAACATTAGTCATTTCAAAGCATTAGTCGGTGAGCAGCACAAGTGATCATTTCGAATAAGACCGTTTCAATTAAAATGTAATGCGGGTGTGCAAGTAATGTCTCGAGTCTAGCAGAAATAGAAACAAATATTTTATTACTGAAATAAAAGACTCATAACATGGATGTACTAAATTTAAACCATAAGAACACTTTCTAGCAAAACAAAATGAAACAATCTAGGACCCTACGATGCCTGACTGACTGACTTCTTCACATGGGGTATCCTTGGAATTGCGGAAGAAGATTTTTGATCACCTTTGGAGGAGCTTTCTCAATTCTTCCCTCATCAACCAACTTCTGAATAAGCACCTTTAGAACGGAACAATCGTTGGTTAAATGCCCAGGGTATTGATGATAGTAACAGTACTTGCCACGATCCAAATTCGGATTAGGTTGGTAGGTTGATAATTATCAAGTGGCTTTATCATTCCTCTTCGCATCAAACCATTGAAGGCTTCCTCCATTGTTATTCCCAGGTCATCAAATTCTCGCTTCTTGCGCGGCGGAAATTGACCATGACTCTGGACACCGTTTTCTTCATGAGAACCAACTTCGATCTTCCCTTCATCAATAAGTTCTTGAATAATCACCCTCAACTGTTTGCATTCTTACGAGGTATGGCCCTGACATTGGTGATAGTGACAGTTTTTGCTCGGATCTAGCTTTGTGTCTTTATGAGGAGGGACATAATTGCCTAGTGGCTGAACCAGTCCTTCGTTCACCAAAATCTTGAGGAATTGATTCATAGGCATTCCCACCTTTCCCCAGTACGCTTTCTTCCTTTACGTCCGAAGCTTGTCTTTGGAGGGGATTCAAGTATTGGCGTCTCTGGCTGGATAGGGTTCAAAGCTGGAATGAGAGACATCTGATTCACGGTTACATATGAGGTCGGTCCTGAATGTTGGTCACGCGGGGATGATAAGTGGAAACCAAACGAACTCATTGGTGGTAGAGAAACATTTCCTTGCAGGGGAGCTTGGTCAGGGTGGAATAGCATTGATCCTTTCTGAGTGAAATAATGACAAGACCCTTGAGAATTTGGCTGGTACTGACTCTTCAAATCAGGTTGATTAGGAATACTGAAAACCTCAGGGATTGGCTGCTCATCCTCAATCTGAGTTTGGACCACGTGAGGTATCGGGGAAAGAATCTTATCTTGTCCAACTTCATTCGCCCCTTTCGTTACATTTCAACTACCATAATCAACACTGCTGGCCTTGATGATTTCCTCGTACGACCCATCTTCGTGGCGAATTATTGTGACCCCCCGGGTGCGCATTGCTTCAATAAATCTAGCGTGCATTTCTTCCTCTCTGTCTTTGGCAACTTGGGCTAACAATTGGGCCTTGCATTCACGAACCATTTCGGCTTCAAGAGCAGCTCGCAACTCTGCTACCGACAGAACATTCATGTCTAGCTTGCCCGAGGTAAGAGGAATTCCAGACTGAGCGGATGGCAAATCTCTTGCACCAGACATCTCGGATAACGGAACAGATAAAAGCTTTGAGGGATATGCTTCGAAGATATGAACCCAAAGACCACAGAATATCAGAACACGCTCCCAACTTGTCACCGCTACAGAGGGTAGATATGGATTTATAAGGTAGGGCAAGAAGAGGAAATACGGGAGAGGGAGAGGAAACGAAGAGAACAGACTCGCGCAAACAATTTATTTATCTTTAAGTATAAATCAATGGTTCAAATCCTAAGAACGGTTGGGAAAGGCTAATCATTTATTTACGCAAACTATACCTTGGGGAAACCTAGGGACGCAACGTTCAAATTACACTAAATGTATTGCATTTGAAATTAATAATAAGTGATGATACCTAAACAAAACCTAACACGACGTGGGGCGGACGAGTAGCCCCAATTTCTAGGGAAATTTGGGCCGTATAACGGGTATTCTCGGGGAATTTTCAAGAAAAATTCGGCATGACCTCTCGTCGGTGCATGGTGACAATGCGGCATGATCTCTCGTTTAGGACACGTCACGGGAGTGACATGTCCCCTTGTGAAACCATGTTGCATTGGCAACATGCCCACAAGGTGCGGGGTTTTGAGGAAGGTAAAAAGACTTATTAGAAATTTCGAAAACAACTCATTTTGGTGTAGTTAAAACGTTGTATCAAAAACCAACCGTGGGTAAGGTTTAAGTGTGGTGCCACCTAAATGCACTAGGGGGATGGGTTTGACATTAGGCGCTCAAGCGTAGACGAATATTATCACCGTCCGCGATGCCGTCAATCGCACCCGAGGGTTCTCAAGCTATGTGATGTAGTGTGCGGATGACTATATTCTTTTATTTACAAAAACAAAATTTTCTATTTATTTATTTTATTTATTAAGAAAAAGAAAACACACACACTCTCTTAGGGAAGAAAAAAGGAACAACAATCAGCTGAGCAATCTCTCTCTTGATTCAAGGGACTGCCCTCAAACCAAAACCTGAAACCTGTCCAGTGACTAATCCTGTCGCGTGACATAGAACAGCATGGGACAAAGCTGTCGCACGACTAGGAGAGTCACTGAACCAGACTCCTGCAAAACTGAGATTAGCCCCTGCCTCTCCTTGGCAAGGGATGAAACCAACCAGTAAAGCAACATATAAAAACCACAAGCAACACACAAAAGGCATACAAGTTGTAAGATCTCATAAAATGCATGTATCGCACATGATTATCAAGGATGCACATAAAATGAATACATTGGATGTCTAAACGAACAAAAGCATGACCCTCTTAGTTCTGAAAAAATAGGTTTTCAAAAAGCAAGTCCCCAGCGGAGTCGCCAATGAATGTGCGCTCGCCGAAAAAAATAAAAGGAGTCGCCACGCCATGCTTTTAGAGGTGCACTTTGAAAAACCTTTTTGAAAGAGAACGGGTTCGGGGGTCAGGTTACGTGTTGGGAAGAACCGAGAGTTCACCCAACACGCCTCGTCCGTA
Source organism: Adenophora triphylla var. japonica (assembly GCA_022495995.1). Taxonomy (NCBI): domain Eukaryota; kingdom Viridiplantae; phylum Streptophyta; class Magnoliopsida; order Asterales; family Campanulaceae; genus Adenophora; species Adenophora triphylla. The sequence goes on along the minus strand of JAFEMH010003895.1, from coordinate 120,046 downwards.
GACGAGTCTTTCTAATTTAATCCAAATAATTCAAAAGAACGCGCAAACGATGATAATATGCAAGTGCGATAAACATGAATTTTATTGAATAAGCAAGATCATTACAACTTGTAGACCAATTGTTCGGGAGGCCACATCCCTTTACAACAATAAGAACAGATTACAAAAGAAAACAGGTCCTCTGCAAAGGATCATCCATGTCGCGTGACATAGGACTCCCTTGTCCAAATATGTCGCGTGACATCAATGGTCGCCTTGCAGAGACTCACAACTAACAGATCACAGAACCTCTAGATGAACATAAAACTACAATTAAAACCAGATCTAGACATTAAACAATATGAACATACCACTGAATATTAAAATAACCAACTAAAACAAATTACAACTGAAACATGGTCCCTGCAGATGGTCACGACATGTCGCGTGACACAGGACTCCTCATGTCCAAATGTGTCGCGTGACATAGGGTTACCATCTGCAGGTACCTCACAAACTGAGATGCAGATCCAACAGATGCACAACAATTATATCAGAACCAATAAGAACAACATGAATTAACTACGAATTGATCAAAGGAGTGTGGATATGGGAGATCCACACTCCCTTGACATCCAAATTGCCAATCTAAGTAAATCACATCATAATCAAGCAATTGGACTCAAGTATAAACGATTTAAACAGAGAGATTGCAGTTGCCACTTGATAATCTGAGGCAGATGAAGCCTGATTATCAAGTGGAGAAGAAGAGAGAACAATTAAACAAATAGATGAGAGAGAGAGAGAGAGAGAAGGAGAGACTAGTTACCCTTGTAGTCCTCAACTCTTACACCAAGTTAGGTGTAGGAGTCTTCAATTCAGCTTCTGAATGGAGATCTGAGCACGAACTGAGAGCTGGATTGGAAGATCTGAAGTCTATGGGGAAGTAGGAGAGGAAATGGGTTGAAGAGAGGTGAGAGGTGAGGGAATTGGAGGAGAATTGGGTAGTTTTGGTGAGGGAGCAGGAGAGAGAGAGTTTCTGAATGAATTTTGGGAGAGTGACTTTGGGAGGTTCAAATTCGGATCCAAAACTGAGAGGGGTAGGGTCTTATTTATAGCTGCAGTCCATGGTAGCCTTGTTTCGCACGACGTAACGTAACCACTTTCCATGCCTCGACTTGTCGCGTGACACAAGGTGATCATAACCGTTTTTGGCGTCAAATCTGGTTCTGGAACCTTCTTGGATAATACCTAAAAAGTCCAAAATAGATTTATTCTTTTTAGGTCCCTTAGCCTGAGCAAAGTACAAAAAAGTACTTCCTTCGCGTGAAATTTATGAAATGTTTCCGAAAGTCTCGGGATGGACCGGGAGTTTACCAAAACGCCCCTAAATGCAATTTTATCATATTAAAATGCATCTGGAAAGGTCTCGAATTGGATTGGCGTACTTACAATGTCCCTCATGATTGGATGTCTCTTTCCTAGGATTGCTTTGTGACCTTCCTAAGGCACGAAAAGCATAGGAAGAGCATAAAGATCCAATCTTTATACCCTTCCCCTAGTCCCCTTTGGTATTGATGCATCCTTTGGAGAGGACCGATGTAAAGATCCCATCTGTACGTCGTTTCTTCCATTAAAGGTGCCATAATCCATTTAGAAATGAATAGGCCTTGAACCCTATATCTCCGATTATCACTTGAGACGAGCATAATAGTCCCTACACAAGTTCAATCGTCTCAAGGTGTGGGCTAAGGATATTCCTTTCTAAAGAACCTCACTCTTGGACCATAAGAGAGAGTCCTTCTCTCGATCACACATGACCCAAGGTCAAATAGTGATGATCACAAGTCCAAGATGAGGACGGGATCAAAGTCCCGAACACATAAAAATCCAAGGAATCTCGAGCGATAACCAACTAAATGGTTTATGCGTCCGGAAGACAACTCGAAACATCCCCCCCTCTTTTCAACACATGCACACAAGAAAGAACGCAAGCAAGCACGAAAAATGGAATCTTGGGAGACTTGCTTCGGCAAGGCACCTTGGGTGAACGCCAAACGTTCTTCCCAAGGGGTAACATAACCTCCGGACCCTAATTCCTTTTTTTCAAAGTTTTGAGGAAATCAAAATGGCGTGGCGACTCCGTTTTTCAAATTAAATCGGATGTTTTCAAACTCGAGTGAATCCAAATAAAACACAAAAAAAATATTTGGGCCCCCACATTCACAAATGTGCCTGCATGGATCCTGTGTCACGCGACACATCTAGCCAGGCAGGTTATGTGTCACGCGACACATCTTGTCTGTTTGTAGAGATCCTTTTTCAGTTGTAATCTGTTTTGATCTCTGTATTCGGGATGTGGCCTCCCTTATCAAATGGTCTACAAGTTGTAACAATCTCATTCAATTAATAAAATTCATTTTCCACACTTGTTTGTCATTTTTGTTTACACACACTTTGAATGTTTGGATGTTTATTTCGAAAGACTCGTCTATGGACGAGGCGTGTTGGGTGAACTCTCGGTTCTTCCGAACACGTAATCTGACCCCCGAACCCTTTTCTCTCTTTCAAAGGTTTTTCAAAGTGTATCTTAAAACATGGAGTGGCGACTCCAAAAATCATTTTTCCAAATTTCGGCGAGCGCACATTCAGTGGCGACTCCGCTGGGGACTTGAAACTTGTTTTTCAAAAGTGGGTCAAACTTTCATTCTTGTTCAAAATCCTTCTCATTCATTTGTGTGAACATTGTGTGTGATGCTATGTGATATGTGCATATTAATGCTTTGTGGCTTCCCTCCCCTTCCTTTCTTCCTGTTTTGGTGTGCTGAGGCTTAGTGTTGAATGATTGCTGTGCTTGGAGGCTGGGGTTGGTTCATGTTGCTTGAGATTCTGGAAATCTGGCTGATGTTGTCACGCGACACAACTAGCCTCATCAGTCCTGTGTCACGCGACAACATTAGCCACTCTGCAGGTGGTGGCTTCCAGTTCAGTGCTAATTGTGGGGCAGTCCATATGATCAAGTTCATGATCATTTTGATTATTATACTCTGTGGGGTTGGATTTGTGTGTTGTTTTTCATTTCTCACCCCTTTTCCAAAAAAAAAATCTATAGTATAAAAGAGGGTTGCCCACCTCACCCAAATGAACAGTTCTATGAACAGTTCCGCCTAGCGAATTTCCCATTTTGCCCTCACTATTTTGTCCATTTCCCATTTTGCCCTTAAAAAAAATTATTTAAAAAAAATTAAAAAAAAATCATGTGGCCTTGGACACGGGCATGTGCTAGTATATATATAAAAAAACAATTTTCGCAAATAAAGGAACATAGTCATTCGCACACTACGTCACATAGATCTAGAACCCTCGGGTGCGATTGACGGCATCGCGGACGATGATGTATGTCGTATATGCTTGAGCGCCTAAAATCAAACCTATCCCCCTAGCGCATCATAGCTATCCCCCTAGCGCATCATAGGTGGAGCCACACTTTTAAAGCTTACCCAACGGTTGATTTTTGACACGCCACTTTCAAATACACTAAAATGAATTGTTTCAAAATTTATAATAGCCTTTCTTACCTATCCCAAAACCTAGCACGTGTGGGCATGTTGCCATTGCAACATGGTTTCGCGTAGGGACATGTCGCTCTCACGGCATGTTCTAACGAGAGATCATGTCGTTTTGTCAACGTGCACCGACGAGAGGTCATGCCGGATTTTTCCTTGAATTTCTTCGGGAATACCCGTCATGCTGCCCAAATTTCTCCAGAAATTGGGATTGCTCGTCCGTCCCATAAATGCTTCGGTTTTATTTAGGTATCATTGCCTATTATTAATTTTTAATCAATACATTTGGTGTATTTTTGGATGGTGTGTCCCTAGGTTTCCTCGAGGTCTAGATTGCGTAAATAAAGGATTAGCCTTTTCCAACCGTCCCTAGGATTTAAAAGACACAGCTTTCTACCTAAACATTAATAAGATATTGCATGATTCCATCTCCTTTTCCATTCTTCCCTCTCCCATACCTACTCAAGGTTCTCTATCCTCCACCTTATACACGCTCTCTCCTCTCCAGTTACGGCAAGTTGGGTGCGTACTCCGGTCCCCAGCGCTCATTTGGTCCATATTCCCGAGGCGGAAGCAGTTCAAGTGCCCGAGTGGTTGTGCAACTGATTCAGAATCCAAAATGTTCGGTGCAGAGAAGATTATGTCCCACCCGTCTGGAAGTTCATATCCCATGGGTTAGCAAAGTGCAAATGGTGTGTCCATCGAAAAGTTGCGAGCTACCCTTGAAGCCGCTTTACCTCGTGAGCGGGAGGCCCGGTTGCTTGCTCAGATTGCTCAGGCTAAGGAAGACAACTTATGAATGACAGAAAGTTTGAGAAGGGTCCTTACCCCATCAATGTCAACGATGCTCTTCATTCCATCCGAAGTTGATGCAGTCAATCAGTCTTCGTAGGATCTAGAATGTCCCTTTCGGGCATCGAGTCTGTCAAGTCCAAGTTGGACCAGTTTTTGCTTTGCAGTAATAAAAATCTTTGTTTCTTTTCTTGCTAGACTCGAGACATCACTTGCACACCCACGTTACACCTAATTGAAATGGTTTTATTCTAAATGATCGCTTGTGCTTCTCAACCACTAATGCATTGAAATGATTAATATTTAAATTAATCGGAGTGAGAAAATCAACTGATATCCTTCTCAAATTGGGGCTCATCATTTCCTCGTTTTGCATCTCATATGCTCACATCTCTTTCATCATATTCATCAGTTTGTCGCTCAATGAATTTGCATGAATCTTCCTCAAGCAAGCTTAAGCAAGCAATGAAGAATTAATTTCGTTTAGATCATCCGGTAGGGATTGCGGTTGAAGCCTTTTCACCATAGGAAAACCATTACCTTACCCTCACTAAACAATACCCTTTCATTTCAAGATCGGCATATTTTGAAACCCTGTTTAGCCGTCATCTTTGCTCCGTGCTGAGAGAAGTCCAAGCAATGCCAAGAAGATTAGCTCCGAGAATCGGCGATGCACAAAATGCTTAAGTCATGAAGGAAGGACAGATATAATCCTCAACTCCTCAAGAGGCCTTCCAAGTTATCAAAAGAATGATTTTAAATCCTCACAATCCAGCAAGAATCCTCAAGAGGCTTTTCAAAAGAAGGACTTTAGATCCTCACAATTCAGCAAAAATCCCCGACTTCTCAAGAAGCTCTCCAATGTTTAAAAGGAGCCCGAATTCTCGAAAGTCCACAAAAGTTATCGATAGCTTGGATTTCCTCTCACCAACACCTTCCAACCATTTTCAGTCATCCTCTCGATTTTAGAGGATATTCCCATTACCGAAACCAATCTCCAGTCATCCTCTCGATTTAAGAGGATGTTCCCATCACCATTACCCCTGCCTTTGGCCAAAGTCAGAAATTGACCTCTCATTCTTAAAGGCGATTAATTCCCTCACCTTAGAAATATCAAACACACTCTCAAAAGCCAACCTCTCATCTTTAGAGGTTTAGTCAGCAAAAGGCCCAACCGACCTCTCATCTTAAGAGGTCATCAATATTCCAAATCACCCGATGGCCGATCGAAGCCCTGAAACCCAGCTACAGTTCCTATCGGATAGCAGTTTCATTCTAACATCTTCAAGATCTAAATCAAATTAATGCTTCATTGCTTTCTTAGATTGGAACCTAATCCATCTCGGTTCGAAAGATCATCCATCAAAGATTGCGCAAATTCTATCCATTCATTCGACACTTCATGTGAGCATATTTCATTTCTCCTCTGCAAATACTTGCCGTGGATGTATCACTGGGGCTTCGCATTCGTGTCTTTCATTGACACTACAAGGGGACATGTTCTTCATTTCTCCAATTCTCAGAAAAATTCTCAACGGTCCTCAAAATCTTGAATTTTCGCATTCCTTTCAAATCGGGATAAGCCCGAACTACGGCGACCTGAGCTCCTCGCCAGAAGGGGAACGTAGGCAACCAGAATTGGTCTGGTCGAAATCACAAACAAATCTCAGAAAATCCGGTCTCCTCAAGGGCCGTCCCTATACACAGATCCTTTGTTCCATATTTTCGAGTTTGATTCTCGATATCAGTGGGTTTCCTCCTCAGGATTAATCAAAATATTTGTTCATATCAGGATTGGTGATTGAATAACCCGAACATCAATAAAGGGTTTTTAGCAGCCTTGTGATCATCACGAATAAGACAAGTTTTCAAATGTCTCGACAAGTCTTCTCTTTCTACATCATAGGAAGATAGAGCCAAACACTGTTTTTCTGTCAAGCAGGAGCTTCCATACACTTTTCCACACCTTGTGATGCTTATACTCTCTCAAAAGAGTTAAACCTAAAGCGAGTGTGTATACACAAAATCGGGATTCATTCCCACTTTTCGAAAGATGTGCCCCTGCACGTATATATTTTTGAGTCTTGTCCAATGACTGATTGACTAAGGTCTGAAATGATGGGTTGCCTCCTAGGCCACAAGATGACTCTGTCTGCAACAGGGTTGCATTGAATCTCTTCAAACTGGGGCTTTGTTAAGCTGTTCTCTCAGGCTCTCCTTACCAGATTCCCTCCGGGTTTGCTTTGCATTATCAACTGGGGCTTCGCCATGGTCACCTCTTCAAAATCTGGGGCTTCGCCTAGTCATCTCTTCAAAGTCGAGACGTTCTCTGCACTTTCTCTGCCGCTTGCCGTCTCAGGCGCGCGATACACTTTGTTCTTATCAGCAACAATCAATCTGCTGCAATTTGTACTCCCGGGAGCATCCCCGACTTGCCTAGTCTGCACCTTGTCAACCATAAGTTCCTCAATCATCACTCATATATTTCCCCACCTCATGGGAGAGGGTTCACTCCACCACATACACTCCCATACACAATCGTGCCATTCATCATCATACCATCATACATAAACACATTCATCCCATACACAATCCATCATTTGCTACATACACATATCAGCTTGTCAAGCCTTGCAAAAATCCTCACTCCATTTTCATCCCCATCCGAGATGGACTCGTGCAATTAAAAATAATAATGCATAAGATTAACAATAATCAAGTGAATAAAATGCAAAGTGCCTAGAGTGTGTGTCTCTCTTTCCTCCCCTCACAGGGTACAATAATCAAAGTGATCATGATTAGATCATGGGGATTGCTCCTCAAATCACAACCTGGACAAAGACTTCAAATCCTGCAGGTGGCATATTCCGCCTTTATCATCTTCATCATGTCCCGTCATCTTCAGACTCATCAGCATCATCTGAAAAAGCCTTAGCTACCTCAGTCTCCAAGCAGTGCTTGTCAAAAGGAATTTTAGCTACCCCAATCTCCAAGTAATAGAGCTCATCGGTCTCAGCGACAACAAAAGTCCTTCTGGTATGGCAAGCAATCATCAAAATCCTGCGTTAAACGGAACATCTTCATCAAAAGACTCGTTCTCATGGGCAGATCTTCATCAAAAGCCCGTTCCCGTAGGCGCATCGTCATCAAAGCCTGTACGAACTGGCACATCTTCATCAAAAGACCCGTTCTCATGGGCAAATCTTCATCAAAGGCCCGTTCTCGTAGGTGCACCATCATCAAAGCCTGTACGAACTGGCACATCTTCATCAAAGCCTGCTGCATCGACACATCTTCACCGAAAGCCCTTTCTGCATGTCAAAGCTCGGCAGATCATCAACAAAAGACCGTCCCTTGCACGGGTACATCCCTCAAGTCAAAGAATCATCGGGTCCATCCCTCTTGTCAAAGAATCATCGGGTCCATCCCTCAAGTCAAAGAATCATCGGGTCCATCCCTCAAGTCAAAAAATCATCGGGTCCATCCCTCAATGTCAAAAAATCCTCGGGTCTATCCCTCTCATCACAAAAAATCCTTGGGTCCATCCCTCAGAATCAAAAGTCATCGGGTACACCCCTCTCGCCAAAAATCCTCAGGTCCACCCCTCTCAAATCAAAAGTCATCGGGTCCATCCCTCTCAGAATCAAAAATCCTCGGGTCCATCCCTCAGAATCAAAAGTCATCGGGTACACCCCTCTTGCCAAAAATCCTCGGGTCCTCCCCTCTCAAGTCAAAAAATCCTCGGGTCCATCCCTCAGAATCAAAAATCCTTGGGTCCATCCCTCAGAATCAAAAATCCTCGGGTCAGAATCAAAAGTCATCGGGTCCGTCCCTCAGAATCAAAAATCCTCGGGTCCATCCCTCAGAATCAAAAATCCTTGGGTCCATCCCTCAGAATCAAAATTCATCGGGTCCATCCCTCTCAGAATTAAAAGCCATTGGGTCCGTCCCTCTCAGAGTCAAAATTCCTCGGGTTCACACGCCTCCAAATAGTCTTCCACAAGGTTCAGACGCCTCCCAACAGTCTTTCACCAGGGTTCAGACGCCTCCAAATAGTCTTTCACAGGGTTCAGACACCTCCCAACAGTCTTTCACAGGGTTCAGATGCCTCCAAATAGTCTTTCACAGGGTTCAGACACCTCCCAACGATCTTTTCACGGGTTGAGACGCCTCCCAACGATCTTTCACGGGGTTCGGACCCCTCCCAGCGATCTTTCCACTGTGGTTCAAACACCTCCCAATAGTCTTCCACAGGTCGACGACGCTCCCAATGATCTTTCACGGGGTTCGAGACGCCTCCCAGCGATCTTTCACCGGGTTCGAGACGCCTCCAAACGATCTTTTCACGGGGTTCGAGACACCTCCAAATAGTCTTTCACCGGGTTCAACGCCTTCCAAACAAGCTTTCTTTCACCGGTTCAGACGCCTCCCAGCCATCTTTTCACGTGGTTCGTACGCCTCCCAACAGCTCTTCATCGGGTTCGTACGCCTCCCAGCAGTCTTTGATCTTTCACAGGGTTCGAATGCCTCCCAACGATCTTTCACAGTGGTTCGACACCTCCAAATGCTCTTTCATGGGGTTCAGACACCTCCCAACAGTCTTCCACAGGGTTCAGACGCCTCCGAACAGTCTCATTTGGGTCAGACACCTCCGAATAGTCTGAACTATGACCGGCTTGATTCCCTCCTAGGGATACGTAGGAATCCTTTCTCCAAAGGTCCAGCCATCCGATCTCACCAATCATTGTCCAGCCATCCGCCACATCCCCAGCCGCTCATTGGGATTGGGTCTTTTCTTATCGACAACCTCACTTCTTCCATAAGTAACGTTGCCGAGGGGCTCTGTAAGTACGCCAATCCAATTCGCGACCCTTTTTAGGTGCATTTTAATATGATAAAATTGCACTAGGGGCATTTTGGTAAATTTCCGGTCCATTCCGAGACTTTCGAAAATATTTCATAAGTTTCTTGCGAAGGAAGTACTTTTAAGTACTTTTCTCAGGAAAAAGGACCTACAAGGAATAAACCAGTTTGGACCTTTTGGGAATTAACCTGAAATGTTCCAGAACCAGGTGTTGGCGCCAGAAACGGTTAGTGACATGTTGTGTCACGCGACAACTCGAGCCATGGAAAGTGGTTGCAGGAGGTCGTACGACACAATATGCCCATCACCAGCAGCCTATAAATAAGACCCTCCCCCTCTCATATTGGGATCCCTTTTTGGCCTACTGTTACTCTGCCAAATTAGAGACGTACCATACAGAGCCAAACACCCACACCTCTCTCTCTCATACCCAAATTCATCCAATCCTCCCTCCAATTCACTTCAATTCACCCATTACCATTTAGATCCTCCTTCCACCACTCCTCCTCAGTTCAATCAGTCCCAGAAGCTGCTTGTTGAAGGGTTTTATACCAGACTAGGTATAGGATTCGTGGATACTACAAGGGTAACTCACCAATTCCCTCCTTCTCTCTCTTAGATTTGTCATTTTCATAATTCAATTCTCATATACTCATTTGATTCAGTAATTCGACTCCATCTGTCTTACTTACTGGAATCCAATCACAATCTCTCTGTTTAATCGTTTGGTTTTGTATAATTGCATGTTCATGAGTTGATCATTGTTGGAATTGTTGTTTGATTCCCAAGGGAGTGTGGATCTTCCCATATCCACACTGTTGGGATTGGAGCCAAAACCAAGGAGAGGATCAAAACCATGGAGGAGCAGAAATTCGGGGCTGACTGTTGAGGAGGGCGGCCGCGCTCGTGGTGGAGGGCGACCGCGCTGAGAGGTCGGACGATGGTGAAGAAGTCTCGGTCGATGAGGGCGGCCGCGCTGGGGGTGCTGCGCGACCGCGCTTGTGGCGGACGGATTCTCTGCAAGTGGCGTGTAAGGAGACTTTGGAAAGAAGTTAATTTGGTAACAAATTAGTATTCCTATTTGTGTGATACTCCTTCCATGTCAAGGACTCCGGGTGAATCAGGTTTTGATTAGGAATAGGTTTTGTATCCCTATAAATACATTGTGACTACCACCATAATATTTGTACCAAAAGAGGGGAAAAGTTAGGATATCAAGGAGAGCCACAAAATAGTATCTAGGAGGGGGCCGGGGGCCTAGGAGAGCCATGGGGGCGATCCTACAACCCGGCCATGACTGTGTTATTTTGTGAGTTCTTGGAGAGGTGAGATAATGTATATAAGAGATTGCTCATGGAGAGTTACTATGCTAGATCTGTGTGAGTGCATATGTAAAGTTGTAATCCTTCATATATTATTATAGTGATATCCTGGCTTGGTGCCTCCGGATGTAGTTCACGAGTTGGTGAATGAACCGGGTTAACAAATTATCGGTGTTATTGTTCTTGTTCTTTCATATTATCATGTGTTGATTTATTTTCTCCATGTTGATGACTGCTAGTATGGGCTAGTGGATGAGGTGATCCCCCCAATTTCACAACAACTGGTATCAGAGCTTTTGGTTCGAGATCTAGGAGAGATCCAAGGTGAAGAAAAGAGACAACAGATTTTTTGTGCAGATTCTTCGTGTGGAAGACGTGCAGGAATTTGAGAGCTTCTAGGGTTTATGGTTGAAGCATGACACGTGCCAAATAGATCTACGATCGTGCGGAAGATCGGTAAGTCTGAAGAGTTCGTTTGTTTCTTGTTGAGATCTGCAGAAATTCGAGGTGGAATTTTGGAGATGCAGAAATCAAGATGGATCTGGAGATGTTCAAGGGTTTTTTGGGGCGATCAAGGTGGTTGGAGAAAAATATGAAAGAAAAGAAGTCTAAGTCGGAAGAGTTGGTGAGATCAAGTAGGAAAAATCGTCGGAGCAGGTTTGCGGGGTTGAGGCGCGCGCAGGTGGTGGTGCGCGACCGCGCACTTGGACAGAACTTGAGGCTCGGAGGATTCCATTCGAGGGCGGCCGCGCTTGGGAGCTAGGGCGACCGCGCTGGCAACGGGGAAGGGATTTCTGCAGCTGATTTGCTTCCTATTTTGATATAATCTTTCGTGCAAAGGTGAGTGGTATAAGCCGGTTAGACCACGTGGGAAGAGGTGGACTTCTCGCAAACGACGGATAAGGGGTAAGGAGGATGTTGTACTCTACCGACAACATCAATTTCGTTCCGGGTGGGAGCAAGAGGCTTGGGGGCCGGCCTGTTGGTGTATAAAGGAGAGACATCAATAAACGGTGTGTTAGGGTGGAGAGGTGACAACGTGTAGCTGGCCAGCAAGGAGACAGTCACAAGTACCTAACAGAGAGCGAGAAAAGGAACCACAAGAAAACAATGCAAGAAGCAAGGTGTGTCCGAGTTTCATGGGGAGCATTGCAAGGGGAGTGGATCTAGGAGGGAGAAGGCGAAGTTAGTCTTGCAAATAAATCAAGGTAGAAGTTGATTTGGGGAGGCAAGAAGGATCTAACACGGGGAGGTTGAAGCGTCGCTTGGTTTCAACTCGCCTTATTATTTGGGCGTGGAGGCTCATGGTGGAGGAGCGTGGAGGCTCAACTTGGTGGTGTAAAATATTTGGTGGATCATTCTCAGGTGGGAGTATGATGGGAGCATGTCACAATGGTGGTTTATGTCTCCAGGTGGGAGATTGTTGAGATTGGAGCCAAAACCAAGGAGAGGATCAAAACCATGGAGGAGCAATAATTCGGGCCGACTGTTGAGGAGGGCGGCCGCGCCGTGGTGGAGGGCGACCGCGCCGAGAGGTCGGACGATGGTGAAGAAGTCTCGGTCGATGAGGGCGGCCGCGGCTGGGGTGCCGCGCGACCGCGCTTGTGGCGGACTGATTCTGCAAGTGGCGTGTAAGGAGACTTTGGAAAGAAGTTAATTTGGTAACAAATTAGTATTCCTATTTGTGTGATACTCCTTCCATGTCAAGGACTCCGGGTGAATCAGGTTTTGATTAGGAATAGGTTTTGTATCCCTATAAATACATTGTGACTACCACCATAATATTTGTACCAAAAGAGGGGAAAAGTTAGGATATCAAGGAGAGCCACAAAATAGTATCTAGGAGGGGGCCTGGGCCTGGGAGAGCCACGGGGCGATCCTACAACCCGGCCATGACTGTGTTATTTTGTGAGTTCTTGGGGAGGTGAGATAATGTATATAAGAGATTGCTCATGGAGAGTTACTATGCTAGATCTGTGTGAGTGCATATGTAAAGTTGTAATCCTTCATATATTATTATAGTGATATCCTGGCTTGGTTCTCCGGATGTAGTTCACGAGTTGGTGAATGAACCGGGTTAACAAATTATCGGTGTTATTGTTCTTGTTCTTTCATATTATCATGTGTTGATTTATTTTCTCCATGTTGATGACTGCTAGTATGGGCTAGTGGATGAGGTGATCCCCCCAATTTCACAACACACACCCCCTTGGTTGAATAATTGTTTAATTATGTATTTCCGAAGCTGAATTGATAATATAATTAGATCTGTGTTGGTTTATGCTTCTTCTGTGTTCAAGCTGTAAGATCTTTGCAGATGGACATCCTGTGTCACGCGACACAATGTGCCTGGATGGATCCTGTGTCACGCGATACATCTAGCCAGCCAGGTTATGTGTCACGCGACACATCTTGTTTGTTTGCAGAGATCCTTTTTCAGTTGTAATATGTTTTGATCTCTGTATTCGGGATGTGGCCTCCCTTATCAAATGGTCTACAAGTTGTAATAATCTCATTGAATTAATAAAATTCATTTTCCACACTTGTTTGTCATTTTTGTTTACACACACTTTGAATGTTTGGATGTTTATTTCGAAAGACTCGTCTATGGACGAGGCGTGTTGGGTGAACTCTCGGTTCTTCCCAACACGTAATCTGACCCCCGAACCCTTTTCTCTCTTTCAAAGGTTTTTCAAAGTGTACCTTAAAACATGGCGTGGCGACTCCAAAAATCATTTTTCCAAATTTCGGCGAGCGCACATTCAGGAACTCACATGTGAAGGGATCGAAGGGGAGACGTAGGCCCAGTTGAAAATGATTGTAAAAGAAGTGGACATAATTTAAGGAATACATGAAATCCTTCATTGCCTCCTTGTCTTCTACAGGAGCACTGGGGAGGTAACTAAGGCGGTACTCCTCCCTCGACACCCCATACTTGGAGTGCAACTCCTCGATCATTGGCTCCCCAACTTTAGTGGGCTTAGGCCTATGGGTATAAGTTCTACCTCGGTTGGACCTACCTCGTCCTCTACCTCGGCCTCCAGCACGGGATCCCTCGACAAAAGCATCCACGATTCTCCAAGAAGTCGAGGGACCTGTAGGACGAGCAGTGTTAATTCCCCTTCCCGTCATAGATGCATGATCACAGAAAAACAAAGATAAAAAATTTGGCTAAGGCAAAACTGAAATACGAGGACGAGGAAGCATTCCTCCCCGTCCAATTAAATAAATCTCGATGAGGGATCCTTACCCAGCAGAGGATGCTCCAAATGGTCAGACTTCAGATAATAAAGGTTGATATAATCAAGGATCTCAGTCCAACTATGGAACAACATGATATTTGGGGATTCAACGCTAAGTCGGTCAATCCTAAACCGATTAGGATAACCGACGTCAGTTCTACAAGATCGGTACCTCGTTAGTATCTCCCCAATCTCATTCAAACTCAACATCATTCACGGTCAATCGATTCTCTGGTAAATCCTAAGGTTTTGGGTATAATAACAATATAGGGCATTGGGATTGCTACTCCACGTTCTTGCCATATCTATGAACGAGGAAGGCAAAAGAAATTGCTCAAGAAACTTACACAAGAAAAGCTTCAAGAAATGGATAACAATGGCGGTTCTGACAAACCCACCAAGAACAGAAATCACAATAGCCCAGAAATACGAAGAAATTAGAGAAAGGGAAAGAAATGTATACCTGATTCGTAGTTTGATGAAGGAAACGAGAAGAAATCAAGCTTGGATTGCATAAAATCAAGAACAAAACTCAGAAATTTCTTGCGGTTTTTCAAGTTTATGGGTCTCTCTCAATTTGCAACAGTGCTAAAAGATTGCAAAATGAAAGGATTTTGGTTTTTATACCCAGATCTAAACGGGTATGGGCCGAAAAACGGGTTAAGGTGCCGTCCACCTCTCCACAATTAATGTTCTAGCAGGTTCCTAAGTAGAATGTCTCATCATTGATATCTGTGCCCATCAATGTCCAAATAACCGTAGGATAAATGATTAACGCCTCGTGATTCGTAATAACCCCTTTGTATTCATTTAAACCTAGGTCGAGCACCACTTCCTACTCGGCATAGCCGAGCTAGGAAGTTGGGGCCACTGAACGGTATAAACCGATGTACGAACGTGGGTTGTAATCGGGCAAAACCCAATGAATTGGGCCAAAAATATAATCCATACAAGTATCAAATACGAAGTAGGGAGTGGGTTTCCCTACCTATTCTCGTTATTTCTACTCGCCATTTTCCAATATATCGACCTAGATATAGAAAAGTGAGTAATATGAATAAGGCCATAATACTGATATATGCCGACAAGGCACTAACATATGCCGATAAGGTATACCTCATATGCCAACCTAGGCACCTGCAAAGGCCGCCCTATGCCTCAACGAGAGACGACCAAGGGCCTTCTAGGTCATTATCAAGGCAAGGAAATGGGCTTCCTATCCCTGGTCCTCCTCTTCCTTGGCATTCAACATGTCGAGCAGCATGCCTGCTAGACACAAGTACAAAAGATAATACTAATTCTACTTAAATAAGGATTGTTGGAAATTATAATTCAACTAGGATTATAACCCTTCTCTCACACAATTTCCGTTTCAATGTGGGCTCTACATCCTATACTTATAAATATAAGTCATAATTCACAAAATTCAGATACGTTTTTACGAACGCATCTTTTACTCTCAACTCTTGTCAATTAATTTGTTTTTTACAATACAAATACTTATTATCACACGGGAGGCCCTTCGTCTGTGAAGCCTCGGCTTAGTTTGCGTGTTTGTTCATCTTTTTCAGGTTATTCAAACATACAGGATACAACCTGTAGTTGAATTTGGGTTGATCCGAACATTTTTTTTTTGCATCATCAATTAATCAATTAAGATAAATTATCAATCAAAATTATCTAGAAAATAGTAAGACTATCTTTATGGGGATTTTTATTAGTACATCAAGTCATCAACACGTTTGATGCAACACTAGTAAACATCGTACAAGAAAATGTAAAAAACCTACTCAAATGGTTAACCAAACCAGGGTTTCCTAAAAGCAAATTATATCCAGCTTAGTATTTTGGGACGGAGGGAGTAGATTAACTGAGGCCTGAACAACAAAGGTTCCGGATTTACGCCAGTCACCTTATGAATGTCTAATAAACTTTGCACATAACAAAATCCTGGAGACAGAACACTAATCTACATTCATCCTATATTAATAGTTCACTTCTGACAAAAGTTTATCAGAGGAAAAATAAAAGGTCCAATAAAAAGTAAATCTCTATCCAGAAAAACCGAAAAAAACCTCATTAAAATCCTACTCGCTTTTCGTTTGACACGCGCTTCTCTGCACATTTCAGACAACAAGTCCAGCAAATCTATACAAACGCATTATAAGTTTATACCTTCCTTAATTGACCCATATGTATACCCCCACGGGGGGTTCCATACGCTAACAACACCAGCACTTTCTGCACAGACATGAACACTTTAAACAACTGCATGAACATTTGAAGCAGCAGCATGCAGGTTTTAAACAATCCGGTCTCAGTTTCCATTTTGGGCATTTGGGGCATTTTGGTAATTTCGGCCACCAGCAGCTGCATTTCGGGCAGCTAAGTTTGGGGCATTCTGGGCATTTCGGGCAGCTGAGTTTGGGGCATTCTGGGCATTTTGGCCAACTTAGTTTTATCCTACAGCAGCAGTTCTTGGAAGAATTTGAAGTGGAGTACGATTTGTTTGGTAGTTGGAGAGTCTGTTTAATCTTTTTCAGGCGGATTTGAGTGGTCATATTTTCCATTTCGTAGACGAATCTGCAAAGATGACGAATGTAATCTGGGTAGAGCTCCAAGTTGCAATGGCCGCCTCCCTTAATCCACAAAGGCTCGTATGGGTCCCGGGCCTTTTTCCATAGGCCATTACCATGTAACCAATTTACTACGTCATCTTCAGTGCCCTATTATTCGTTTTCAAAGAAATACCACGTTAGAGTCCAATATACAAAAACAAAATAGAACTATCATAAAGAAAAACGAAAAATCAAATTTGGAAAAGTTCCCTAACATATCTTAATTGCTCCTCCATCATTGGGTGGGAAGAAAGATCAATTTCATAAGTTGACACTAACCTTAACTAATGCATACGACGAAGTACTCTACTAACCCGATTTTAATGTAAAAAAGACAACCTAGGGCTACAAGAGCTCTCACAACGTGTGGGGTCCAGGGAAAAGCCGGGCCCACATGGGCTTAATTTAGACCACTTTCCCTTGCATTTAAAATCTAACCTAATAATACGATTTCAGAAAGATGCCTAAAACTGCAACGGATAGCAGATATTGTTCTGTTCCTGCACCACCATTTATTTCACAAGGATGCCGCAAGACTTTTCAAGTCCTAACATATACTCGTGAATACCAGCATTAAAGTTAATAAGACAAAGCATCTCATGTTTTTCCTAATTCGATTGATCCAGATGTGGCAGCAATCTCCTCGCCAATCAGCTGCTACATTATTATTTTGTTTTAAGTGATTTTTTTAATTTGGTAGTAATAAGTAGGACTTGACAAATGACATTGTAGAAAATGAAATAAATCAATTACGGGATTTCTGAATTTTCTTTCTTCCCCTCCTACTCTCCACTGTCTACAATTGAAGGCAAGGCCATTAGCTCCTTTTATATTCATTAAAGGATTCACTACAGGAACATAACGAAATAAAATTTCTATATGAATCGAAACAAGCAGTTCTAAACAGTGTACAACCTACAAACACAGTACCAAATGCAAAAATTCCACCTTCGGAACTCCTAGAATTTCCAAGGACTTAGATCATCATTTTCTTGAGGACTTCAATCTGGCAACAAATTCTACTCTTTCTATTCTAAACTATGTACATATTAAGCCAAAAGGTATAATATAAATACTTCTTACTTTTGATAAACTGATCACGTAAAACCTCAAATGTTTCTAGCTTCCGCAACATAAGTATTAACTACTCCGTAATAATCAATCAATTCCATCAGCACTTTTGGAGCAATCAAAGTTCAATTTGACACACTGACATTACCAAGTGGTAATTTATAGCCAAGTCTTTTTAGTAATTATAAAAAAAAAAAAATTGAATTACAACAAATTGCAGTACTAATTCATCAAAATCATGTTTCTAATAGTGTGCACGAACATGCTACTAAGCATTAACTCAAAATCATTAAACTCGTTATATAAAGAAAGTAATCACATGCCTCTCAGACCATCACCAAAATGTCGCTCCTAAGGCAAAAATATGTATGATGGAGAGCGTAAGAAAAGTTTGTGATCTGTTTATCAAAGATGGTGCATATAGTGTGATACATTCTTTATCCATTATAACTATGAGACAGATACACTAGGCATTACAGGAAACACAAAAGGCATAATAAAACATGTATAGCTTGCCATAATTGTCACTAAAAGACTCCGCCAGATCAAACAATTATAGAAGATGTTTTATGCTGGCTTGATTGGATGTGCTAGTCCGGGTTACTCCAATATAATGCAATTTATTTTTAATGGGTGCCAGTAAAGTTAAACAAAGAACCTCAAATGTTTATAATCCAATTACCTAAATGAATAACTTCAACGTGTATAATCTAATTGCCTCCATCCCAAAAAAAGACTCGTATTTCACGAGTCAATTATTTTAAAACTGTATTTTTACACCTATCATGCGTACTTTTAATTGTACTGAAGTGGTCTATATCACAACTAGGGCGAAATCATACACAATAATATGTAAGAGGCAAGTATAGAAACCAACACAATATCAATTCTTACTATGCATTGGCATTTGATAGAATCTAGGCAAAAGTCTTTATTTTTGAGCACTGAAAGTAGTATTATTCTTTTCCTTTGACATATAGAAAGGGGTTCAAAATCATCAATATCACAAGTTTGGCAAGCGCACTCAAAGCTTTGGGGCGTAGGAGCATCACAATAACAACGGGGGCCACATCCTCCATGCCTCTTCTCCCCATAAAACACCAGAAAGTATCACCTCTAACCATAAAACCATCAGAAGACCGAAGGCTTATTCATATATTGTAGGCTGATTTCTATAATCATATCTATATCTTATTTCAGAAGGAAACTATAAATTTAGAATATGTAGCAGATTATCAATGGGGGACATTTCCTCTCCCACCCCGAAAGAATTAAACATATTCTCCTCTCTAGAGCGCAGCAAACTTCACCTCTGAGGTCCACGAATCCATCAGAAGACTGAAATCTTTATTATGTTTCACAAAGTGGTAAATTGCTCTGAATCATATTTCTGAATTTGCACCCAAAAGTAAAACGATGGCGCCATATTCCCCAATGACATGCTCTAGTTTTGGAGTTTTTGTTGGCTAGTTAATATTTCTTATCCTATTGCAAATTGGAGTCATGAAAGAGCCTAGATGCACTGAGATTAGAGCTGGTTTTCCATATTGATTTCAAACAAGGTTTTGGGTATCGAAGCACCTCTATAAGGGCTTCTTATCTCTTGACTAATGCCTCTAGTAACATAAGGTGAGGCTTCTTCCTTGGGGAAAGATGTAAAACTTACGAGATTATGAAATTTTCAATAATAATGAAAAGCTCCTAAAAATTTGAGATTTTATAATAGGGGCTTTCAATACATTACTGGAAATAAATTAATGGAACAATCTTCATTAAGTTGTAAAATGTCAAACGCATAGCAAATGTAGTAACAAAGCACCAGAAGTGCATTAAAATATTGAACCAGACATGCCTAAACCGCCACCATCCTAGCCACTTATAAGTTATAAATTCACCTTCCATTGAAGGTTTTGAATTAGGTTGACACATTTCAGGCACTTCTCCAAGTTGGTGGACAAGTGAGCCACACATTAGCAAATCCTTAACAAGAAGATAAACTTGTGTTGGCAATTCATTTTGTACAATTTACTAGAAGCTTTGCGCTACGATGCTAAGATGGTTCCATCCACCAAATACCAATTTTCAAGTTGATGTGTTCTATAAATACTGTGACCGAGTATCATAAATACTGCTCCTAGATAAGTGAGTTGTTCTTTATATCGGTAGAATTATACGCAAGCAAAAAACACCGGAGATAATAAATCAATCAAAATCTTAAGAAAATGAAACTGAGCTGTTTTTTTTTTTTTAAGGGGTAGAACTATAAGTTCTGAACATCATAGATACTGCTCCTAGATAACTATCAGCTATCTACGGACCTGTTGCAGCGTCATGAAGTTAGCTTAATAGGAGTAAGATCAGAATATATCCTGCTAATACTTCACCAAATCTAGCTGAAACTCTGGATCGTAGATTACTTTATTAGGAATTAATGATGCACCGCATGATGGGGAGGAGTCTTAACAGCTTATCTGGGGGAAAAGTGGACTGACCTTAATTACACAGCATATAAAGTGTGGAAGTTGATTAGGTTAGCAATTAAAGTTTCGAACGACTAAATTATTCCACATTGTATCACCAAAGTGATTAAGACAAATAAGAAGGTTTTGCCTTCTCATCCTTCAAACATATGAATAATGGAATTTATTGACTACTCCGTATATGTATAACTAGCAAGGGGATGAGCATTAACAAATAAGAAAAGCGAGTAACAAAGTAGCACCAAAGACAAAGCCTGAATTTTAGTTGAAGGGCAGGAAAATTAACATTTGGGAATAACATACTCCCTCCGCTCCATTTGAAATGGCAAAAATTGCCATTTTGGGTGTCCCACTTAAAATTGCAAGATTCCAAAATGGCAAGTTTTTAATACTTTTTAAACAATTGGGTCAACTTGTCATACTCACAACAAATATCCACTTACTATTCCCTACCCCACTTTCTCTCTCCTACCCCATTATCCACACTCACAAGTCAGAACACCTTAATATTTTATTTTATTTTTGCAATTTCAAATGGGACGGAGGGAGTATATATTTTAGTGTTAGAAGCTTTCCAAATAGTGGACTAAGTTACAAAAGGTGCAATATTTATCCAAAACAGAGGAAGGGGGTTTAAATAATATTTAGACCTTCAAGTACATATTTTCTCAAAAATTAAAGGTTGTTAGTTATACTCCCTCCGTCCCACAATAATATATAAACTTTCCATTTTGAGCGTCCCACAATAATATATAACTTTCCCAAAATAGAAAGGAATCTTTACTATTCCCTCCACTCATTCTCTCTCCTACATTATTTTAATACTCACATCACCATTATAATTTACTATTCTCTCCCCTCATTCTCTCTCCTATTTTATTTTCACACTCACAACACTTTCAATATAATACTTCCTCCTTAATTCCCGTGCAAACCCAAAAGTCTTTAAATCTATGGGATGGAGGGAGTATGCATTTTCACAAAATGAAAGGGCAAGGGAGCCACTTAGGTTGTGTGTAGTTCCACCACAAGGTAGGTAGCAATCTCTACCCTCTATTATGAAGACACAAGAAATCATAAAAGCAGTCATGGTATGTCATTGCAATCAGATACAATCAACATTACTACCTACCAAAACAAATCCAAAACAACAAGACTGCGACATAAAGGCAAGTGAAAATATTATGCATTACAACAACAACAAAGCCTTAGTCCCAAAATAATTTTGGGTCGGCTAACATGAATCTCATATGTGTCATCGTTAAAGAAAAGATGAAAATATTATGCATTACTTATGTAAATATTATATATTCCAACAAGGAAAAAAAACGAAAAGGGGAAGTTAAATCAAAAAACACTAATTCATTAATAGATGTCTAGGAGCACTTACATGTATCACTAGCACGGGGGACTTCACCTTCTTGATTTTGTTAATATTCTGCAATCACCAGAACATTTAAAAGCTTAAATTCCAACAAACATATCATGTGAATTATATCTTGGTACCACGAATATAAACAGAACCAGTACCTTATACATATCAAAGCAAAGAGTGCACTTAACGTGACAGACTACACGAAGGCCTGATAGAATAGCACTATGCAGCACTACACCTCTCAACCGTGGCAGTTTAGCTGCCAAATGCAATGTGGGTCCACTTCCAACAGATTGTCCATACAAAATTAAATCTTCTTGACTAACTCCATATTCAGTTTGAAGGCACTCGTATACTGCCTCTATGTCAGCATATGTATTAAGCTCACTAGGCTGTCAAACAAAGAGAAAAAAATTACTCAGAAGTAGTTTCATTAATGTAATACAAAAGCAAGATGAAAAGACTCCAGTAGCTATTGATTTTCTCACCATATACTCAAGCTAAGGAACTAATATACCCCCTCCGTCCCATGGTGATAGTCCCATTTAACAACTTATTTTCGTGTACATCACTTTCTATCCTAGATGAAGTTTAGTTATTACGACATCACTTCCCTAGCATTTGTTGTCATTGGACACTACTCTATTTCTCTCTCTTCTTCCTTGTTTGGCAACTATGGAAGTTCAATGATTTCAACCAATCAATTATGGAAATGGGACTATCTTTTCGGGACAAACAAAAATGACAAATGGGACTATCATTTTGGGACAGAGAAAGAATTGAATAGAAACTAGAACTCTATCATAATGATCATGGAGGATTCCCTAATAGCTAGAGTTATACCTATGAGATCCCAAAATTTAGCTAATTCACTTCAGAGAAGCCTATGCCAGTTCATGAGGCTCCCACCATTAAATAGAAAAGAAATTATGATTGCCTCTAATTGAACAAAGACAAGGAAATGAAAAGTTACCTTGCCAGAAGAGGCTCCATAGCCTGAATAGTCATATCTGTATGGAAAGTTGAGAGGCAACGAATCAGAACATTTCCCTCTTGAGAAAAAAAAAAGTGCAAATGAAGTAACTTTTTAAATCCATTGCAATGATAACTTATATCCATGCCGAATCAAATCGTGTTCATCACTTCATTAATGACAAAATCTTGAAGAACTTATTCAGTAAATCAATCAAATAAACACCAAGTTTATCTAAGAGTAATTAGGTGGAAAAAAATCCTGATAAAATGACTTTCCTTAACTTTCTTCGCTACTTTTATCAAATGATATCTCAAAAATAATTTGGAAAAGCCTAAGATTTAGGAGAAAATAAGAAAAAGACGATAAATCTATCCAGAATCTGTCAGAACTATTGTATCCGAAATGACAGGAGAAAGAAAGCAAAATTCTACCGAGTAATATTTTACCCAGTGGGGCACAAACCCCAATAGCAGCCACACTGAACTTGGACCAATATTATCTCTACCAAAAAAATCACCATTAAAACCATCATTTTGTTTTGGCTCTTGGTAATCCAACAGTAGAACATGTTGCTTTATTAATAAATAAGAAAAGGGGGGAAAAGACTGGTTAAATAACGAGTCAAGAACAGTGAACCAGCCTACTTTAAATATTAATCTTCGAAAACACGAAAATATTCTTCAATTAAAGAAGTAATCATAATAACAAGCATAAAAACATAATTATTGCGACAAAAATCAATTGGTGTTACAGTCTGTGGGTCAATGCAGATGATTGTGTTCAAGATTTTGACTTCAATTTGTGGCAATGGCCTTAAACAGATCTAATCCTATCAAACCCAGGAGTAAATATGGAAACATTTAAAAAAAAAACAAATCACATCTAACCAACCTTAAATGACATCCAAATCACTCTCACTATCAGTCTCACACACACAAGGAAAGAAGATTTAGGCTGAAAACCTAGAGAAGAGAGAAAGACAAGCTCAGAAAGCCAATTCAAAACTTTTCCAGAAAAGTGAAATAAAAAATAAATAAATGAAATAACAAAAGTGACATTTAACAAACCCCATGAGAAAGCAATATCTCATAAATCAGATTTAAAAAAAAAAAAAAAATTGTTTTATACGCCCATACACATAAATAAACAAGTCCAAAGTGAAATCTTGAGAGAAATTAGTGTGGAAAACACATAACACACACATTTTAAGAAATTAAGATAAACAAACACAAGCATTAACATTACACACACATAATCAGAACCGAAAATAGAATAAAATTTAAGAAATCAAAGAAAAAATGGAGACAAACCCAATAAGATTGACTCTGAGATTGGCCTTGAGCTGAACAAAGAGATCATAAAGCTGACCCAGATCAGCTGCATTTCCATGTGAATACAGTAACGTCAGTCTCGCATAAGGATTTCTCAGGTAAAAAGCAACAATCTTGTTCCCTCTCTTAGTGTCAATCAACAACACATCAAGAGAACCGCCTCCGTCATCTCCTCCAGCGGTCAAGGGCATAGACGACGTCGTTGACACGGCCACCAGCTTGCCGTCGCCGGCGCGCTTCTTGACCTGGTAGGTGGCAGGAGATGGCGGAAAGAAGGCAAATTTAGCGGCCAGATTAGATATCACACAACCCATATTAAAGATTCTTCCCCTGTTTCACTGGTCTCGCCGTCGTCGCCGGAGGGACAATTCATGAATGGTGATGCATGTGGGTAGCTGGGTTTTTTTTACTTTAATTTGTGGGTTCTAAAAGATTTTGGGGGAGGAAATGAAGAAACAGTGATGGGGTTGAGGTAATTGGGGATTAATGTACCTGTATGTTTAGTCAAATCTGTGTAAGGTGAAGTGTGTGTGTGTGTTTCTGTATGCAGTATTCAGGGTGGCAGGATTAAAAGTTTTAGAGAGAGAAAACAAAATGAGGAGAGAAAGAGGAAGAGAAAGAGAAAGAGAGAAAGAGATTAGGTGGGGACAGAGCCATAAGTCATAACTTCAAGAACTGAGTTTGATGACTTCATTGGGCTTGTCAGTTTCTTCACACAGTGTGTGTGAGGGTCAAAGTTTGTTTCATGTTTTACGCACAGTCGCACACCAAGCTCATTTTTTTTTTTTTAAGTAATATTGAAAAAAAATTACAAAATTTAGATGTAATAATTTATACTTTCCTACGTCACATTCTAAATCAGCTGGTAATCAAGTGGCTTTCATTGTCAAATGATTTTATGAATGTCTAGATATCTCTGTGCAATTCTAAAAAAAGTTATTGATAATATTTCTATTGGTGAAGCAATAACAATTTTTAAATTATCAAAAAATATCTAGATATTCATAAAATTATTGGTCAATGGCTCACACAGTTGATCACCAGTGCGTTTAATAGCGGGATAGAGGGAGTAGATGTTTTAAATTAGAGTGTAGCGGATCTATTATCAATACAATCATTAAAATAACGTTAACTCATTTTATAAGTAAAATTTTGTGACTTTATTTTATAATATTTCTTTTATAATAGTAGGATTGTTTTTTTTTTAACAAACCAAGCTCATACCTTCTCCTACTAAAAATTACTTTCCATCCTATTTAAAGTTCTTACTTAATTTTATATTAAATACTTACTAAAAATTAAAGCAAAATTGAATAAAAAATAAAGTAAATGAAGAATATAATTCTCAATTAATAAAGCAAGTGAATGAAAATTATATAGATAAGTATTGATTTTTTTTGTAATTTAATATCAACTTTATGAAAACAAAATTATTCAGAAATTGTTCATATTTTTTATTTAAAAAATAAAATAACTAAAAATCTTAAAAATGGGATGTACCAAAAAAAGTAAGAACCCTATATTGTGATGAAGGAGTAGTACATTTTTATTTTGAACATAAAAATTAATGAAAAATGTAAGTAAAATAAGTGTTGTGAATATGAAAATTGAGGTAGAAGGAAGAAAATGGAGAAGATAATCTATAGTATAAATCACACCTTCACTATCTACAGTACTATGAACAGTTTCATTTGTCGAATTTCCCATTTTCCCCTCACTAAGTTGTTCCTTTTCCATTTTGCCCTTTAAAAAAATTAAATTAAAAAAAAATGTGTCCTCAGACACGGGCTTAATTAAAAAAAAAAACGTGTCCTCGGACACGGGCTTTTACTAATGGAATAATAAGTGTATAGTTATTGTTAATACGTAAATGGGTCTCATAAAATAGAAAAAAATTATTTAAAATTTTATTTAATAAAATATAATTTTGAAAATAATTTTTTGAATAAAAAATGTATAATAATATTTTTTTAGTGGGAAGGACTATATCATGTGGATGGTAAGTGGTCTCTAACTAGAGGACAAGTAGGTCATTTAAAATAAATGTTGGTCCAATTGCACAATGCCTCTTTTTGTGGGCTAAGGAAGTGCCCCATAGGGCCATAGATATTGACATGGCCTGGATCTTATTGCCCTTTAATTCTGGGGTTGGGAGGCATTTGAGCCCCAGCCAAGTTTTGGGCCTGCATTGGATAAGTATGATCCTTTGGGCAGGGTAATTGTCTATTGATATGATCATATCTTTAAATAATGGCTTAATTCCACGAGCTTCCTCCTACCCTTACCGAAAACAACAGATCACACTTATCACTTTTATTTCTCATTATATATCACAAATAATTCAACGATTATGAGTTATTAGAAATGATATCATTATGACATCATCATTAATACATAACCATTGGATCATATATGACACAATATGATAAATAAAAATGGTACAAGTAATCTCGCCTATCCTTACCCGATTTATTTCTCATATATATAGACACGGCATATCCCATATCCCACAAATATAGAGTTAATCTAAATCAAAATTCACGAAAATCTCTAGCCTCCGTGTCTCAGGTAATAATAAAGTTAAAAAAATGTTATAAAATTTGGTTTATAAAAAAATGTGTCATGATTTTATTGGTGCTTTTAATTAGAGTGTGGCGGGTCCACAATCGATGCAATCAATAAAAAATCATCACAAAATCTGGGGAGAAACGCGTTTCTCCGTCGCTTCTGGAGAAACGGGGCTTGTTTTGTCGCGCGACATACTTAGCCACCACAATTTGGATATCCTTCCAAAAGCACGGATATCCGTAGTAGCTTTTCTACGGATATCAGTAGTTTTGGAAAAGGATATCCGGAAGCTTTGGAGAAAGGATATCCGGAAAGCCAAATATTTTTCCTGGCTATCCTTTCCAAAGCTTCCTGATATCCATATTCAATGCTCGATATCCAGAAGCTTCGGAAAGGATATCCAAAAATATTTGGTTTCTGGATATCCTTATCAAAGCTTCTGGAGATATCCTTTCCAAAGCTTCTGGATATCCAGAAGCTGATGAAAGTATATCCAGAAACTGGCTTATTATGTCGCGCGACAAAACAAGCCCCGTTTCTCCAGAAACACGGAGAAACGCGTTTCTCCCCAGACCGACTCAAAAATCATCACCTCATTTTGTATTCATCATTTTGTAACCTTATTTTGTGTTCTCAGCATTGCCCTATGAAATATCTAAATAATGAAAATACCCCCTTTCCCAAAACAAAATCCTATAACCTCCCTTCTGCTTAACTAACAAGGTTGGGCTTGCCAAGAATGAAATAGACATGTTCCTTGGTGATGTGTCAAACACTTTAGTCATTTCTTAAATTCTTAATGATTATTTGTTGTTAGGATTGAGTTTTTAGAGAGGTTGTTGTTCTAGAGATGTAGATTATTTAGTGTTGTTGTTTAAGTTATCACGTTGTTTTAGTTTTGATCCGAATTAATAGATAAGGTTTTCTGTATAATTATTTTTGTGTTTTTCTTGGTTAATTTGACAAAATTTGTGATGTAATAATAACCCATTTATTATGCATTGTTGATTAAGAAATAAGTTTTATAGTTGAACTATTAGAACTAAAATGAGTCTGATTGTTAAATTACTCTAAGAATCAATATTAATAAAATATTATAGCTATTTTGGATTTTCTTACAAAATGTGAAAAATATGACTTTTATACTATATTTCAAATTTAAGAGCGGATTGGTATTTGAACAAAATTGAGTGTGCAAGCGTGTCATTCTTGGAGGGTATATAGGTCTTTTAAATGTTGAGGATTTTTTATTTTTTATTTATTTTTTTAGAATTTTGAAATGTCCGCTCCTTTTATAGCAACTAGTTTGACTCCCGTGCGATGCACGGACAGTTATTAACAAATAACTTATCGAAATAAATACAAAAGAAAATAGAGATGTTTGTATACATTGTAAAACAATTATTCAAAAATCATATTCTCAATACAAATATCAGATTGAATGACACTAAAATAAATCTAGTGATATATCCGTGCGATGCACAGAAAATTATTAATGCTTAAGAAGACGGAAATTAAATAAAATGACTAAATGAGAAAAACATTTTTATACATTGTGAAACACAGCTTTAAAAGACAACATTGTCAGAGCAACTTTCGAAAGAGGAAGGAAGATCATCATTACATATCAATATATTCTGACCATTGGGATTGTGAATTTTTTTTAATGTGAAATATAATTGAAAACGACATATGACATAGTATCAATTTAAAAGAAGACCAACAATGAATAAATATTGACCTTTGAAATTTATTAATAGTCATAGTATAAAAGGAATACAATAATACAAATACCTTGAAATCTAATCGGCCAATGAACGGACACCAAGTGTCCCATTTAAATAAAAAATAAAGAAATTAACCTACGTAGACGCGCACGTACGCGCGTGTATGGCACGCGCCACTTTTCTCACCAAAAATCTATAATTAAATAACCCTATATACTTTATTTAATATGCTTCAAAGATTTTTTTGTAAAAAAATTAAATAAATTGTCTGGTATATCGAGCTAAAATAAACACAATAACCATATTATCTCATCCCACTTATTAAATAGTAACTGAAACCCACATTCATCACACTCCCCAATATATACTCCCTCCGTCCCACATCAATTGATACTTATTTCCTTTTTGGTCCGTCCCACACCAATTGATACTTACCCAAAATGGAAAGGAATCTTCACTATTTACCCCACTCATTCTCTCTCCTAACTATTCCTCCCACTCATTCTCTCTCCTATTTTACTTTTACACTCACAACATTCTCTCTCCACTTTTTATGTCTCTTACCTTTTCTTAATCCGCGTGGCCATTTTTTTGATATCAAATGGTGTGGAACGGAGGGAGTATATATATATATATATATATATATATCTATATATATATAGATATAGATTATTATTATATTAAATAACCCTATATACTTTATAAATACACAATGGTTTTATTCATAAAAATTCAACACCATTTCAACTCATCATCCTATATCCTACAACTTTTGTTTTATTTTATATTCTTTATTTTTATGATTATTAAAATTATTATTATTATTATTATTATTATCATTTATTGACATACACTTCAATCAAAATTAAAAAAAATGGTCATCTTGCCCGATATTCGTTTTTATTAATACACAATTTTTTGAGACGGATAGAAAATTCGACAAATTTATTAAAACTTTATTTACTATGCTTCAAAGTTTAATTTTTTTTTTTTAAATAACTTGGAAAGGAAAATTAAGAAATTTATATTTAAAAAGATATTGAAAAATTAAAAAGGAAAATCAAGAAATTTATATTTAAAAAAAGATTTTTTTTTCTGTGTCCAAATCAAATGAAAATAGTCTCTATTTATAGAGATTTATTTGAAATGAATTTTGGTGTAAAAAAATAATATTTTATAAAACAATTGAGGTCAAAGAAATGGGAAAAAAATTCGAAATTCAAGAAACCAATGAAACGCCGCCAAGTGTCCGGATAAAAAAGGAAAATATATCTGCGTAAATGTGCCTCGGTCGACGCGAATACGACACACGCCCAATTTTCACCCTATCACGCCATGTCACGACAAATTTGCTTCAACTATTTTTAGTTATGCCACAATATGAAATTACTTACACTTCAATCAAACTTTTAAAAATGATGGCCATCTTTCTCGAAATTCGCTTTTATAAATGCATAATTTTTTTAGACGGATAGATATTCAAGAAATTTATAAATAGTTTATTTACTATGCTTCAAAGTTTTTTTTTAAAAAAATTAAATAAATTGTTTGATCTATCGAAATAAAATAAACCCAATAACCATATTACCCCATCCAACTAATTATCCTATACCCCACCAGTTTTATTTCATTTTATATTATCCCATCAAACTAATTATCCCATACCCCACCAGTTTTATTTAATTTTATATTCTTTATTTTCAAGATTATTAAAATTATTAATATTATTATCATTTATAATTAAATAAAATATTTCACACTTAATTACTTTTCACTAAAATTAAAAGGAAAATATCTCTGCGTAAATGTACCTCGTTCGACGCGAATAGGCACACGCCCAATTTTCACCCTATCACGGCATGTCACGACAAATTTGCTTCAACTATTTTTAGTTATGCCACAATATGAAATGACTTACACTTCAATCAAACTTTTAAAAATGATGGCCATCTTTCTCGATATTCGCTTTTATAAATGCACAATTTTTTTAGACGGATAGATATTCAAGAAATTTATAAATAGTTTATTTACTATGTTTCAAAGTTTTTTTTAAAAAAAAATAAATAAATTGTTTGATATATCGAAATAAAATAAACCCAATAACCATATTATCCCATCGAACTAATTATCCTATACCCCACCAGTTTTATGTCATTTTATATTATCTCATCCAACTAATTATCCTATACCCCACCAGTTTTATTTACTTTTATATTCTTTATTTTCAAGATTAGTAAAATTATTAATATTATTATCATTTATAATTAAATAAAATATTTCACACTTAATTACTTTTCACTAAAAATATATTAAAAAATAGAAAGGAAATTAACAAAGGATAATTAAAAAAAATAATATTTAAAAAAGAGAGTTTTTTTCTGTGTCCAATTCAAATGAAAGAAGTCTCTATTTAAAGAGATTTTTTTTTATGAATTTTGGTGTAAATTTTTTTTAAAAAAAATTGATTTATTATAAAATAATTGAGGTAAAAGAAATAGATTTTTTTTAAATATGAAATTCATCCGACCAATCAAAAATATATTTATTTATTTGATTTTACATTCATTATTTTCAAGATTAGTAAAATTATTAATATTACTATCATTTAGAATTAAATAAAATATTTCACACTTACTTATTTGTAACTAAAAATATATTAAAAAATGAGAAAGGAAAATTAACAAAGGATAATTAAGAAAATTATATTTAAAAATGAGGGTTTTTTTCTGTATCCAAATCAAATGAAAGAAGTCTCTATTTAAAGAGAAAAAACAATTATGAATTTTGGTGTAATTTTTTTTTTAAAAAAATTAATTTATTATTAAAAAATTGAGGTCAAAGAAATAGGAGATTTGTTTAAAAATTTGAAATCCTTCCGGCCAATCAAAGAGCGCCACGTGGCAATATTTATAAAAAAAAAACTCATTGCATTAACGTGCCCTTGTCGGCGCGTGATTTACACGCGCCAATGAAAAGTTCGAAATGCCCCTCCACAACTAACCGACAAGTGTCCAAATTCGTTTTTAAAAAAAAAAAAAACACCCATTGACAGATTGCCACCTCACGTTTTTGGCTTGTTAATTGCATTTTTGCCACAACGAGAAAAGATTAAAATATCCCTCAATGACAAACAATTTACCACTATCTTATTATTATATATAGATAGATGTAGGAGAGAGAATGAGTGGAGGAAATAGTAAAGATTTCTTTGCCAAAAAAGAAAAGTGAAAGTTATTAATTGGATACACAAAATGACAAAATGGGAAGCATCTATTGGGACGGAGGGAGTATTAAAAAATTAGAAAGGAAAATTAACAAAGGATAATTAAGAAAATTATATTTAAAAAAGATGGTTTTTTTTCTGTGTCCAAATCAAATGAAAGAAGTCTCTATTTAAAGAGGAAAAAAAATTATGAATTTTGGTGTAAATTTTTTTTTAAAAAAAATTAATTTATTATAAAATAATTGAGGTAAAAGAAAGAGGATTTTTTTTTTAATTTGAATTCCATCCAGCGAATAAAATGGCGCCACGTGGCAAAAATAAAAAAAAAAAAAAAAAAAGAAACAAACTGAATTGACGTGCCTGGTCGGCGCGTGTGAGTACACGCGCAGAGCAAATGACCGAAATGCCCTCCCCAACCAGCGACACTTGTCCAAATTGGTTTTAAAAAAAAAAAAAAAAAAAAAAAGCAGCCAATTACAAATTGCCACATGGCATTGTGGCCTTGTTAATTGCAATTTTGCCACCTAGTGAAATTACCAAAATACCCCTCATTGGCAAAAAATTTACCAAGATCTTATTATTATATATAGATAGATATGGTTAGGTTGCAGGGCCCCATGGAAATGACCCAGGTGGAGACAAGAGTATGGGAAAGTTGCCTCACTTAATTAGCACTACTTTTATTTTATTATCAAAATCATACCAAAACTGATTATTTGACATTTAGATAAAGACAAAAAATAGTGGTGTATTTGTAAATACTTGAAACTTTTATAATACGTGTGGTGGTATTTATGTACATAACATAAATTTATTTTAAAACGCGTAATGACATTTTTGCAAATAATCAAAATTGATCAGCACGCTTTGGCACATTTTAATACTGTCATAGACACTCTTATACACTATTACCGCGATAACCAACAATTTTTTACACTGACAATGTGAAGCAGCACGGAAGCAGGATAGATTCGTGTTTAGCGCACTAAACACAAGAATTCTTCAAGCGAAGAACCCTCAAACACAAGAACTGGATTTCACCAGAAAAAGAGATAAAACTCTTCAATTCAATTAATCAAAAGCTGAGTAAAAACATGTCTAAAAGTTGTTTAAATACTTTCCTAAACCCTAAGACAAAAGAGTAAACCAATTACCAAAATAACCCTCACTTATTGTTCAGAAAACAGTAAAAACGGAATAAAAAACGAAATTAGGAAACAAGCAAACGACGCGAGGCGCCCGCCTGGGAATGGGCCAGGCGCCCGCCTGGAGTCCAGAGCCTCGCCGTTTAAGATTGCTCATCTGAGGCGCCCGCTTCACAAATCTCATGCGCCCGCCTCGCCGACCGTAACCAAAACCTTGATGGATCCATCGTGGGGCGTCCGCCTGGGCTGTGGTGGGGCGCTCGCCTCAAGGCCAGAAGATTCACCATCGTTGAACCCCTTTGAGGCGTCCGCCTGGTGCTTGGTGGGACGCCCGCCTGGTCCTTAGTCCCCAAGTCGTCTCCTGCATCAGTCTCTCCCACCTCTAAAGAACTCGACCCCGAGTTCACATCTGGATAAAGGACTCCATCCGCGTGATACTCATAGATATCCGCTACATTGAACGTGTTTGAGATGTTCAAATCATCGGGAAGAGCTACCACATATGCATTATCATTAATCTTTCGGGTCACCTTGAAAGGTCCGTACTTGCGGGGCTGCAACTTCTCATAAGTACCAACGGGAAAACGCTCCTTCCGCAAGAACACCATAACATCATCCCCAACTGCAAAAACTCTTACCCGCTTCTTCTTGTCAGCAGCCGCTTTATTCTTCAACCCCGTAGCCTCTAGCTTAGTCTTGACCGCTTTCTTGACAGCTTGCACCTCCTTAGCCATATTCTCAGCAGCTTGACTCACCCCACGATCGCTAGGTAATGGCACCAAATCAACCACATGTCTAGGGACAGATGTATAAACCAAGGAAAAAGGTGACTTCCCTGTCGCCGAATGTATGGCACTGTTATAAGCAAACTTCACTTGTGGTAATGCAAGATCCCACTGTTTCGGCTTGTCCCCACAAACACTCCTAATCATGTTCCCCAAAGTCCGGTTAGTGACCTCCGTCTGTCCGTCCGTCTGTGGATGTGATGTAGAGCTCCTATTCAGTGAAGTGCCAAACATGCGCCACAGAGTAATCCAGAAGTGGCTCAGAAACTTGGTGTCCCTGTCTGAAGTAATGGACCTAGGAACTCCATGCAGTCGCACAACCTCCCTGAAGAATAACTTCGCAATGTTGGAGGCATCCACCGTCTTCTTTCAAGCAATAAAATGGGACATCTTGGAGAACCGATCAACCACAACAAATACAGAATCCACGCCCCGCTGCGTTCGAGGTAAGACCAAGACAAAATCCATGGACGAATCTAGCCAAATATCATCAGGAACAGGTAGAGGTAAGTAAAGACCAGTATTTTGAGACTGACCTTTAGAAACCTGACAAACATAACACCTCCGAACAATCGAGCTAGCGTCCTTCCACAGGTGAGGCCAGAAATAACGCTCCTCCAAACTTGCGATAGTCTTGTCTCATCCCAGAGCATTTTAAATGACCTTGAGAGGCTATCTCGATTGTTCGGAGGGAAGACTGACCGTGTAAGTCACGAATCAGTTTCTCCCGCAGGGAAGAAATAGGAATGTACAACCGATCGCCCTTAAACAGAAAACCATCTCGGACATGAAAATCTGCGCTAGGGTGCTTGCCCACACACTTCGACCATATCTCCATAAAATTTGTATCCTCCTCGTACAAGTCTTTCAGTAAGTCAAAACCCACAATCTCCTGCGATAAAGTAATCAACAAGGAAGCCCTCCTGCTCAGAGCATCTGCGACTTTGTTCTGAACTCCCGACTTGTGTTGAATATGAAAGGGAATTTCTGCAAGTAACTAACCCAGCGAGCATGCATCTTGTTTATCACAAGAACTGGATTCCACCAGAAAAAGAGAGAAAACTCTTCAATTTAATTAATCAAAAGCTAAGTAAAAACATGTCTAAAAGTTGTTTAAATACTTCCCTAAACCCTAAGACAAAAAAGTAAACCAATTACCAAAATAACCCTTACTTATTGTTCAGAAAACAGTAAAAACGGAATAAAAAACGAAATTAGGAAACAAGCAAACGACGCGAGGCGCCCACCTGGGAATGGGCCAGGCCTGGAGTCCAGAGCCTCACCGTTTAAGATTGCTCATCTGAGGCGCCCGCTTCACAAATCTCATGCGCCCGCCTCGCCTACCGTAACCAAAACCTTGATGGATCCATCGTGGGGCGTCCGCCTGGGCTGTGGTAGGGCGCTCGCCTTAAGGCCAGAAGATTCACCGTCGTTGAAACCCTTTGAGGCATCCGCCTGGTGCTTGGTGGGACGCCCGCCTGGTCCTCAGTCCCCAAGTCATCTCCTGCATCACAATGATATTCTTTTAATATTAAAATTGCCATTCTTTAAACAAATGAACTGTCAATAACAAACCACATGAACTATCCCTCGTTAACACATGCACTTTTCTTTATCACTAACACTAACAACGGCCTTGTTATTATTCTTTTTAGTGCCAATGATAGTCTTCGAGTAGTAAGAGTGTTTGTTGAGTGTTAGTATTAGTATTTTGAAAGGGATGCAATTTGGTTACCTATGTGTTTGTATAACCTTTGCAATTTGATTTTCAACATTGAGAATTTGTCAATCAAATTCTTAAGTTTGTTGTTTTGTTGCTAAATGGTATAAAATCTAACTCTGTGCTTGTTTTTGGATGAAAAAGGTGTCATGTGCTATACATATGACTATTTTAGGGACAACTTAGTCTTTTCGCTATCATTCAATTAAAAACCCTCCCCATCCCCTATTCCCTTCCTAATCATCTCTCCACCCACCACCACTACCTTCCCTCCTCAAACCCACCCATTTGGTCCAAAATTTCACTCTTTGTCGCCGTCCCATCCCATACCATTCCCCTTAGGCCCCGTCTCGCCATTCCACCTCCTAGACACAAGTAAATCATCACCAGAATTGCAAATATAAACCCACAAAATTAGATTTTATACAATTTAGTAACAAAATGACAAACTTAGAAATCGAAACGGCAAAATTTCAATGTTGGAGACCAAATCGCAAATGTCATACAAACATAGGCAACCAAATTGCAAATTGCCCTTTTTGAATGCTAGTGGTAGTGTTAATTAATGGCAGTGAGTTTTGGTTATTTACTATACTGTCACTATGTGTTTTAAAATAAGTTTCGATTATTTTTATCATTTTTTTTAAAAAAAATGATCATATTTTTCTTTTTAATTTATCTCAATAATTTTTCTTCCTTCTAAATATTGCATTAAATGTATTTTTATTTTAATAAGAAACAAGTAAGTAAAGCATGTTTCCTAACAATATTGATTTTTCAAATGAAACAATGTTTTTATAAGACACAGGGAGTATTGTACTCTAATTTATAGTTTGATCTCTCTCATTTCAATTTCAGGCTACTAAGTATCTACTTATGTCCATTATTTAGGGCTCGTTTGGTAGCCTGTAAAAAAAGATTAACCCGTATTAATAGTGAAGAGATTATTAATCCAGAGATTAATAATATCATCCTTTTTTAGGATAAATATGAAGGGGATAAGAGGCCTTATCCGAGTTGTTAGGATTATTACTCCGATTGCATTAAATCTACCAAACATCAAGCTTATTGGACTAATAATCATATCCGATCCTAAGAAGGGCTACCAAACGGCCCCTTAACGTTTTATGTACCCCACATCTCAGTATCACTAGTAGAACTATATGCGTAAAATCTAAGGAGAAACGCGTTTCTCCTAAGCGCTTAGGAGAAACGTGTTTCTCCTTAGCGGTTTATTAACGGGTTTAATTGAACGTTTAACGAACCGATTTCTTAACCGGTTTAATTAAAACATGTTTGCCCTAAGTTCAATACCAAAACGAAATCAGTAGCAAGGAAACCCCAGTTGAATATCCAGAAACTATATCCAGAAATCAGTAGCAAGCGAAATCAGTATCAATCGAAGGAATTATGGAAAATCCAGCTGTTGAAATCAGGAGCAAGCGAAAATCCGACTGTGAGTTCACATGTTATTATTGTTTTGGTTCGCATTTTCATAAATTTATGTATATATTAAGCATACTCATCTGTATATGAATTTAACAATGTGTTTTAGTTTGAAATTTACAATTTCTGTGTATCTATTTTGTGTTTTATGTTTAACGATTTACCATTCTACTTAGTATTGTCTCTTGGCTTTTAATTCATAATTTTTGTCATGATTAACAATGTGTTTTAGTATTGTCTCTTGGCTTTTAATTCATAATTAAAAAGGTTCTGGATATAAATTAAAAAGCTTACGGATATAAATTAAAAAGGTTCTTGATATCAATTAAAAAGGTTACGGTTATAAATTAAAAAGCTTACGGTTATCCTTTCAAAAGGTTACGGATATCCTTTCAAAAGGTTACGGCTATATATTTTCAAAAGGTTCTAGATAACATTTCAAAAGGTTACGGATATCCTTTAAAAAGCTTCTGGATATCCTTTCAAAAGGGTTCTGTATATTTATGTTTTACTCATTAATTAATTACTTTTTCTTAAATAATAGAAGAACCTTTTTTGGATATTCAATTGTTTGTTTCTGGATATTCAATTGTTTCTAGTTATTCATTTGTTGATATTTTACGGATATTCATTTGCTTGTTTACGGCTATTCAATTGTTTGTTTACGGATATTCATTTGCTTGTTTTACGGATATTCATTTGTATGTTTCTAGATATTCATTTGTGGATATTTTCTGGATATCATTTTGAAAGTTTCTGGATATTCATTTGTATAGTTTCTAGATATTCATTTGTGTAGTTTCTTGATATGCATTTTGATAGTTTCTGGATATTCATTTGTATGTTTACGGATATTCACTTCATTTATTTACGGATATCCTTTTTTATTTTTTATTTTTTTTATGTTTTGTAGCCGCAAATTTAAATAAAGGTGAAGGTAGTAAGAAGCATAAGAAGAATCAATTAAGTGAAGGTCAAGTTAAGAACTCAAATAAGAAATCAACGGTGGATGTGGTTGAAAGTGGTAAGAAACGGGCATTTGAACATTGTTGTGTCCCAGAAAGGCTTATTGATCTTTGTTTAACCGATGCTCAGAAAGAAGATGTTAAATCTATAGGTTTTGGTGGACTATTAGAACTTAAGTTGAATAGATTGCCAGCAGGGGAATTGTGGAATATCTTGTTGAAAGATTTGATTCGGGAAGCTTTATTCGAGAATCAAGAATAACAAGTATTATATAACCACAAATGATGTTTTTGATATTCTTTGTCTTCCAAGGAACTTAAAAAAAGAGAAGATAAATTGTTCAATAGGAATTGACAAAGAGTTGAGCGCACGATATAAAAATACTTTTGGGAAAGTTAAAGATGGTATTCCGGTCAGTGCAGCAGTCAACGCATCAAAGAACTACACGATGGAGGTGATGAGTTTAAACGCCTCTATGTATTGTTTCTTTGTCGGTTTCTTTCTTGCACCGTAGTAACAAAGGCCGTTGATTGTTCTTTGTTGGCATTGGTTGAAGATGTTACTCAAATCAAAAAGTTTGATTGGTGCCAATTTGTATTGAATAAGTTATCGATGGTGTTAGGAAGTTTAAGGCTTCTTACGGCGGTAAAGTGAGGTGTTGCGGTGGTTGTGTGGCAATTCTTTTTAATAGCTTACTTTCATAGATTTCCATATTTGCGTAAACACGAACCAAGCTGCACGTCCTTTGATTCAACATTGGACTCAAGAGAAAATTTACGTCGAGGCTGGGAATGAAGCTAAGATTGGTTGGGGTGGAGTTCTTTATTTGGATAATGTTTATCCTATTACAAGCTATGAGGATGATTTGGATGAAGGACGATTGGATTGCTGATTGATCTTGCTCCTTTTGTTGAGGATGTAAGTCATCCTACAAAAATACTGCAAGTGAAAATGTTCGAAGTTTTGGATTACATTAAAGAGTCATTGGAAATATTTGAGAATGATATTAAAGTTGCTATCAATGCTCACATTGCAAGGATTTCAAAAATTGAGAAGGGGAAAGAAAAAGTTAATAATGATGATGTTGAGAAAGGATCTGCTGAAGAGGAGGATTTGGTTGGTGATAGTGAACCTTGGGGAAGTCGGGTTTTTGATTACATTGATGATATTATTGATAAATTGAAAACTTCAAAAGATGAGCTGAAGGAGAAAGGGAAGGTTGGACCATTGCCAACATTTAGGATTCTTTCACGAGTCAAGGATCGAGCATACGAGTCGATGATAATGTTGAAAAATTTCAGAATTTTGATGACAGATATGTGCATGAGCATTATGAGGATCAAGATGCTACCAATGTTGATCAACCAGGCGAAGATCAATCTGCAGAGCATCAAATTGCTAGGCTTAATACGAGGATCAAGTTGCGATACCCATCTCGTTAAAACAACCAATGATTGAGCCTATGTCTCGTTATTAAAGAAGTTGACGTGGAAGAAGAATATTCTTCACAAATTTTTGGTGCTATTGATAATTTGGTTGAAAAAATTTTTCAACATGGTGTTAATGGTGAGAAGTTTGACAAGATGTTAGATGAAGTGCATTTGGAACACGTGAATGGTGAGATTATTCTTTCATCCGAATTCATGGTGAAGAATAAGGAAGTAATGATTGGTATGCCAAAGATAAAGATGTAAGTGGTTGATTATTGCTTCTCAAAAATGATTCTTCGAGTCAAAAAAGTAATATCCCCTTTTTATTTCAATATTATTACGGTTGAAATTAAATATGTTATTCAAATTTTAATATTATTTTTTTTCGTGCTTTTTTCGGTTTAATGATTTCTTTGGACCGGAAGCAGACGATATTTTGAGTATGAAAGAAGACACATATATCACGAGGTGCAATTGTGAATGCTTGGGCAATGTTGTTGAACAAGCCGGAACATAAAAAGGTGTAATGAAGAGATTTATGTTTGGTGTTGACTATTACCGTAAGTTTACTTTTTTTCAACAACTTACAAGTATATATCGATTAAGGGGTATATATCCATGAAATTTTTAAAGATATTGTTTATCATTTATATTAACGAGGCTACTTGGGCGAAACGTTCTTTGAATGCTCGTCTTGGTGCTGAGAAATGCTTCAAACTTTTTGTATTGGAAAAATGATGTTAATGTAGATGGGAATGTAATGGATACGAAAGAAGTAGATCTGGTATGTATTTTCATTTGTCAATACATTTCTGGATATCATATTGAAAATTTCTGGATATACTTTATGGTATTTACGGATATATGCATGACCAAGGCCTAGGCCAAGGCCAAGGCCTATGCTATGGCCAAAGTAATTTCTGGATATACTTTATGATATTTACGGATATACTTTATGGTATTTGGATATATCCATGACCAAGGCCTAGGCCAATGCCTATGGCATGTCATAGTAATTTCTGGATATACTTTATGGTATTTACGGATATACTTTATGTTATTTACGGATATATCCATTACCAAGGCCTAGGCCAAGGCCAAGGCCTATGCCATGGCCAAAGTAATTTCTCGGATATACTTTATGGTATTTACGGATATACTTTATGGTATTTACGGATAGTCACCTAATATATTTACGGATATACTTATTTTTTTGCGAGTTTTTTTTTCCCATACTTTAAGGGAAGCAATAAAGGTGGGCACTTTACACTATTTGTGTACAACATGGCTTCAAAATCCATTCACTATTTTGACAACCTTTCAATGAATGAAGCAAAACGGTGAAGTTGTGAAACTTACGAAAGCATTGGTATATGTTTTGAAACTTACGAAAGCAGCTTTTTATATTTTTCATTTTTTTCATTGGTTATCTAATATTTTATACTTTAAATGTTTTCAGTATGCGCCTATGAAAGGTTTTTTGAAGAAGATTAATCATCCATGTTATAATGATTTTGAAGACAAAAAAACATATAAATTTGAATACATGGA
This sequence comes from Adenophora triphylla var. japonica, assembly GCA_022495995.1. Taxonomy (NCBI): domain Eukaryota; kingdom Viridiplantae; phylum Streptophyta; class Magnoliopsida; order Asterales; family Campanulaceae; genus Adenophora; species Adenophora triphylla. Next base: position 79,869 of record JAFEMH010003895.1, on the reverse strand, counting down.
ATGTGATTGGGTTCTTAAAGAAAATCATGTTAACCATGATTGTGGAGTTTATGTGATGTCTCGAGATGAATGATTTTCAAGGATCAAAGTACTCATGCCCTGAGTTATGTCAGGTACTATTAAAGTTTTTTTATTCATATTTATATTATATGAGTTTGTATATATATGTTTTAACAATTTTTTTTATTTTTTTTACTTTTGTAGGATAAACAAAGGATCCATCTACGAGCTGAAATTCTTTCAACACTTTTGCTTAGTCAATTGAACAGAGATAAGCATAATTTAATGATTGAAACAAACACTTTTGAAAAAGAGAAGAAAACAAAAAGAACAGAAGAACAAAGTAATGTACAAGATTCATAGGTGTATGTAATTATGTAATTAGGAATCTGGTTTGGTGATGTAATTAATGTACTTTAGTGAATTGATAGTTTCTGGATATTCATATTGAAAGTTTACGGATATGCATATAGATAGTTTTACGGATATACATTTTTGATATGCTTTATGGTATTTGTGGATATATCCATGACAAAGGCCATTTAAAGTTTCTTGATATCAATTAAAAATGTGTTTTAGTATTGATAACATTTCAAAAGGTTCTGGTTATAAATTAAAAAGCTTCTGGATATCCTTTCAAAAGGGTTCTGGATATTTATGTTTTACTCATTACTTTTTCTTAAATAATAGAAGAACCTTTTTAATTATTTGTGGATATTTTCTGGATATCATTTTGAAAGTTTTTGGATATTCAATTGTTTGTTTCGGATATTCAATTGTTTCTAGTTATTCATTTGTGGATATTTTCTGGATATTCATTTGCTTGTTTCTGGCTATTCAATTGTTTGTTTCTGGATATTCATTTGCTTGTTTCTGGATATTCATTTGTATGTTTCTAAATATTCATTTGTGGATATTTTCTGGATATCATTTTGAAAGTTTTTGGATATTCATTTGTGTAGTTTCTGGATATTCATTTGTATAGTTTCTGGATATGCATTTTGATAGTTTCTGGATATTCATTTTTATGTTTCTGGATATTCACTTCATTTATTTCTGGATATCCTTTTTGATGGTTTCTGGATATACTTTTTGATAGTTTCTGTATATAAAATTGAAAGAAAACAAACTAAGTAAATTATTTTAAATATAATTACAAAAAAAAAAAAAAACCAACAATAACAACAAAAAACATCTCCTTTTTGATAGTTTCTGGATATTCATTTGTGTAGTTTCTGGATATTCATTTGTGTAGTTTCTGGATATGCATTTTGATAGTTTCTGGATACTCCCTCCGTCCCGCTAATATTAGCACACTTTCCTTTTTGGGCGTCCCGCTAATATCCGCACACTCCCAAAAAGGAAACTTTATATTAATAAAATATTCACCCAATCCCACTCATTCTCTCTCCTACATTATTTTAATACTCACAACACCATTATAATTTATTACACCCTCCACTCATTCTCTCTCCACTCATTCTTTTACACTCACAACATTTTATTAAAATATCATATTCCTTAATTCCCGCACAAACAGTGTTTGTGCTAATACTAATGGGACGGAGGGAGTATACTTTTTGATAGTTTCTGTATATAAAATTGAAAGAAAACAAACTAAGTAAATTATTTTAAATATAATTACAAAAAAAAAAAAAAACCAACAATAACAACAAAAAACATCTGCAACAATAACAAGAACAAACATCAACATCCCCTAATTCGCATGATTGATTTCTGTCATATGCTGCTCTAGTGCCATGTGTTGTTCTTTGGATATTTCTCCATACGAAGAAATAGATCCACGATGAATAGCATGTGCAAAGAGTTGGTCCCAAGTCAATGTTCTTGTTGGAAAGCTAATCTGGGGGCAGAATGGGCATTGCAATTGATTTTCCACATTATAGAGGGGAAAACGCCCATTTTGGATTGATCGCCTGTGACTTGCAACTTTTTGCTCCAGGGTCCATTCTCTTCTAACCCTAGGCGGAAGCGGAACATCCACATTATCATCTACATATTCAACCTCCTCAGGCCGAAACCCTATATCGAATCGAACTTTCGTCCCGTGAGCTTGGTTGTTGTTGTTGTTATTCATTTTGAGAAATTTGTTTTTTTTTTTTGTTGTGATGGTAGGAGTGGTGTTGTATGGTATTTATATAGGATGAGTACTTGAAACCAGTCAAAAAAGTTGCTCAATGAATTCAATGCACATACATTTATTACTCTTTGAATTCAATGAATTCAATGCACTTACCATCTGTACACATTTATTACTCTTTGAATTCAATAGTAAGTCATGTATTTTCAAAGTTAAAAGACACATTGGTTGGCTAAAGTCATGGATCCAATAGTTAACTACATATCAAACAAAAACAGTCATGGATTCAATAGTGCCAAATTTCAAACAAAAACATATTCATTAAACAGAATTTAGTAACCATTAAACAAAAATACATCAAACACAAAAATATTAAAAAAAAAATTTAGTAACCATTAAACACTACCACTACCACCTGCTCCATCATCATCTACATTGTCATTCAATTTGTTTTTTGGATCATATTCATTCAAAATATATTCCAAATACATTTCCAAAGCCTTGTGGTGAATCCTAGCAGCTTCATCAATGTTGTGAGCGTTGCCAAACTCATGAGCATGTTTGACTATCCCCACATAATCCTTATCCCTACAATTGTGTCCATTACATGGCTGCAATGGACAACGAAATGAGGGAGTTCCATTTGCGAAGAAGGCCGCAAAACAACAAGATGACCATTGAGCAATTTTTGGTAGCACACCATGTATATTTTCCAACTTTTGTCATCATTTGAATCACCCAAAGTTGGCTCCCAATTTCCCTTGCCTTTGTTCATCACTAGAAAAATTATTAAAGGTAGAATTTTTCTGGAACTTGATGTATATATTTACCTTTGGACAGATTTATATAGGCAGAGTACTTGAAACTACCAAAAAAGTTGGTCAATGAATTCAATGCACTTACCAACTGTACACATTTCTTACTCTTTGAATTCAATAGTAAGTTTGAATGCTTTTTTGACCATTAAAGTATATCCGAAACTATCAATTCTATATCCGAAACTCTTAATTTGAATATCCGTAAACTACAAAATGTATAACCGTAAACATTCAATATGAATATCCGAAACATTCAATATGAATATCCAGAAACTACAAAATTTATATCCAGAAACAACCATATTGAATACCCAGAAACTTTAATTGGCCTTGAACTTTGATTTTGGACAAGTGTTCCAAGTTAGGTGTTCCAAGTTGAGTAATAAAAAAACAAAAACAGTCACGGATTCAATAGTTATCCCAACTAGTACTGCTTCATTTTGTCCATAAGTAATAGTGCCAAAATTCAAACAAAATCAGTCACGGATTCAATAGTTAACTACATTTCAAAAAAAAATCATGGATTCAATAGTGCCAAATTTCAAACAAAAACAGTCACGGATTCAGTATAAATAAGTTAGATCTTCACTGCCCATTCTGTGACAATAAGAACAGCAAGAAATCAACATGGATTTGGGATTCTCTTCTGTTACATGCCAAGGATCGTGGGGCAACTAAAGCTTATGGAGAGCATGATATGTTCAAGCACTCTGCACTCTATAAGTTTATGGAGAGCAAGAACAAATAATTTGTTATGTGTTGTGTGGTTTGTTTGTTTGTAGTTTTTTTTTTTAATGAATAATATCTACTGCCTTGGACTTCTGGATATGCACCTACCACATTTCTGGATATACATTCAAATACTTATGGATATAATTGGCCTTGGCCTTGGCCTTGGACTTGGCCAAGGCCAAATCCATGACAAGTTCAAGTCCAAGGCCAACTTGTCCATGGCAAGGCCAAGGCCTTGGCCTTGACCATGGCCTTGGAATTCTGGATATCAATGCACTTACCAACTGTACACATTTATTACTCTTTGAATTCAATAGTAAGTATATCCAGAAACTATCAATTCTATATCCGTAAACTATCAATTTAAATATCCGTAAACTTACAATTCTATATCCGTAATCAATTATCAATTTCGGATATGCACCTACCACATTTCTGGATATACATTCACATACTTCTGGATATAATTAGCCAAAGCCAAATCCATGACAAGTTCAAGATCAAGGCCAAGGCCAAGGCCAAGGCCAAGTCCAAGGCTTGGCCATGGCATTGGCCATGACCATGGCCTTGGCCTTGGACTTCTGGATATCATTGCACTTACCAACTGTACACATTTATTACTTTTTGAATTCAATAGTAAGTATATCCAGAAGCTATCAATTCTATATCCGTAAACTATCAATTATATATCCGTAAATTATCAATTCTATATCCGTAAACTTAGAAATGTATATCAAGAAACTATCATCAATTTCTCGGATATACACCTACCACATTTCGTATATACATTCACATACTACGGATATAATTGATAAAAACATTTAACTAGTCATTTCTGAACATAAAAACATCAAATATCTGTGTATAAAATATTTAACTAGTCAACTTAATAAATTGTACTTCAATCTAAAAACTATTAAATCAAATGTTCATTTGGTGTTTTTGAACCAAACTCATCAGTGATTGGCTTTCTTCTATCAAACTTTGTCTTTAGCTTTCGTTTTACGCCCTTTGTATTTGCACGAATTGGATCCATCACAAATGGAGCACTTGTTATGCTTTACGAACCAACACTATCATTAACACTTGTCGTAGATCTACATTCCTGTTGATTTTCCGACAACAATTGTTGTATAAGAAGTGAGTCTCTATTGAACCCATCTTCCAAGATCTTTTTTGCATCTCTGTTTTCATGATAAGCCATCATCGATTGTGGTATTTCATTGCCATCTTTTGTTTCCAGGGAATGAATTCATTTTTCTCTGTTGATGTATTATCTTTTCCTTGATAGACTTTGTCCCATACATCTTTTTTTGCCATCTTTGTCCACCTTTTTTCAATGTAGATATCTGGTATTCTTGTGACATTTGACAAATTCAGCGCCTTTATGCAATGAAAGCACAACCAACCGACTGTAGTAAACTGATTGCATTCTGCATACAACCGTTACACTTTCATCATTCCTAACAAAGAGTACACTCTCATATTTATCTGGGTACTTCTCATGAGCAACATGTATGAATGCAATCTTCATCACTTTCATCTCCAAATTTGTATACAAAGCAGAAAAGCTCGTTTTACCTCAATCTCAAAGAACTTGAATATACGTGGTGTGTATACCTCAGTGCTTGTTTTATGATACCACCATACATGTCCGGTTGAGGGACCGAGATTGATGCTTGAAATTCCTTCTCTTGTTCGGTATTCCTCCAACGTTTAACCTGTTTCATTGAATATGTCAAAGAACCGAGTGAGGGATGTGTTTCGTTTGCTTTGAAACAAAGGGCATGATTTGTGCTCTCGCTTCTTTGGGATGACAATATTCCAAATGGAGAAGAAATTTGTGCTTAAAGCCGTGCACCATTTCTCCCGTAGTCCATATAGACGCTTGAACCAGGAATTTTCAACGAGATTGTATTTCACCAAAGCATTGACTCCCAACAACTTTCAAATTCATCCTCACCGGTACATCCCATTAAACAATGATCAAATTCTTTTTTAAAATCTTCATTTGTCTTCAATTGTCCAAAGTGGGATACAAGCATTTTGTTGGATGTGCCATAAACATAGCCTATGCCTCGTACGCCCTTCAAATACCTGTATTATAATAAAGTTTACTGGATATTAACATTATATGCTTCGGATATTAACATACAATAAATTTACATTGACCAATTTTTTGTCATGGCTTAGGCCTTGGCCATGTCCAGAAACTAACAATTGAATATCCAGAAACTATCAAAAGAATATCCGAAACTATCAAATTGAATATCCAAGAAACTTTATATTGAATAACCAGTGATACTTTAGAATGACTAGCTACTGGATATTCAATCCGGTAGTTTCGGATATAAACACCAATGACATATGGGCAAAGTTAAGGCACATCCGAATTATTTTTAGAACTATATAGCACAAATACAATACTAGATAAGAAATATTATAAAAGAACTGGTTATGGAATTTTATAATCATACCTCTTCAATTGCATTTGACATTTCTTGGTCTTGGTCTCGTAAATATTGTTTTTGGTTCTTTTCCTCCCATTGATTTTCTAAACCGTTTAAGCAAACTAGACAAATGTTTCTTTTTTTCATTTGCTATGAAAGCACAACCAAACATGACAAGGTGTTCCAATGATTATTAATGCCAACTATTGGGGCAATGTATAAGATTGTATCTCGTTTGTAGTATAAGTTGTGTCAAATATAACCAGATCTCCATAGAGCTTGTAATCTTCCTTCATCATACTATCTCTCCAAAATATAGCCCCAAGTCTTCCTTCATCATCAAATTTGATTTTAAAATAGAACCCTCGATCTTCCAGTGAAATTTCAAAAAGCCTATCAACAACATTCTGAGCATCACCATTTTCAATTTTTTCCATTCTAAGTTTCGAACAAAATTGACATGATCTTTCTTTGTGTGACCAACATGTTCCTCTCCACCACCGCTTTTACCAAAAGACTATATCCATCACTGGTTTTATACCAGACTTCTTCCATTATTTCAATTATTTCACCCCGATCTTCGAGATACACCTTTCACTACGCTTCAAATGGTTCCAATCTGTCCTTGTCATTGGATGATTGTGCTCTGTAACATGGCGGTCAACAACATACATATCTTCCTCTTTTAGCAATTTTGCCCTCAAAAGAGCCTTACATTGAGTCCTCTTTTATGTAATTTCTCCTTCTCTTTTGTTGTTTTTTGGTAACATCGAAGTTGTTCAACTGGTGAAGGAATTTGAACTTCATTAACATTAACCGGTGATGGAACACCGATTTTATCCTCTTGGGTTGATCTCGGTAACTCCTTCACATGAGCAACGGAATAGCTTGTCTAATATCCTTGAAGTCTTTTTTGAAACATGATTTGTTGACAACTTAATACTAAATCCTAGTGCATTTGCATGAAGTTTATACAGTTTGTACAATTCCTCCCATGTCTTTGCTTTTGTTCCCAGCAAATTTTTGCTTATATCAATATTAGGGTCCTCGATTCTGATTCGCACACACAAAATATATTAAAAAGAATCATGTGATAGGAAATCAGTAATTCTAAAGCAATATGTCAATAAAGTTAAGAGAGAAAACCTATTTGAAGCCCAGTTTTAGGATCTATAGGTTGTTGAATTTGAGATTCTAAATCAATAGGAGAATATGATTCTGCAAGAAAAGGCAGTAGTTAGTTAGTTTCTGGATATTCATTTTGAAAGTTTATGGATATTCATTTTTGTAGTTTCTGGATATATCATTGGTCTTGCCCAAGGACATGGCCATATCCCTTGGCATAGTACATTGCCAGTTTAAAAGTTTACGGTTATTCAACTTGGTACTTTACGGATATACATTTTATTGTTTCTGGACATGGTCAATTGTGTGTATCTGGATATTCAAATTGGTACCTACCGGATATACATTTTATTGTTTCGGATATTCAATAGATAGTTTACTGGATATACATTATTGTAGTTTGGATATAGCATTGGCCTTGGCCAAGGACATGACCATATCCTTTGACCTAGTACATTGCCGTTTAAAGTTTACGGATAGTCAAATTGGTACTTTATGGATATACATTTTAATGTTTACGGACATGGTTAATTGTGTGTTTCTGGATATTCAAATTGGTACTTTCTGGATATACAATTAATTGTTTCGGATATTCATTTGATAGTTTACGGATATACATTTGAAGGTTTTACGGATACTCATTTTATAGTTTACGGATATCAATCCACTTACCAATCGTACATATTTCTGGATATCAAATGAATATCCAGAAATTATCAATTCTATATCCAGAAACTATCAAATGTATATCAAGAAACTATCATCAATTTCTGGATATGCACCTACCACATTTCTGGATATACAATCACATACTTCTGGATATAATTGGCCTAGGCCAAGGCCAAGGCCAAATCCATGACAAGTTCAAGGCCAAGGCCAACTTGTCCATGGCAATGGCCAAGGCCAAGGCCAAGTCCAAGGCTTGGCCATGGCCTTGGGTTTGACCATGGCCTTGGCCTTGGACTCCTGGATATCAATGTACTTACCAACTGTACACATTTATTTCGGATATGCACCAACCACATTTACGGATATAAATTCACATACTTACGGATATATAATTGGCCTTTGCCTTTGGACTTGGCCATGGTCAAGGCCAAGGCTAAGTACAAAATCAAGGTCAAGGACAAGGTCAATGCCAAAGCCAATAAGCAATTTATGGATATGTACCTAACACATTTCTGGATATACATTTTTGGTACTTCTGGATATCATTAATATAAATTTCTGGATATGTACCTTACACATTTACGGATATACATTTTTGGTACTGGATATCATTTATATAAATATCTGGATATAATTTATATAAATATCTCGGGTATGGATATAGAGATTAAACTGTAGGGCCGGAGAATATCGATTTGTGTAGCTGGAGAATATCGATTTGTGATATTTACGAATATACGTCATGTAATTGAGCTTCCATTTATGCTATTGATGGATAGATCCAAAATTACGTAGATCAATCTCTGGAAATGTACAATAACAATCGACCTTATTACAATAAACGTTGATTAAAATTAAAAACAGTAGTTGTTGATTTGGTTCATATTACCTGATTTAATCAATATCGATTTCTGTATTGTTTCTTGATATTCATTTTGATTGAACTGTCCTGCTCGTCTCCATTTTGCTGTGATCGTTGTAGTGCGTCTTTGTGTGTATATACGCAAATATTGAATTTATCTAGGTTTTTGTAGGTTTTTGGATAATAGAACCGGTTTAATTGAAATGGTTGCCGGTTTTTGAATATATTAAAAAACCCGTTTCTCCATACAGATATGGAGAAACGCGTTTTTCAACAGACCAACTCAACTATATGGTTAATGAGAGCGACAATTTCCACCCTTTGGTTTTAAAAATAATTGTTTTACTAGTACAAAACATGGATACCAAAAATTCAAGCATTTTCTTTATTTTCTGTTTTCAGTTACATTTTCAGTTAAGTCCTGTAAATCCAGATAAGTTTCTGGAAATTACAGTGACTAAACAGGAAACTGTAAAAAATATTGACACTGCAAGCCCATCCGCACGGAAAAGATTGCACTACAGTCTCATCCACGCGGATGACATTGTCATCTGCAAACAGTTTTCCAGTTTTCTGTTATTTTCAGTTTAATCACTGTTTTTCAAACTGTTTTTCAGTTCAGTCCTTAGTATTTCAGTTATTTTAAGAAAATCCCCTTTTTCTAAGAAAGTCTTTTTTAAAACACACACACACAACAAAAAATTTCAAGTGAGGAAGACTCGTTATACGAGGCATTCCTGGTGAACGCCAAACATTCTTTCCGGAGTGTAACGTGACCTCCGAACTCATTTCTCATATTTTAGGCATTTTTTAATGTTTTGGCCCTTAAACTAAAAACGGCGTGGCGACTCCGAAAAGATTTTCGCGAAAGAAAAATCGGGTGACATCACAGTGGCGACTCCGCTGGGGACAAATAAGCTTATTTTTTTTTTAAAAAAAAACTCATTTTTCAAACAAATAATAAAACTTGTTTTCTTTAAAAAAAATAAAAATAATAAAAAAAAAACATTTGCGGGTCAAACTTCCGTCCCAAAAACTTGAAACTTTTGTTTTGTGTGCGTGCGTGTTTCGGGAAAGTCAAATTTTGACTGTCGGATTCATCTCCTTAAATGTTAAAGTTTATGTGTTTATGTGCTTATGTACTCGTGCATTTATGTGTTTACATGTTTTCCAAAAAAATGATAATCGGTATATAGGCTGGAAACCATTAAACTTCATCTTAAAATGCCTCCTTATGGGAGCCGGGGATAAGCTATGGGGAACAACGCCACGTACCGGTCTCATTTCAAAAAAAAAGTTTTAAAAAAAAATCTTTTTTGCTTGCATTATGCTTTTAAGACACATTTGAAAATTTCTGTTTTTTACTCAAAAAAGAATATAGACTGCCGCACACCACGCGCATGTTGACCGTACACTGCACACTACGTCCTTAACCCGGAAAATCTCAGTAGCCGCCTGGGAGGCCTTACTACGCCTCTCGGTGCGAGCACGGGACGACCCAAACAGCCATTGGTTTACCCTCGTGTCGACCTGCACTTGTCCATGACACACTTTTTTCCAAGACTCGGTTGTTTTTTTGTCCGGTCCGTGTAAGACTGGGTCAGTGTATACCTGTAGCGATGCGCAGATTTCTTTACCCTTTTTTTTTAACATCTTTTGAGTCGGCAGAGTCGCCACCTATATTATTCGTTTGGAAACATAGAAAAACCATTTTGAAAGAGATTTTGGGTTCGGGACTTAGGTTATGGAATGGGAAGGTCAAGGAGCACCCATTCCACCCAATTCGGAGATCGGTCTTGATAAAGAAAATAGAGATTTTCAAAAGAAGAAGATTTCAAACAATAAATAAAATAAAGATCCATTTAACGGGGTTAAACGGAATATATGATCTATTGCTTTGAGACCATTCCCATGATTCGGGGAGGCTCTAGGCCGATCCTAGATTCGATGTATTTATACCACTCTAACAATCAATTAGAAAGGAAAGAAAGGTTACCTTGCTTGAGGTAATTCGGGCAAAGTTTCGACTCAAGTTTAGAGTTGAACCTTGACACGGACAGAGCTTCGCCTCAGTCCTTGATTCGGGCTTCGATGTTTGTTTATCAACAAGGTTGACAAACAAACTTTAGGTGATTTCTAGGGGTGATTTACAGGAATCTTTCAAGGAGAGAAACCCGTAAATATAGGGGTTTTTACTTGGGATTTTCAAGATTGTGGACCTCTGAAATACTGAAAGTCTTCAGGTATTTATAGGTGTTGGAGAGGTGTTGAAGATGAGATCAAACACCTTGAGAAAGTTCCAGAATCCAAAATTCATTGGCTGGACGGATGGATGAAGTTTTATCCCGAAAGAGGTTGAAATCGACGAGGAAACTGCTATCTGCATTCTGCAGAACTCCTTTATCTCGCGCGAGACACGCTATTCCGCGCGAGATAATGCAGTCTGTGGACAATTCTGCCCTTCCCTCGTTATCTCATATGCAGTTTAGTCCCAAACTAACGGTGGTTAGTCAAAACTTAACGAAACATGACGAAATGATGGATTTCCACCTCTTGGCTCAAAGCGAGACTTAGAGCGGTATAAATGTGATTCGATGGGTTCAAAATGGGGTGTCTACAGAGCCCCTCGTCGACAAGTCTTATGGATGAAGTCATGTCGACGATAGAAAAGAAATCATTCTGAACATCGGGATGGTCAGGCCGCACGGCTTCCTAGGTATCTCTATCGGAGAATCAGACCATAACGTAGTTTGACTCCAAAACACGAAAAGGCTGCATTAGGTATTTTGAAAAATCATTTTGAAAATTGAGGAGATTTTGTTTTTGAAAAGGTAAATTCATACTGAGAAATTAAATCAAGACCCAATTCTGAATATACCTGCCTATCTGAAGATTCGCCTGTCTGGGCTCCGAACTGCGGGGAAATATGTTAGAAAACAAAGGCTTACCTGTTCGGTCCTTTGAGTCCTGTCGGTTTTATGACGATTCGCCTGTCTGGGCTCCGAATCGGGCTTTTTCTTGTTGAGGATGACGATCCACCTGTCTGGGCGTTGGACCGGTCGAGCTTTTCTGTTGACGATCCACCTGTCTGGACGTTGGACCGGGCTTTTCTTTTGACGATCCACTGTCAGGCGTTGGGCCAGAGCTTTTACGTTGACGATCCACACATGCAGGCGTTGGACCGGGCTTTTCTTTTGACGATCCACCTGTCTGGGCTCTGAATCGTGTGGAATGAGTTGATCTCTGGATCAATCATTTTCGGGCAACTGGTGACGTACCGAGCGATCGTGCGGGTGTCACGTTCGGCTCGTTTCGTGACTTGCGGTGCCGATTTTTCCACGTTTCCTTGCTAGTGTGTCACTTCCAAGGGTAAATGTGTCAAAATTTTGAATTTTGACGTTGTGTAGACGCTTATTGTCGAGGAAAATTTCGTACAATTCCAGAAGGTATATCTCGCGTGAGATATCTTGTCTAGTGCGATACTTCTACTGTCGGGGCAATATAACAGCAGGTGCTGTTTCATTTTGAAAATACCTCTTTTCATATTTCCCTCCCTAGCTTGAGCCAAGACGAATTTTCTCTGTGATTTTTTGTGTGTTGCTTGTTGATTCCTTCTTACAATCAACCCTCAATCCTTCCTCCTTCCAAAATCGATGGCTCAAGAAAGAAAAAAAATCCAATTTTGGGGAGTCATTTGCTAGGCAAGGATTACCCCCGTGACGACCTCACTTTCGATAGGGACGTGCACATTTTTACTGCCGTTCGTGAAGGTTTGGTAAGAGCTTATCTCTCAATTCTCGTTTCATGCATTGCATTGCGTTCGAATCCATGTCTTTTGAATCCCAATTTTATCAAATTGGCAATTTTCTTCATTTTGTCTAGAATTTGGTTCTACCTTGATGCATGCCTCGTTTTTGTTGAATTTGTTGATTGTTTGACGTTGTATTGTGTTGTATGAGTCCCCTACATATCATGGATTGTAGGAGGGGTTGATTCGGGTAGTCAAATGCATCTTGGGGCATGCTTTTCTTGTGCGCACGCCAAGTGTTCGATGAAATGCCTCAATGAGAATTTTCTTCTATTTCTTTGAGATTTTGCCATGGGATGATGCCTAACATTGTCTTTTTCTTTTTCTTTGTTTTTCAGTCGTACAGGCCAACGAAAAACTGTCGTGGGAGTCCGAAATTGGCCAGAGCTTTGTGGGACAAGATCAAGGGCCTTAATGGGGTTCGAACTAGGATGGCTCAAACGGGGATTTTGACCTTCGTTGACAACATCCAAGGGATGAGACAGACTCCCCAAGTTCTTCAGGTAATCCGGGAGAGGTGGTGGGATACTACTCACACCGTGCATCTGCGCTTCGGGGAAGCCACTATGACTCCGACGAATTTTCTAGACGCCTTCAAATATTCTCCCCAAGGTATAGACACCTTTAAACAGTCTCCTCAGGTATAGACGCCTTTGCCAACCGAGCAAGTCTGCGGCGATGAAGCACGCCTCCGTTAGTCGGGTCCGCCTTCGGCAATTCCTCCATTAGTCGAGTCCGCCTTCGGCAACGCCTCCGTTAGTCGAGTCCGTCTTCGGAAACGCCTCCGTTAGTCGAGTCTGTCTTTGGCAACGCCTCCGTTAGTCGAGTCCGTCTTCGGCAACAAAAATGCGGTGGGAGGTCCATTCGTTTGACCACTCCTTCCCCCGCAAGACCTGAACTACGACCGGCTTGATTCCCACTTGGGATACGTAGGAATCCTTTAAAAGGGTCCATCCATCTTACCGCCTCGGTCACCTCCTCACCCATCTAGGTAAAAGTTTGCCAGATTGGGATCCTCAATTTTGTCGATAACCCCACTTCCCCTGGAAGTACCGTCGCCGAGGGGGTTACTGTAAGTACCCCAATATGGGTCGTTAATGTTCCGTCAGCCCAATTTAATGATTTATAATCATTTAGGGGCATTTCGGACATTATTTTGATAATTTGAATGAGGAAGGACCTTTTACGAATAAAAATATGGCCAAGGATCTCGCTGGAATCCATCATTTCCAAGGAAAATCACCTTTTTGACCAAGTAAGAAACAGCCAAAACTGCTTTTCTGTTGTTCAGGCACGCTAACGATCTTATCCTCGCGGATGATATCGGCCAATCTTATCCACGCGAATAAGATTGCACCCCTGGCCAATTTATAAATTCAGCCTTTCTCCTTCATTTTCAGCAGCAACAAACACCTTTCCCGACTGTTACTCTGCCGAAATCCCTCCTCAAAACAGCCTTAAACACTCCCACAACTCCAATTTAACACCAAATCCAACCTCAAATCCACTACCAAACCACTTCTAAGCCTTGAAATCTCTCAAACCCTAGACACAAACCCAAGAAAGATTGGTAAATCCTCACTCCCCTTATTCATATCTCCCTCATTCATGCATACATTTCATACATAAATGATGTAGAGTGGTTATTTTTTTTACTTACTTGCTTGTTGTTTACTCCCCTTTCCCTCTTTGTCCCAAGGATCCAAGATGATCTCCATGGAATCCATTTCCATGGATGATCTTCTAAAGGACCTACATTTTACATTATGTACCTCCCTTGTCCCTTTGTTTATATTAACTAGCTTTCACTTGATACTTGTTTATTTGACCTAAAGTATGGTCATCTTAGAGTCCATTTCCATAGATGACCACTTTAAATGGTCTACATCCTTTACTTCCTTGTAAATTTCCCATCCCTAGTCTAAGATTCTCACCTTGGAACTCTTTCCTTGGATGAAAATCATCTAGACTCACAAAATATGTCACACAAGATGTATGAGATACACTTGAGTATAGGTCTCAAGGATTGTCTTCTTATGACCACCTTAGAGATCTTCCTCTAAAGTTGATACATCTTGACCTAACTCTGTTGTTAAATTATTTTTCATGTCAAAATCCCCCTTGTCCCTAGCAAATGACATGTTTTCAAAGTCCTAATGTACCACCGGGATGGCTTGGTTAAGTTGATTCATCACTTATGACCACTAATCAAAGTTTAGGGAAAGATAGGACAAAACATGGATGCCAAAAATCCAAGCATTTCCTTTATTTTCTGTTTTCAGTTACATTTCCAGTTAAGTCCTGTAAATCCAGTTAAGTTTCTGGAAATTACAGTGACTAAACTGGAAACTGTAAAAAATATTGACACTGCAGGCCCATCCGCGCGGATAAGATTGCACTACAGTCTCATCCACACGGATGACATTGTCATCTGCAAACAGTTTTCCAGTTTTCTGTTATTTTCAGTTTAATCACTGTTTTTTAAATTGTTTTTCAGTTTTGTCCTTAGTATTTTAGTTATTTCCAAAAAAACCTCCTTTTTCTAAGAAAGTCTTTTTTAAAATACACACACACACACACAACAAAAATTTCAAGTGAGGAAGGCTCGTTATACAAGGCATTCCGGGTGAACGCCAAACGTTCTTCCCTGAGTGTAACGTGACCTCCGAACTCATTTTCTCAAATTTTAGGCATTTTTCAAAGTTTTGGCCCTTAAACTAAAAACGGCGTGGCGACTCCGAAAAGATTTTCGCGAAAGAAAAATCGGGTGACATCACACCTGGCAAGTGACTACCATGCCATCATATGCATTCCAAGTCAAGACAAACTTGGGTTGGTCGCCTCCCTCCCTCACCAGCGAGTTAAATTTCCCACTCGAGCTGGAATCGGATGCGTGAGGGCGACCCCCAGGGACTTCTTGGAGCATGTAATGAGGAGCAGAAAAATATCCAGAAAGGTGAAGGTAGACACGCCAGAGGAAAATCTGAAAATCTCTAAGTCTGTAAAGACTACCAGCACTACTTCTAGGCTTAACCTAAATTTTGAAGCAGAAGATGAGGAACACATGATACTAGATATCCATGAGAATGATAGTGATGACACAGTTCTGTCCGTCCTAGATACATCCCATCATCTCGTTTGCAGCCAGAACCCGGGGGCCGACCCTACCTTGAGACAAGGAGAGCTGCAGGACGTAGACGAACTAGTTGAAATTGAAATAGTAGACCTTCATGAGGATGAAAACAATAACACAGTTCTGTTTGTCCCAGATACATCCCCTCATCTCGTCAGCAGCCAGAACCCGGTGGCTGACCCTGACTTGAGACAAGCAGAGCTGCAGGACGTAGAATAACTAGTTGAAATTGAGATACTAGTGTAAGTACCCCAATCTGGATCACTCTCTTCCGAACGCACGGAAAACACCGTAGACTCACGCAAATGCAGTCTCGAACACACGTAGCCCTCAAAAACCCAAAAAACCATCAACCAAACCAAAGGGGGGCTTTTCTGGGACAAAATAGCACAAAAGGACTTTTTAGGAATTTTGGAAAATTTGGAAAAGCACAGAAGGTCCGTACGGACCTCTTTGAATCCAGACATAATTATTACAAAATCCTCTTAAAGTCCACATTATTCCCTCAAATCTGGGAAAACTAAAATTTTGGATTTCATGGAAGGTCCGTACGGACCTTCTTGCACGTTTTTCAAAACTATAAATAGAGGGCTCCCCCTCCCTCATTTTTCACACCTCCCTCTTCTACTCTTTTCCTAAGCCTTCAGGCTGCCCCTCTAAGACCCTTCGAGGCACTCCCGGTCCCTTTCGGTTCCTTTCGGGGCCTTTCGAGCTCCCTTGTGGTGCTCCGAAGCCCTGCCGAGCACTACCGAGCGCTTCCGCGCTGCCCCGAGGCACTTTCGAGGTATTCTGAGGCCCCTCGTGGTACTTCGAAGCCTTTCCTGGTCTTTCCCGAGGCGTCTCGACCCTTTTCGAGCCAAACCGACAATCCCGACGCACGTCGGAACTCTGCCCGAACGCAACCGACGATTCCGACGCACGCTGAACCTCTGCCCGAACGATCCCTGCGATCCCAACGCACACCGAAACTCTACCCGAGTGCACACCTGACAATCCCGAGGCACGCTGAAGCTCTGTCCACAGACAACCGGCACATCCCGAAGCAATCCCGGTCCATCCCGGAACACTATTCCATCCTCAAATACTATTCCCCAGCGGAAGACAGACACGAACCAACATTGGTAAGGCTTCCTTCCATTACTATTTCAATACATAGTGTACAATGCAGACATCCGATACAACATACATTTTTAAAAGCACACACCCACACACACAATATTTAAAGAAAGAAGGGGTGTCGAAAGACTCGTTTTTACGAGGGAACTCGGGTGAGCTCTAATATTCTAATATTCTATTCCCGAGGAGTAACCTGACCTCCGAACTCAAAAATCTCATCACACAAAAAAAGTTTTTTTAAACTGATGCCTTTTCTCAATGTTTTGGGCTAAATCAAAACGGCGTGGCGACTCTACAAGCAAAAACACAGCGAGACACCTCCTCCAACCAACGAATACGAGATGTCGGGGCTCCGCTGACGAGGGTAATTTATTTTTTAAAAGGTTTATTTTTTAAAAAACTTTTACAAAAAACAAAAGATTTTTAAAAGTGATGAGGGTCAAACTTTCATTTTACTTTCTTTAACTATTGTGCATTACTTTATTTACAAAAAAAATAAAAATACAAAAAATGCATCAATATACATCTGTGTACATATATTTAAAATTCTTCAAAACAACTTCTGTTTTACTCAGAAAAAGAATTTTAGATACCGCACACTACTCGCACTGCTGCCTCGGTACACCGCACGCTACTCGCACTGCTGCCTCGGTACACCGCACGCTACGCGCACTGCTGCCTCGGATACACTGCACACTACAACCCTTAACCCAGGGTGGTCTCAGTTGCAGTTCGTTTGGCCTTCCTACGCCTCTCGGACGCGGACGGGATCATTCCAAACATCTCATCCTAGCCAGTGTCAACCATGCACGCTTGCATCACACTCTGTCCAGACTCGGTTGGTTTTTACCCAGTCCGTGTCATACAGCCTGGATACATATCCCATGCCGGCCACTGACCCAGGATCTAGCATAGTTGCGAAAAAGAAGAGCAATCTTTTCCAACCAACTTAGGATTCTGAGAAAACACGGTTTTAAGTAAATTAAAACAACAAAAAAAAATCATAATGAAAAGCGGAAATTGCATGTCACATGAGCTTTCCCCCCTTTATCCAAAAGGCCTTCCCATGTCTAAACCTTACCTGTCACCCCCTCCAGCAAACCGAGAGTGATCGAGAGTACCCGGGAACTATTCTCCCAGTGTCAAAGCCGCAAGGTCCAACATCCTTCCCAGCACAGCCACTAGGGCAGTCCATCAACTCCCCATGGCCAGATCAGCGGATAACAACGAGGAAAATGGGCCCTTACCCCCGAGAAACTTCCCGACAATGGAAGAGGTGTGGCAAGCCGTCATAGCCCTCGAAAAATGCCAAGGCGAACAACAAGCCTGGATCGAAGGTGCCATGCACCACTTCGGAACATTAGCCACCCCCAACCACCTGGGGCTTCCAAAGACATGCCTGCTCCCGCAGCTCCTAACGTCTCTCATTGTCTCCCAGAAGTCAATCTGTTGCCCTTGTACGAGCCATGCAACTACGACATAAAGCCACAAGACCTCCCGGGGGAAGACTTGCCCGGTCAACATCCTGAGGTCCTGATACCGCCGCAGAACAATGAACATATCTGGTGGGACGTCCGCGATTGCACCGCTTGTTTGGAAATGGAATTCCAAGATGAAATGAACGAGGATCGCCCTCGAAGAAAGAATAAACCCTCTTCTCAACAAAAACTGAAGAAGAGATATGAAGCCGGAGACCCCACAGTCGGAACCCTCGGAGAACCATCAGGAAAGTTTGACTACTACATCATCTACTCCAGCAAATCTCCTCAGCCTAGCTCTGCGCAAGACCACGGTAACGTCTGCTCCATGATCAGCTGGGACGAGCTCCGCACCGTCACCAACGGCCCGAGGGTCCAGATACCGCTACCCCTGTCTTGGGAAGACCACAAAGCCACCGTTGATGCTTCAACAAAAGCAATAACAGTGAACGAACTAAAATACGAAGCATGGCCCTACGCCAACCAAGGCCCTCTCATTGCAAAAATAGGAGAGACAAGCAAAGCAGCAAAGCCAGAGGTAAACGTACTGACACATTCTGGTCAAATCCCGATGAATCCTCCACGGGCAGACAAAAGGCCAGCCATGCCTGAACCTCGAACTGAAAAAGGGCCCTATGCCAAGGAAGCCGAAACTCTTGACCCAAAGGCTGAAGATCCTGTCTTAACTCAGCTCAAGCGTACTCAGGCTAACATCTCACTCTGGTCCCTACTCACTTCCTCTTACCCGGACAAACTCAATCTGGAGGAAAGCCTGGCCCAGACCATGGTACCCATCACCGTGACACCAGATGAACGGTTCAGATGATCGGCAACGTTCACTACAGCAACATCATCACTTTCACGGAGCTCGACCTCCCGAAATTTGGGGCTGATCACAACGACCCTCTCTACATAACAGTTCAACTTGACGAGCGCCGCCTCCCTCGGGTCTTGGTAGATGGGGGATCAGCCATGAACGTCCTTCCATCCAAAATGATGGACTTGCTAGGGATCAGGCCAACTGATCTGAAACCCTCAACTCAGAAAATCAAAGCATACGACTCGACGTCTCGCTCAGTCCTGGGAATAGCCACTCTGAACCTGTGATTCGAAAAGCAGATGGTCCCGACCGACTTCCAAGTCATCGACATCCCGATCACATTCACTGCCATCCTGGATTCCCTTGGCTACACCAGATCAATGGGGTGGCATCTACCCTCCACCAGTGCGTAAAGTTTGTCCAAGGAACATACCTTACCATCATCTATGGTGACAGCATATCCACCGAAGGGACCGACACAAACGGCATTCCGGTCCTGGAGATCAAACACGACAATGACGGCATGATGCTGACAGGGTTCACAGTCGAAAGCCCAAAAGCCCAGGTGTGCCACATAGACCTACCTTTGACTTGGGACCAGATCCCTCCCGCGATGAAGATGATGAAGCTCATGAACTACATCCCGGGGCTTGGTTTGGGAAAACGCCATCAAGGTACCCAACAAATCATCGAGATCAAGGAACAAAATACCATCCATGGCCTGGGATACATTCCTACTCCCGAAGACGCTGCGGAAAACAGAAAAGCTGCATGGAAACACACCGCTATTAACAAAAGAGGCTTGTACGCAGTCTCCGATCTCCGCCCCTACAGCTTCGACATGACCAGGTACTTCACAAAGAAAGCCGGCAGTTTGAACAAAGACACAGAAAAGGGAACAGCGCAGATCAATGCCAAACAAAACTGGCCGACAACCATGGACAAGCTCCAGTAGAACCTTGCAAGATTCAGAGGCCTCAAGCCAAATCCAGTCAGAAGAGCATTTCTCAACGCACCGACTCTGCCGGGACCCACTACCACCACTGTTCACAATGAATTCTGGTTCGGGAAAACCTCCTCTTTTGCAGAAGAACTCGAAAAACTCTCTGTCAACACCCCTGCCACCAACAAACAGGACGAGTCCGCATTCGAGCTAGCAATACCCAAGATAAAGACGGAAGACTCCGCAGACAGTGCCTGGAATGAGCCGTTGCTACAACAACTCTTCAGCGAAGAAATCGAGGTGCCATACCTAATCGATTTTGTTTCTGATAACTTTGTAGTAGCCATGATCAGGGACAGTAGCGCGAAGCCTTTCGACCCCCGCCTCCTGTCAAGCTCATTGCCACTCAATAACTGGGCCACCTTCTCCGGACCTACCGCCAGCAAAAGGGACATGATCGAACAACTTGGTCTGACCCCTCACGTCCTAGAGTCCAGTGTCAAAGCCCATCCTGAGTCCATTATCTTTGAATTCGAGTCTCTCAAGTCATCTGATGGCCTTACGCCAGAAGATTACGAACTCATTGCCAATAATGTATTCCCGTATGCTCTTAATGAAGGCTTCGATCTTTCCGAGTATCCTCTCATTGCATCTTTAACAACTGATAAATTAACTAACACACTAACAGTTAATAACGATTCACTTGATAAAGAAGCAGACACATTCAACGAACAATACATTAAACACATCTTTAAGCATGTTGTCAAACGAGAGAAAAATCGGGCCCAAGCTGCCGAGGAGGTTTTAACCAAAGTGAATTTGGAAACTGCTGAAGAGCCAAAAGAGACGCAAATCGGGAATTTCTTCACCGGCACGGAGCAAAACGCATTGACTGCACTGCTGTAAGTACCCAAATCTGGCTCATGCCTTCCGGTTAATTTTCCCGGCAATTCCGGTAAATTCCCCGGTAATTCCCCAGACTTTCCTAGAGTTCCGGAGCAATTCCAGAACTGTTCCAAACCTCTTAAGGGGTGAAGGGAATGCTTAGTAATTAAGAAACACATTTTTCTTAATTCCAAAAAGCTTCTAGAATTGCCACCTTGCATGATTCTAGAAACATGCTGAGTCATTGTGGATAATGCCGCACGGCTGCATTAGGAGGAGACTCCTAGCCGCACGGCCTCATTGGCGATTCCCAGACTGCCTATAAATAGAGCCCTCCTCTACCCATTTTATATACGAAAAACACACACCATACACCATACTCAGCTTCAAAACTCCCCCAAAACACTGCTGGAAATCCAAGAGGTTGAAGAAAGCCAAGAAGCCACCTCCCTCCTCCTTGAAGATCCCAAAGTTGGTCCTTCCACCTAGCAAGACCCAAAGAAGAAGAGGCCACCACCATTGGTAACCTCTCACTCCCTTACCTTGCATTATACTTGCTCTATGTGATTTAATTGCTCCTTGCTTCATATATTGTCATTATCTTGCTTGGGACTTGGCATTTATCATTAAAGATCCTATCTTTATCATACCCCCTTTCCACCCCTTGCATGAATTAAGCATCACTTGCTATTAAGAATGTGATCTTTACATCCAAAGGTGCATCCTTTGCACCTAAAAACCCCCTTTTTACACAAAAATGTCATCTTTATGCATCCTTTGCTCATAAAAATGCAATCTTTACATCCAAAATGCATCATTTGCATATAAAAATCATGTCTTTATAATAAAGGGGCATCCTTTGCACCTAAAACCCATTTACATGCATCCTTTGCATTAAAAATCATCTCTTTGCATGAACTTAGCATCCCTTGCTTTCAAAAATGAAATCTTTGTGCATCCTTTGCATATTAAATCCTACTTTTCCTCATAAAAATGCATCCTTTGCATAAAGATCACTTCTTTACATCAAAAAGCATCATTTGCAATCAAAAGCATCCTTTGCAACCCAAAAATGTCATCTTTTCACTAAAAATGTCATTTTTACATGCATTTTCCCCATGTCCCCATTAGCAACCTTGGAACGGACCGGTGTAAAGATCCTATCTTTACATCGTTTCTTCCATTAAAGGTGCCATAATCTCTTTAGAAAGGGATAACCTTGAACCCGATATCTCCGATTATCGCTTGAGACGAGCACGATAGCTCCAATATAAGCTCAATCGTCTCAAGGCGTAGGATTGATGGGCTAAGGACCCTCCTTTTTTAAAGAACCTCATTTTGGACTATAAAAGGGAGTCCTTCTCTCGATCACGCAAGTCCCAAGGTTAAAAAGCGATGATCACAAGTCCAAGATGAGGACGGGATCAAAATCCCGAAAACACATAAAATCTAAGGAATCCCGAGCGACAACCAATAAATGGTTTGTACGTCCGGAAGACAACTTGGGACATTCCCCCCCCCCCCTCTTTCAAACACATGCACACAAGAAAGCACGCAAGCAAGCACGATAAATGGAATCTTGGGAGACTTGCTACGACAAGGCACCTTGGGTGAACGACGATCCGTTCTTCCCAAGGAGTAACTTAACCTCCGAACCCATAAAAAAACCTTTTTTTTCAAAGTTTGAGAAAATCAAAATGGCGTGGCGACTTCGTTTTTCAAATTAAACCGGATGTCTTCAAACTCGCGTGAATCCAAATTTGGGCACACATTCACAGTTTGGCGACTCTGCTGGGGATTCATGCGATACAGGAAGGTTAGTGGTTTCCACCTATATACCAGGTATCGTTTATTTTAAAAATGAAAGCTTTTCTCCTTTGGGAATTCCCCAGTGGAGTCGCCAAACTGTGAATGTGTGCCCAAATTTGGATTCACGCGAGTTTGACGACTCCGCTGGGGAATTCCCAAAGGAGAAAAGCTTTCATTTTTAAAATAAACGATACCTGGTATATATGTGGAAACCACTAACCTTCCTGTATCGCTCCTTAACCCGGGGCTTGGGATAAACGGTGATTTAACAATCCCACGTACCGGTATCACTTTTCAAAAAAAAAATAAAAGAAAGCTTTTCCCTTTGAGCGGGTTAGACTCCCGTCGCGGATTCCATGAATCGTGCTTGCTTTCTTTGCCTTGCATTGCATCATTTGCATCTTGGGATTTGTGCATACTTTGAACAAGAAATAACCTGAAAATGCAAAGGAGTGGAACCTGGAAAATTGATCCATGCAGTCGTACGGCTCAATCCTCCTTGGATTCTGACCGGGCGGCCTCAGTTGCAATTCCACCAGGAAAAATTGAGATTAATCTGTCAGCCTTGGCAGCTTGGGGCTATTCAATTCCAAGACTGACTGGGGCTCCCAGAAAATTTACGTGCTTAACTGTTGCATTTTCCCCGTCCCGAAAATCATTCCTTTAAAACACATTTATGAAAATCTCTGTTTTTAACTCAAAAAGGAATATTTTTAGGAGACCGCACACTACGCGCACCTTATATATCCTGTACACTTTGCACGCACGTCCCTTTAAACCCGGGATGGTTTTTCAGTTGCAGTCACGGACAGCCTTACGATGATCCCAGGCGCGCACGGAATCATCCAAAACTCCCCATGGCAGCCAGTGTCGACCAATGCACAGTCCGTGTCACACGTTTCAAAAACCGTGACTTTTTTGGTTGGTTTTTGGTCTAGTCCGTGTCATATAGCCCAGTTGCATATCCCCGTAAAGGTCAAGCCTTAGCTCATAACGGAAGACAAGATCTTTCGCTCAAGCGAAACTCTGCCAAAATTCCGACAAGGAAAAATTGGTAGAATCTTGACTCCGACATTGACTTTGACCTTGACCCGCACGGAATGCGTAAGAGTCGAGACCGAGTCTTTGCCAAAAATCCAAAGATCTTTCGCTCAAGCGAAGCTCTGCCAAAATTCCGACAAGGAAAAATTGGCAAGATCTTGACCCGACATTGACTTCGACTTTGACTCACGCACTGCGTAGGCAACGAAGTTCAATGTGACACTGTGTCATCCGGCTTTTACCGCCCGACCCATGCCTATTATCTTCTCGGACATTACCGAAAAGTCAAAACGTCATTCGCGCAAGCGAAATTCTGCCGAAATTCTGTTAAGGCTGAAAGACGAGACTTTCCCGGTATTGCCTTGACTATAATTCGCATCGCTCGTACGTTAAAAGTTCCTATGACCCGCTAGACCCATTAGGAGCTGTAAGTACCCCAATCTGGATCACCCCCTTTCAAGCACACGGGAAACACCGCAGACTCATCAACGCAGTCTCGACGACCTCTGGCACTCAAAACCCTCTCAAAACTCCCAGCCAAACCAAGGGAGGAGCCTTTCTGGGATAAAAAGGGACAAAAGGACCTTTTGGGAATTTTCAGGAAATTGGAAAAGCAATAATGGTCCGTACGGACCTCTTTGCTTTAATAATTACTGAATCCTCTTAAAGTCCACAATATTCCCTCAAATCCCGGGGAAAATGATTACCCTTCTGCAGAGTTGGTCCGTACGGACCTCTTTGCATGTCAACTTGGTCCGTACGAACCTTATTGCACAGGGGACATCATGATTTCAAAATATTCACCATCATCACAGATTCCCTCAAATCGAGGAAAACCAAAAGTCTGGATTACCAGGGAGGTCCGTACGGACCTCTTTGCACCAAATTTGGCACTATAAATAGAGGGCTCCCCCTCCTCATTTTCACACACCTCCCACTTCTCTCTTCCTCCCTAGGCCTTCTGGCTTCCCCTCTAAGTCCTCTCGAGGCATTCCCGGCCCCTTTCGGATCCTTCCGAGGACTTTCGAGCCCCCTCGTGGTGCTCCGAAGCCTCCCCGAGCGCTCCCGCGACGCTCCCGCGCTGCCCCGAGGCACTCTCGAGGTACTCTGAGGCCCCTCGTGGTACTCCAAGGCCTTTCCTGGTCTTTCCACGGTGTCCCGGCTCTTTCCGAGTCAAACCGGCGATCCCAAACCACGCCGAAACTACGCCCGAGTGACTCACGCCACCACAACGCACGCCGAACCTCTGCCCGAGTGATCCCGACGATCCCCACGCACGCCGAACCTCTGCCCGAACGCAGCCTGCAACATCAACTCACACCGAAACTCTGTCCGCAGACAACCGGCACCTCCCGAAGCCATCCAGATTCATACCGGAATGCTACTCCGACCTCAAACACTATTCCTCAGCGGAAGACAGACACGAACCAACATTGGTAAGGCTTCCTTCCATTACTATTTCAATACATTTCAATACATAGTATACAATGTAGACATCTGATACAGTATGCATTTTTAAAAGCACACACACACACACACACAACATTTAAAGGATATTAGGGGTATCCGAAAGACTCGTTTTACGAGGCGACTAGGGTGAGCTCTAATATTCTAATATTCTCTTCCCGAGGAGTCATCTGACCTCCGAACTCAAAATCTCATCACACAAAAACAGTTTAAAATTATCTTTAAACTGATGCCCTTTTTCAATGTTTTGGGCTTAATAAAAACGGCGTGGCGACTCTACGAATGCGAAAACAAAAACGGCGAGACAAACCGCCCCAACGTGAAAGATGCCAGATGCCGGGGCGCGATCGCGCTGCCTCTCGGATCCGGGTAATTTCAGTTGGCGACTCCGCTGGGGAAATTTTGTTTTAAAAACTTTTAAACAAAACAAAAGATTTTTAAAACAATGATGAGGGTCAAACTTTCATTTTACCCCTTCCTTTAACTGTTGTGTGTGTGCACGTGCTTCGTTTTTATTTTGCAAAAAAATAATAAAAATACAAAAAAAAATGCATCAATATACATCTGTGCATACATTTAAAAATTCTTCAAAAAACTTCTGTTTTACTCAGAAAAAAGAATTTTAGAGACCGCACACTACGCGCACTGCTGCCTCGGTTACACCGCACACTACTCACACTGCTGCCTCGGTTACACCGCACGCTACGCGCACTGCTGCCTCGGATACACTGCACACTACAACCCTCAACCCGGAGTGGTCTCAGTTGCAGTCCGTTTGGTCTTCCTAGGCCTCTCGGATGCGCACGGGATCATTCCAAACATCCCATCCTAGCCAAGCGTCAACCCTGCACGTTTGAGTCTTGAGTCACACTCTGTCCAGACTCGGTTGGTTTTTACCCAGTCCGTGTCATACAGCCTGGATACATATACCATGCCGGCCATTTTCTGAGTCAAGGCTCGGAACTCAAGATCCCTTGCGCAAGCAAAGCGATGAAAGGTCATGCTAAAATCTTGACCTGATCTTGATTTCCGAAGCTACACCCAGACGATGTTCCGTCCCGGATATACATCCATGCCCACATGACACCATGTCATCAAGCCTTTGGTACGTCAGCCATGACGATATGACCCGGCCAACGCCTAACGTCACAGATCCCTTGCGCAAGCAAGGTAAAGAGAGGTCATGCCGAACTCTTGACCTGATCTTGACTCAGTGGCCGGCTCGGTTCACTATTCACATGGCTAATGCATCAAAACGAACATGACAGGCTCGGTCCTTAGGTTCGATTTTTCTTTTAGGCCGGTGGAAACCGCTTGCCCTATAGGACCCTCGCCTGGGGCTGTCCACCCTGGGATGTCGAAATACAGGTGCAAAACGAGGGGCTTATAGCCGCACAGATGGTCTCCACTGACCCAGGATCTAGCATAGTTGCGAAAAAGAAGAGCAATCTTTTCCAACCTACCTAGGACTCTGAGAAAACACGTTTTAAGTAAATTAAAACAACAAAAAAAAAGAAAATAAAAGAAACGGAAACCGCATGCCACGTGAGCTTTCCCCCTTTTATCCCTTGAGGCCATTCCTGTGTCTAAACCTTGCCCGTCACCCCCTCCAGCGAACCGAGAGTGGTTGAGAATACCTGGAAGCCGCCTTTTCAGTATCGAGGTCACAAGGTCCGATAGCCCTTCCAGTTCAACGGTCGGCACCGTCCGCTACTCTCCCATGACGGGATCAACAGATAACAGTGAGGGAAACGGAACCCCGCCACTAAGGAACCTCCAGACAATGGAGGAGGTGCTGCGAGCCTTCGAAACCATCAAGAAGCGCCAAGAAGAGCAGCAAGCCTGGATCGTAGACACCTTGCGTCTTCGAGGAACAGTCGCAGTTCCCCAACCTGATGGAACCTTTGTTCTCATAGAGGACGAAGACATACCGGCTCCCCCGGTTTCTCAAAGCTATCAGCAAGTTCCGCCTCCGCCAAGCTACGAGATCCCAGCAACGCAAAGCAGCTCTCGCCCAAAGCTCCCCTCAGGCGTCAGTCAAGCAGCTCCGACATGCCCGCCTCAGCATAGTCAGTTTCCCGGCTCTGCACATCAAGCTCAGTACCAACAGCACACATACGTGCCTGCTCCGCCAGATCCCAATGCATCTCGGTATCCCCCAGGATTCAATCCTTTGCCTCTATACGAGCCTCGCAACCACAATCAAAAGTCCCCATGCTTACCAGGGACAGGCATCCCGAGCGGATATCCCGACATCTCAAGTTTGCCACCTGCTAGTCTGCCAATTGGGGCTAACGAATCATTTCCCCAGT
Source organism: Adenophora triphylla var. japonica (assembly GCA_022495995.1). NCBI lineage: Eukaryota > Viridiplantae > Streptophyta > Magnoliopsida > Asterales > Campanulaceae > Adenophora > Adenophora triphylla. The sequence goes on along the minus strand of JAFEMH010003895.1, from coordinate 52,300 downwards.
TCCCAAACACAACCCTTAGCGGACCTGTGTAAGTACCCAAATCCGGATCGTCAAAATCCGTTAAAAGTTAACCGGAACCCGTTAAGTTCCCCGTTCTCGAGTCAACGAGACATCCCGGGACTGCCCCGTGCATCCCGACATCAAAGCGTACTCAACACATGTTATCCCATGTAAAAGTATGGCTTTCCCCGAAAAACGTACTTTTCGGGGTCTTCCGGGATTAGATTTCCCGTTTTCGAGCGTCTCGACCTTCCGGAGGTCATAACTTCCTCATACGAACTCCGTTTTGGGCCCACCACATATCAAATCGAACGCGAGAACAAGATCTACGCAGGTAACTTGTTCAATCAGGAAATATAGCCAATTTCAGGAACAGTCCGGCCGGACTCTTTCTGCAGCTTAAATACGTGTCCAAGACGTGTCAAACTCAAGGCCAAATGACCAAAATATCCCCAAATTCAGTCCAAGTCCGGCCGGACTCTTTCTGCAAGGCAGAAAACCATCAGGTTAAGCAACCTTGCTTCCTCACTAAGCAAACTTTTCTTACTCCCCAAGTTCCTCCCCCCTCCTCCATGTTTTATTACCTATAAATACTCCTCCCATTCTTCATTTCAATACACCAAATTCTCCTCCCTCCACCCCAAGCACAAAAGGCTTGTCTTTCTTATCTCTTCGGGGGCCCTCGTGCTACTCGTCGGCGGAATTCTCTACTCTTCGGGGGCCCTCGTGCTACTCGTCGGTAGATTCTGATCCTCAAGCTAAACCGACACAAGTCGAAACGCTGCCCAAATTCCTAGGTTTCTAAACACCAAATAAAAGGGGAAACTACGCCCAAACACTTCCGAAACACCTTTCAAACACCTTTTCGTATCCCGTATACGCCCACCGAGCCAAAGGAGCCGACCCTAGCCATAGGTAGCTCCCTCTCTCACTCTCAAAATGTAGACGTCATCGTCTAACGGGGTCCGATACGTTTTAGCCCCTCGATCCTCTTCTCTTCCCGTAAGAGAAGTAATCACGGGTTAAAACGGCGTTCCGACCCCGTTCCGTTTACTTTTTATGTCATTTACCATTCCGGATCGATCGATCCGTTGATTGTCATTTACTTTCTGTCATTTACAATTCCGAGCCGATTGGCCTCGTTGATCGTCATTTACAATTCCGAGCCGATTGGCCTCGTTGATCTGTCATTTACAATTCCGAGCCGATTGGCCTCGTTGATCGTCATTTACAATTCCGAGCCGATTGGCCTCGTTGATCGTCATTTACGATTCCGGATCGTTTGATTCCGTTGATACCGCACTTTAAATACTGTCATTTATAAAGTCCGACCCGTTTGGATCGTGATAGTATTTACTTTTCAAAGTCCGAGTCGCAACCCGATTCGTTGATTGCATATCATTTAATACGCATTTTTCCCGTAAAAATCGTTAACAATGTAATGCCCGGTTCAAAACCGGAGTTCGTCCGTCGAACTCTCTTTCAAAAACGCGCGACATGACGTTTGGCCTCCAAACGCTCATCTTCAAACTAAAAGCCGCCATTTGACACTCAAAATCATTTAATACGCATTTTTCTAGTAAAAATCGTTAACAATGACTCGCCCGGTTCAAAAAGCCGGAGTTCGACCTTCGAATTCCTTTTCAACTCAAAGCCGACGTTTGCCACGCAAACGCTCATTTCAAACTCAAAGTCGACGTTTGCCACGCAAACGCTCATTTCAACACAAAGTCGACGTTTGCCACGCAAACGCTCATTTCAAACTCAAAATCGACGTTTGCCACGCAAATGCTCTTTTCAACTCAAAGTCGACGTTTGCCACGCAAACGCTCATTTCAAACTCAAAGTTGACGTTTGCCACGCAAACGCTCATTTCAACTCAAAGTTGACGTTTGCCACGCAAACGCTCATTTCAAACTCAAAATCGACGTTTGCCACGCAAACGTTCTTTTCAACTCAAAGTCGACGTTTGCCACGCAAACGCTCATTTCAAACTCAAAATCGACGTTTGCCACGCAAACGCTCATTTCCCCCTCAAAACCGACGTTTGTCATTCAAACGCTCGTCTTTTCAAACAAAGTCACCTAATCAAACGTTTGTCATTCAAACCAAGATTAAGCTTGTCATTCAAGCCCCCATTTCAAAAGACACACACACACACAATTTCGAGAAAGGTAGAAAGACTCGTCATGCGAGTCGTTTCGGGCGATCTCGTAATACTCTACCCGAAACGTAACGTGACCTCCGAACCTAACAATCTCTGGTACTAAAAAGCTTTTTACTCGTTTTTGCTACCAATAAAAATGATCCCCTGTTTTCAAAGCCTTTTCCTAAGTTTTTGCTACCAATAAAAACGACACCTTTTCACAATAGCCGTTTCTCAACGTTTGGGCTCAAAATACAAAACCGCGTGGCGACTCCTCATTTTCCTTCCCATGAAGCGAGGTCTCAGACACCAACCCTCCGTGAAAGACAACCGCCTTTTCCGCGCCCCCCGCCCGCGCGCGAAAAAGATCGGGTAATTTCAGTTGGCGACTCCGCTGGGGATGAGATACTTTTTTCAAAACTGCCGATGTTTTAAAAAAGCCTTCCGTGGGTCAAACTTTCGTTTACCCTTACTCGTTTTCGTGTGTGTGTGTTCCTTTAAATATCGAACGGTTTGTTTTTCAAAGGCATTACATTGTCAACTTTTCAAAATCATACCATGTTTGTGCATCCCCATTCATGTTTGATTTTCATGCTATCTTTTGAACTGTGCATCATAAATTCTTTAAGACACATTCTGAAAAAAAAATCTCTGTTTTACTCAGAAAAAGAATTTTAGTGACCGCACACTACGCGCACTTGTTGCCTCGGAACACCGCACTTCACGTGCACTTGCTGCCTCGGTACACTGCACACTACAACCCCTAACCCGGGATGGCCTTATCAGTTGCACTCCGATTGGTCTGCCAGACACCTTTCGGGGGCGCACGGGGTCGTCCCAAACATCCCATCCTAGCCCGTGTAAGCCATGCACTCTTTGTGTCACACTTTGTCCAAGACCCCGGTTGGTTTTTGGCTTAGCTCGTGTCATAAAGCCTAAGTGTATGTTTTTCACGCCGGGCCCCGCCCCGAGTCAAGCTCGAGAGTTTGAGACCAAAGGTCGTTCCCGACCCGAAGTCTTGAGCTTTTCAGCCTTGACTTTGACGCGGAGCTCTGCCGAAAAATATACCCGAAGGTTCAATGTGACGTCGTGTCACCAAACCTCGCCGTATGCACCGTGCCAGCCACAACTTGGCCAACGCCAAAAGCTAAGGTCTCTCGCACAAGCGAGTCAGGAGAGGTCATGCCAAAATTTTGGCACGATCCCCGCCTTAACTTAAGGACGTTGACTTCGACTGTGGCCCGTGCGTCACACACGTTGAAAGTTTGCGTGATCAGCTAACCTTAAGTTCACTTTTTCCTTTTTCGGTGGAACTCGCTTGCCTTATCAGACCTCGCTCGGGATAGTCTGTCCTGAGAAAGATGATCTACAATGGAAACGAGGGGCTTATAAGCGTAGTGACGAGATCCACTGATTAGAGCTCTAGGGTTAGTTGCGAAAAAGAAGACACGCTCTTTTCCAACCATTTAGGACTCTGAGAAAAATGTGTTTTCAGTAAACTTAAACAACAATTGCATGGTCCCATCTCGGGAATCTTTAAAATAGTGACCCTCGTGGTCCAATTCTCAATCGCGACCTTCTGTGGTCCGATATCTCATATCCCGACCCCTCGCGGTCCAACCCTCAATCGCGACCCTCACGGTCCGATTTCAAATCTCAAATCTCGACCCCTCGCGGTCCAACTCTCAATCGCGACCTTCCGTGGTCCGATGTCTCATATCTCGACCCCTCGCGGTCCAACTCTCAATCGCGACCTTCCGTGGTCCGATGTCTCAAATCTCGACCCCTCGCGGTCCTACTCTCAATCGCGACCTTCCGTGGTCCGATGTCTCATATCTCGACCCCTCGCGGTCCAATTCTCAATCGCGACCTTCCGTGGTCCGATATCTCATATCTTGACCCCTCGTGGTCCTACTCTCAATCGCGACCTTCCGTGGTCCGATGTCTCATATCTCGACCCCTCGCGGTCTAACTCTCAATCGCGACCTTCCTTGGTCCGATATCGCATATCTCAACCCCTCATGGTCCAATTCTCAATCGCGACCTTCCTTGGTCCGATATCGCATATCTCAACCCCTCATGGTCCAATTCTCAATCGCGACCTTCCGTGGTCCGATATCTCATATCTTGACCCCTCGCGGTCCTACTCTCAATCGCGACCTTCCGTGGTCCGATATCTCATATCTTGACCCCTCGCGGTCCTACTCTCAATCGCGACCTTCCGTGGTCCGATATCTCATATCTCGACCGCTCGCGGTCTAACTCTCAATCGCGACCTTCTGTGGTCCGATATCTCATATCCCGACCCCTCGCGGTCCAACCCTCAATCGCGACCCTCACGGTCCGATTTCAATTCTCAAATCGTGACCTTCGCGGTCCAATCCTCAATCGCGACCCTCACGGTCCGATTTCAAATCGCAAATCTCGACCTTCGCGGTCCAACCCTCAATCGCGACCCTCATGGTCCGATTTCAAATCCTCGATCCCGACCTTCGCGGTCCGATCTCAAGTAGTCAATCCTGACCTTCGCGGTCCGATCTTCGATCTCCAATCGAAACCTTCGCGATCTCCAATCTCAAATAGTTGATCCCGACCTTCGTGGTTCGATCTCCGATCTCCAATCGAGACCTTCGTGGTCCGATCTCAAATAGCCAATCCCGACCTTCGCGGTTTGATCTCTGATCTCCAATCGAGACCTTCGCGGTCCGATCTCCGATCTCCAATCCCGACCTTTGCGGTCCGATCTCAAATAGCCAATCCCGACCTTCGCGGTCCGATCTCTGATCTCCAATCGAGACCTTCGCGGTCCGATTTCCAATCTCCTATCGAGACCTTCGCGGTCCGATCTCAGAAGTCGATCCCGACCTTCGCGGTCCGATCTTCGATCTCCAATCCCGACCTTCGTGGTCCATTCTCAAATAGTCGATCCCGACCTTCGCGGTCCGATCTCCACTCTCCTATCGAGACCTTCGCGGTCCGATCTCAAAAGTCGATCCCGGCCTTCGCGGTCCGATCTTCGATCTCCAATCCCGACCTTTGCGGTCCGATCTCAAAAGTCGATCCCGACCTTCGCGGTCCGATCTTCGATCTCCAATCTCGACCTTCGTGGTCCGTTCTCAAATAGTCGATCCCAACCTTCGCGGTCCGATCTTCGATCTGCAATCCCGACCTTCGCGGTCCGACCTCAAATAGTCGATCCCGACCTTCGCGGTCCGATCTTCGATCTCTAATCCCGACCTTCGCGGTCCGATCTCAAAAAGTCGATCCCGACCTTCGCGGTCCGATCTTCGATCTCCAATCCCGACCTTCGTGGTCCATTCTCAAATAGTCGATCCCGACCTTCGCGGTCCGATCTCTGATCTCCAATCGAGACCTTCACGGTCCGATCTCAAATAGTCGATCCCGACCTTCGCGGTCTGATCTCCGATCTCCAATCGAGACCTGCGCGGTCCGATCTCAAATAGTCGATCCCGACCTTCGCGGTCTGATCTCCGATCTCCAATCGAGACCTTCGCGGTCCGATCTCATATATTCAATCCCGGCCTCTCACGGTCAAAACTTTAAATCTCGACCTTTCACGGTCCAATTTTCGAGCCTTAAAGCCTTGAGCCAAATACCCCTTCCGAAAACTAAGCCATACCTTTCGTTCCCTGCAGTGAACAGAGAGTGGTTCAGAATTCCGGGTCAGCGCCTCACCAAAATTACAGCTACGGCAGCATCAGACTGTTCCTCAGTTTCCTCAGTTCCCTCAGCCAGACTTTCCGACATGTCAGACTCACCGAGAAATCGTGACGGGGACGGACCCCCGCCACCGGTAACAGATATGACACTGGAAGAAGCCATCCGGGCCTTTGAGGTTCACAAAAGGCAGAAAGAAGATCAGCTGAATTTCGTGGTACAGCTTCTGAATGGGCAAGGTATAGCAGCTATCCCCCAGCCAGACGGTACTTTTGTTCTGATCGAGGACGACGAGCCCTCCCGATCAACTCCTCAAACCTTCCACCAGGTTCCTCCCCCGCCAACTTATGGGATGCCTTTGAACCTAGGAAGCAGCCGACCCCGGCTTCATGTTGCCACCTCTCAAGGCAACCCTGTCACATATGGCCAAGCCAGTGCTACTCCCATCACTCAGTACCACCAGCGCACCGCTGGACCATCTCAAACAGATCCCAATATCCCTCAAAATCCTCCCAGGTTCACTTCCTTCTCTCAATATGCTCAGTCATCAAGTTTCGTCCCCGTGACTTTTCCGACCCATTTCTTCGGACAACTTGTATCTGCTCCAGCCGCTCCATGGCCTCAAATCCCTCCACTTCCACCAGTATCATGGGCACAAACTGATCACTGCCTCGGTCTGCGGTATGGAACTCAGAAGTTAACAGAAGATGGAAAGCTCAAGCGTCCTGGCAGTCCAGCAACAAAAGAGCAGCTAGAGTAGGGGCACCTATCCTCGAGATTTGTCAATTGTCTTTTGGTCAACCTTCGTAGGTTCTAGTACTTTCCTCGTTCAATCAAGTCCGCCTCGGACATTGTAGTTAATCTTAAAGTTTCTATAAATAAGTGTCTTTTTTCTCTTCTTGCTAGACTTGAGACATTATTTGCACACCTACATTACAACTAATGAAATGGTTATATCCTAAATGATCACTTGCATTGCTCAACACATAATCTCTGGAAATAACTAATGTTCTGATTAATCGGTGTGAGAAAGTCAACTGGTGCCCTCCCCATACACTTTCCTTACCCCACAAAGGCCTCCATCAAGCCACACACTTCCCAAAAACATGTCTCCACCATCACCTTGACCAAGTCAACGACGGCGGAAACATCAAGGAACAACAAAAGGTCACTCAGCATCGAAAGATTGACCCCATGTCGACAACAACCTCGAAGCTCGCCTTCGTCCTCGTGCGCATCGAGAAAGTTCAAGCAGGAGCCTGCCTTCGTCCTCAAGAACTCCAAAAAAAAAAAAAAGAGAGAGAAAAGTTCAAACAAGAACTTCAAAAAATAAAAGAGAGAGAGAAAAGTTCAAACAAGAACTTCAAAAAGGAAAAAAAAAAGAGAGAGAAAAGTTCAAAGCGAGAACTTCAAAAAAAAGTGAGGCGAAGGACCCAGCACCGCCAATCACAAGCTTGACAGATGGGCAAACAAAATTAAAGCTCGAAGAATGGAGGTTGTCGATAACAATGGAGCGGTCAAAGCAAAGGCAAAAACACATCATAAGCCCTTACGCTACATTCGAATTCTTTCTCCCCCGGTGAAAGACGCTGATCAAGAAGCAATGGAATCAACGAAGAAGCCGTCAACAACGACTTGTCAAGGAATCACCTCGAGGCCCGTACCTCATCATCCAAACTTCCCATCCGAACCTTTTCACCAAAGGGACCACAAATGTTCATACCCTTTTCCCAGAGCCAAGCACCGTTCCGCCAGAACTACGGCGACCTGAGCTCCTTACACTGAGGAGAACCTAGGCAAACAGGAACGGTCCATAGCTAAACACATACAAATCCCATGAACCCGGTCTCATCAATGACCTTTCCTATACACAGACCTTTCTTTCACACACAGCCAACTTTGATCCGCGACATCAGTTGACTTTCTTCTCATAGGTTAATCAAGACATTTGTTCATATAGGGATTAATGGTTGAACAACCTGAACATTAACAAAGGGTTAAAAGCAATCTTGTGATCAATATGGATAAAACATGTTTTCAGATGTCTCGACAAGTCTTCTTTTTCTACGATAATAGGAAAATTAGAGCTAAACACTGTCTTTCTGTCAGCAAGAGCTTCCATACACTGCTCCAAACCTCTCTACGCTCATACTCTCCCAAAAGAGTCAAACCCAAAGCGAGTTTTGGTGCCTGCATTAAACTAGGCATCCACATAAAATCGGGATTCGTTCCCACTTCTCTAAAATACGTCCTTGCGCGTATACATTACAAGCCATTCCTCTTATACACTTTGGTTGACCAATCGAAAAAAAATCAAGGACGGTTGCCTCGTCAGGCCACATGGAGTTCAACTCAGATTGGGGCTGCATCAGATTCACTCTAGAATCCCCACAGATGACCAGCGATTCCTTCAAACTGGGGCTTCACCAACCCATTTCTTCAGACTGGGGCTTTGCCATGCAAAGAGAGTTTTTTTCTCATCCCAAGGGTCTACCTTGAGTTTCGATTACTGGGGCTTGTCAGAAGCATCTTTCGGCATTATGGTCTTAATCAGAATTGGGGCTTCTCAGATACAGCCTCGACAGATCAGAATCTGAATCCTCATGACACCTCTAGGCAACAGTAGCATTGAAGGGCAGTTTTCTCCAGCAAGTCTTCCCTTCCTTCAAACAGCACAGCTTCAGAACCTACAGGGGTGGGAAAGCGAAAATATCCTGCTGACAGCACAGTTCAGGCATCAGGACACAAGAAAGTCTCCAATCTCGGCAACCTTACTGCCAACAAGAAGCATAATCCCCAGAAGGATAAACCAAAGTTCAACTCATCAAACCTCAAAGCAATCTGGAGGCACCACCAAAACCTCTACCTCTCAAATGTTGGAGGACCCGATCCTCACTCAGCTCAAGCAGACTCAGGCGAACATTTCCCTTTGGTCCCTGCTCACCTCTTCATACCCTCACAAGCTCAAGCTAGAGGAAAGTTTGGCCCGCACCATGGTCCCCATGGACGCAACTCCAGAAGAAGTAATCCAGATGATCGACAACATCATCGTCACCCTCACAGATTTGGACCTGCCAAAATTTGGGGCTGATCACAATGAGCCGCTCCACATCACGGTTCAGCTGGACGAGCGTCGCCTTCCCCGTGTGTTGGTAGACGAAGGTTCCGGAATAAATGTCTTGCCCGCCAAGATGATGAACCTGCTTGACATCAAGTCCACAGATTTGAAGCCTTCAGTCCACACTGTCAAGGCCCAAGACTCCACTTCCCGTACAGTTCTCGGGGTTGCTAATCTTAATATCTGGTTCGGCAAGCGGATGATTCCCACCGAATTCCAAGTGTTGGACATTCCAATCACTTTCACAGCCATCCTGGGGCGTCCCTGGCTGCATCAGATAAATGGCGTGGCATCCACCCTTCACCAATGCCTCAAGTTCATGCAAGGCAACGAGCTAACCACAGTCTACGGCGACAGTGTCACCACCGAAGCGACCAGCACCAACGGCATTCCAATCAAGCACGATGACGACATGGCATTAACTGGATTCACACTGGAGACCTCCAAGATCCAAATATGCAATGTGGACCTTCCACTATTTCGGGACAAAATCCCTCCCGCCATGAAGATGATGAAACTCATGAACTTCATCCCGGGCTCGGCAAAGGGTTACAAGGCCAACACCAAGTCATTGAAGTCAAGGACCACACCACGATCCAGGGGCTCGGTTATGTGCCAACACACGTCGACATCGGGAAAAACAACGTGGCTCAGCACCAAGGCAAGCGGCATCGGGGGAACCTACAAAGGCATACCCAACCTCCGACCTTACGGTTTCGACCTCACCCACTACTTCGTCAAAGGAACCGACAAAGAGTGAGGCGGAGGGAGCCGATTGAAGACGAGAAAGCGATTACCCATCTGCTAGAAAGATTACCCATCTTTTCGTGAGATTACCCATCTCTTAGAGAGATTACCCATCTTTTCGTGAGATTACCCATCTTTTCATGAGATTACCCATCTCTTAGAGAGATTACCCATCTTTTCGTGAGATTACCCATCTCTTAGAGAGATTACCCATCTTTTCGTGAGATTACCCATCTTTTCGTGAGATTACCCATCTCTTAGAGAGATTACCCATCTTTTCGTGAGATTACCCATCTTTTCGTGAGATTACCCATCTCTTAGTGAGATTACCCATCTTTTCGTGAGATTACCCATCTCTTAGAGAGATTACCCATCTTTTCGTGAGATTACCCATCTCTTAGAGAGATTACCCATCTTTTCGTGAGATTACCCATCTCTTAGAGAGATTACCCATCTTTTCATAAGATCCTCTCCCGTTATCTCCTCGTGAGATCCTTTCTCATTATTCTCCCTCGTGAGATCTTTCCGTCATCTCCCTGCGAGATCCTTCCCCGAGATCTTGCATCTCGTTATCTCCTCGTGAGATCCTTTCTCATTATTCTCCCTCGTGAGATCTTTCCGTCATCTCCCTGCGAGATCCTTCCCCGAGATCTTGCATCTCGTTATCTCCTCGTGAGATCCTTTCTCATTATTCTCCTCGTGAGATCCTTTCTCGCTATCTCCCCGTGAGATTCCTTCCCGAGATTTCGCATCTCGCCATCTCCCCGTGAGATTCCTTTCCGAGATTCCGCATCTCATTGCATCTCCTGAGATCTCCAAGATTCCCGCATCTCGCCATCTCGTGAGATTCCTTTCCTCGTCCATCCCCACGCATCTCGCCATCTCCTCGTGAGATTCCTTTCCGAGATTCCGCATCTCGCTATCTCCCCGTGAGATTCCTTCCCGAGATTTCGCATCTCGCCATCTCCCCGTGAGATTCCTTTCCGAGATTCCGCATCTCGCTGTCTCCCCGTGAGATTCCTTCCCAAGATTCTGCATCTCGCCATTTCCTTGTGAGATTCCTTTTCGAGATCCTACATCTCGCTATCTCCCCGTGAGATTCCTTTCCGAGATTCTGCATCTCGCCATCTCCCCGTGAGATTCCTTTCCGAGATTCCGCATCTCGCTATCTCCCCGTGAGATTCCTTTTCGAGATTTCGCATCTCGCCATCTCCTCGTGAGATTCCTTTTCGAGATTCTACATCTCGCTATCTCCCCGTGAGATTCCTTCCTGAGATTCCGCATCTCGCCATCTCCCCGTGAGATTCCTTTCCGAGATTCCGCATCTCGCTATCTCCCCGTGAGATTCCTTTTCGAGATTTCGCATCTCGCCATCTCCTCGTGAGATTCCTTTTCGAGATTCTACATCTCGCTATCTCCCCGTGAGATTCCTTCCTGAGATTCCGCATCTCGCCATCTCCCCGTGAGATTCCTTTCCGAGATTCCGCATCTCGCTATCTCCCGTGAGATTCCTTTTCGAGATTTCGCATCTCGCCATCTCCTCGTGAGATTCCTTTTCGAGATTCTACATATCGCTATCTCCCGTGAGATTCCTTCCTGAGATTCCGCATCTCGCCATCTCCCCGTGAGATTCCTTTCCTGAGATTCCGCATCTCGCTATCTCCCCGTGAGATTCCTTCCCGAGATTTCGCATCTCGCCATCTCCCCGTGAGATTCCCTCTCGAGATTCCGCATCTCGCCATCTCCTCGTGAGATTCCTTTTCGAGATTCTACATCTCGCTATCTCCCCGTGAGATTCCCTCTCGAGATTCCGCATCTCGCCATCTCCTCGTGAGATTCCTTTTCGAGATTCTACATCTCGCTATCTCCCCGTGAGATTCCTTCTCGAGAATCTGCATCTCGCTATCTCCCCATGAGATTCCTTCCCGAGATTCCGCATCTCGCCATCTCCTCGTGAGATTCCTTTCCTGAGATTCCGCATCTCGCCATCTCCCCGTGAGATTCCTTTCCGAGATTCCGCATCTCGCCATCTCCTCGTGAGATTCCTTTCCTGAGATTCCGCATCTCGCCATCTCCCCGTGAGATTTCTTTCCGAGATTCCGCATCTCGCCATCTCCCCGTGAGATTCCTTTACGAGATTCCGCATCTCGCCATCTCCCCGTGAGATTTCTTTCCGAGATTCCGCATCTCGCCATCTCCTCGTGAGATTCTTTCCCGAGATTCCGCATCTCGCCATCTCCTCGTGAGATTCCTTTCTGAGATTCTGCATCTCGCTATCTCCTCGTGAGATTCCTTTCTGAGATTCCGCATCTCGCCATCTCCTCCGTGAGATTCCTTTCCGAGATCACGCATCTCGCTATCTCCCCGTGAGATTCCTTTAGAGATTACTGCATCTCGCCATCTCCCCGTGAGATTTCTTTCCGAGATTCTACATCTCGCCATCTCCTCGTGAGATTCCTTTCCTGAGATTCCGCATCTCGCCATCTCCCCGTGAGATTCCTTTCCGAGATTTCGCATCTCGCCATCTCCTCGTGAGATTCCCTTCCGAGATTCTGCATCTCGCTATCTCCCCGTGAGATTCCCTTTCGAGATTCTACATCTCGCTATCTCCCCGTGAGATTCCTTCTCGAGATTTCGCATCTCGCCATCTCCTCGTGAGACCCTTTCCTATTATTCTCCCTCGTGAGATCCTCTCCCGAGATTTCACATCTCGTCATCTCCCCTACTCTTGGTAGTGGACACGTCAACCGACCCCCTCTCCCGAGGTCAAGTCCCAGTTAGTTTTCACTAACGCTCGTCTCCAGACGTTAAATTCTCAGTTAGTCCTCACTAACGCTCGTCTCCAGACGTTAAATTCCCTGTTAGTTTTCTCTAACGCTCGTCTCCAGACGTGAAATTCTCAGTTAGTCCTCACTAACGCTCGTCTCCAGACGTTAAATTCTCAATCCCCAGTCGACGTTTGACATTCAAACGCTTACTTCCTTCTCAAGTCGACGTTTGACATTCAAACGCTCATTTACATCCCAAGTTGACGTTTGACATTCAAACGCTCATTTCCACCCCAAACCGACGTTTGACATTCAAACGCTCACTCCTGTCTTCGGACATCAAATCACAATTCCGTCTCCAGACGTTAAATTCGATTCCCAGTTGAAGTTTGACGTTCAAACGCTCAATCATGTCTATAGACATTCCAATTACAATTCCGTCTCCAGACGTTAAATTCGATTCCCAATTGACGTTTGACATTCAAACGCTCAATCATGTCTCCAGACATTCCAGTTACAATTCCGTCTCCAGACGTTAAATTCGATTCCCAATTGACGTTTGACATTCAAACGCTCAATCATGTTTCCAGACATTCCAGTTACAATTCCGTCTCCAGACGTTATATTCCCAGTTGACGTTTGACATTCAAACGCTCACTCCTGTCTTCGGACATCAAATCACAATTCCGTCTCCTGACGTCAAAATTCCCATGGGTTTTCACCAACGTTCACTTCCTCGGCAGCCGCAATAAGCCCGAACCCCAAGGCACGAACGCCTTGCAACAATTCTCCTTCGGCAGCCGCAATAAGCCCGAACCCCAAGGCACGAACGCCTTGCAACAATTCTCCTTCGGCAGCCGCAATAAGCCCGAACCCCAAGGCACGAACGCCTTGCAACAATTCTCCTTCGGCAGCCGCAATAAGCCCGAACCCCAAGGCACGAACGCCTTGCAACAATTCTCCCCGGCCGCCAGTCGTAAGCCCGATCGTCCCACCTCAGCGGCCATCAAGGTAAGCCCGCACAACAATCCCACTTCAGCGGCCATCAAGGTAAGCCCGCACAACAATCCCTCTTCGGCCATCATCGTAAGCCCAAACACCATTTCCATCGAACTCGGAACCTTCAAAACCATTTCCGTCGAACTCGGAACCTTCAAAACCATTTCCGTCGAACCCGGGACTTTCAAAACCATCTCCCTCGTGAGAATCAGTCATCTCCCTCGTGAGATTCACCCATCTCCCTCGTGAGATTCACCCATCTCCCTCGTAAGATTCAGCCCATCTCCCTCGTGAGATTCAGCCCATCTCCCTCGTGAGAATCAAACCATCTCCCTCGTGAGATTCACCCATCTCCCTCGTGAGATTCACTCATCTCCCTCGTGAAGTTCAACCACGCCCTCGCAATGGTCTCACTTAGGTTCAGACACCTCACAATAGTCTCCATTCAGGTTCGGATGCCTCGCAGATGGTCTCACTTAGGTTCGAGACGCCTCACATAGTCTCCATTCAGGTTTGGATGCCTCATGATGGTCTCACTTAGGTTCGAGATGCCTCCTGATAGTCTCCATTCAGGTTTGGATGCCTCGCAATGGTCCCATTTAGGTTCAGACGCCTTCAAATAGTCTCCCTCAGGTTCAGACGCCTTCAAATAGTCTCCCTCAGGTTTAGACGCCTCCAAAACAGTCTCTCTCAGGACGAACTCCGCCTAATCATTCCCCACAGGTCGAGGCCCCTACCAATCTCCTTGCACCCGTGAACTACGATCGGCTTGATTCCCGCTCGGGATACGTAGGAATCCTTTCGCTAAGGGTCCAGCCATTTGACCGCCCAGGTCTCTCCATAAGGCATCCCCCGATTTGGATCCTTATCTTTTTCGACGACCCCACTTCCTTCGAAAGTGCCGTCGCCGAGGGGCTAACTGTAAGTACCCAAATCCGGATCGTCAAAATCCGTTAAAAGTTAACCGGAACCCGTTAAGTTCCCCGTTCTCGAGTCAACGAGACATCCCGGGACTGCCCCGTGCATCCCGACATCAAAGCGTACTCAACACATGTTATCCCATGTAAAAGTATGGCTTTCCCCGAAAAACGTACTTTTCGGGGTCTTCCGGGATTAGATTTCCCGTTTTCGAGTGTCTCGACCTTCCAGAGGTCATAACTTCCTCATACGAACTCCGTTTTGGGCCCACCACATATCAAATCGAACGCGAGAACAAGATCTACGCAGGTAACTTGTTCAATCAGGAAATATAGCCAATTTCAGGAACAGTCCGGCCGGACTCTTTCTGCAGCTTAAATACGTGTCCAAGACGTGTCAAACTCAAGGCCAAATGACCAAAATATCCCCAAATTCAGTCCAAGTCCGGCCGGACTCTTTCTGCAAGGCAGAAAACCATCAGGTTAAGCAACCTTGCTTCCTCACTAAGCAAACTTTTCTTACTCCCCAAGTTCCTCCCCCCTCCTCCATGTTTTATTACCTATAAATACTCCTCCCATTCTTCATTTCAATACACCAAATTCTCCTCCCTCCACCCCAAGCACAAAAGGCTTGTCTTTCTTCCGCTCTTCGGGGGCCCTCGTGCTACTCGTCGGCGGAATTCTCTACTCTTCGGGGGCCCTCGTGCTACTCGTCGGTAGATTCTGATCCTCAAGCTAAACCGACACAAGTCGAAACGCTGCCCAAATTCCTAGGTTTCTAAACACCAAATAAAAGGGGAAACTCTGCCCAAACACTTCCGAAACACCTTTCAAACACCTTTTCGTATCCCGTATACGCCCACCGAGCCAAAGGAGCCGACCCTAGCCATAGGTAGCTCCCTCTCTCACTCTCAAAATGTAGACGTCATCGTCCGTCTAACGGGGTCCGATACGTTTTAGCCCCTCGATCCTCTTCTCTTCCCGTAAGAGAAGTAATCACGGGTTAAAACGGCGTTCCGACCCCGTTCCGTTTACTTTTTATGTCATTTACCATTCCGGATCGATCGATCCGTTGATTGTCATTTACTTTCTGTCATTTACAATTCCGAGCCGATTGGCCTCGTTGATCGTCATTTACAATTCCGAGCCGATTGGCCTCGTTGATCTGTCATTTACAATTCCGAGCCGATTGGCCTCGTTGATCGTCATTTACAATTCCGAGCCGATTGGCCTCGTTGATCGTCATTTACGATTCCGGATCGTTTGATTCCGTTGATACCGCACTTTAAATACTGTCATTTATAAAGTCCGACCCGTTTGGATCGTGATAGTATTTACTTTTCAAAGTCCGAGTCGCAACCCGATTCGTTGATTGCATATCATTTAATACGCATTTTTCCCGTAAAAATCGTTAACAATGTAATGCCCGGTTCAAAACCGGAGTTCGTCCGTCGAACTCTCTTTCAAAACGCGCGACATGACGTTTGGCCTCCAAACGCTCATCTTCAAACTAAAAGCCGCCATTTGACACTCAAAATCATTTAATACGCATTTTTCTAGTAAAAATCGTTAACAATGACTCGCCCGGTTCAAAAAGCCGGAGTTCGACCTTCGAATTCCTTTTCAACTCAAAGCCGACGTTTGCCACGCAAACGCTCATTTCAAACTCAAAGTCGACGTTTGCCACGCAAACGCTCATTTCAACACAAAGTCGACGTTTGCCACGCAAACGCTCATTTCAAACTCAAAATCGACGTTTGCCACGCAAATGCTCTTTTCAACTCAAAGTCGACGTTTGCCACGCAAACGCTCATTTCAAACTCAAAGTCGACGTTTGCCACGCAAACGCTCATTTCAACTCAAAGTCGACGTTTGCCACGCAAACGCTCATTTCAAACTCAAAATCGACGTTTGCCACGCAAACGTTCTTTTCAACTCAAAGTCGACGTTTGCCACGCAAACGCTCATTTCAAACTCAAAATCGACGTTTGCCACGCAAATGCTCATTTCCCCCTCAAAACCGACGTTTGTCATTCAAACACTCGTCTTTTCAAACAAAGTCACCTAATCAAACGTTTGTCATTCAAACCAAGATTAAGCTTGTCATTCAAGCCCCCATTTCAAAAGACACACACACACACGATTTCGAGAAAGGTAGAAAGACTCGTCATGCGAGGCGTTTCGGGCGATCTCGTAATACTCTACCCGAAACGTAACGTGACCTCCGAACCTAACAATCTCTGGTACTAAAAAGCTTTTTACTCGTTTTTGCTACCAATAAAAATGATCCCCTGTTTTCAAAGCCTTTTCCTAAGTTTTTGCTACCAATAAAAACGACACCTTTTCACAATAGCCGTTTCTCAACGTTTGGGCTCAAAATACAAAACCGCGTGGCGACTCCTCATTTTCCTTCCCATGAAGCGAGGTCTCAGACACCAACCCTCCGTGAAAGACAACCGCCTTTTCCGCGCCCCCCGCCCGCGCGCGAAAAAGATCGGGTAATTTCAACCTGGCAATCACGCCCTCAACTTCAACTCCTGCCCCAACCAAAGGAAAAGAAGCAGCCGGAACAGTACACTACATTCAGAACGGAGCTCAAGTAAACCGCGATCAAGCAGCCCCAAAGAATAACAATCCCCCTCGCTTCCCACAGTTCCAACATTTAGACAACCTGGAAATGCCCTTGGGTCAAGTATTTGAAGCTTTGGTGAAACGAAATCTTCTCAAGCCGCTCGAGAATTTCCAACCAAAGACTCCCAAACCCAACATGGATATGAGAAAGCACTGCGCCTTCTACAACTACCCCGGCCATACCACCGACAATTGCTTCGTGCTCAAGCAGGTGGTCCAGGGGCTCATTGAGGAGGGAAAATTGGAACGCCCTCGTGGTTCCAATACCATCGGAAATCCATTCCCCGGGCTGACGAGGGTAAACTCAATAGCCTTTGACGAAACTCCAAGCGAAAGCGGACCCCGCAATTTCCGAAACCGTCGACATCTTTGTCCCGCTATGACTGGGAGTGTGAAACCAGAGTCAAAAGGTCTCGCGATCGGGAATTCAGACAAGAACGCCCAAGGGCAACTGTCTCCCTACGATCTTTGCCCCAGCCAAGGCATACGAATGGATGGATCGAACGTTCCCCAGAAGAGACTGAGTCAAACGGTAGCACGGGAAGCGGTTTAGCCTTCACAGACGATGACTTGCCAATATGTGAGAATCGGCACAACGAAGCCCTCCTCATCCTCATAAAAATAGAGATGTTCTTCCTCCCGAACGTCTTGATTGATAACGGCTCATGAGCCAACATCATCGCTTTGAGCACATTGAAGCGACTCCGCGTGGACCGCTCCACGATAAGGCCTTCACCTCGGGTAATCCGAGCCTACGATTCTCTTGCCACGACCAATCGTAGGAGTCATCAATTTGAGGATCCAATTCGACGTACAAGGGTCGGTAGAATTCCAAGTCGTGGGAAATCAAACCAACCTTCTCTGCTTTGTTGGGACGACCTTGGATACATCGGATGAAAGTAGTATCATCTACTCTTCACCAATGCGTGAAATTCATCAATGCCAATGGAGCGATCGAAGTGATCCGCGGAAGCGGTGCGATGGCAAGTGCTTGGCCGGCAAGCTATGACCCGAAGAAGGTCCCGACATGACCGAATACTCTTCCCCGAGATAATTCTCCTACCCTGTCCCGCTACGAAGTGGATCCTTACGTCCACGCTCTAAGCCGCGACGAGTTGGAAATCGAAGAACTCATGGGTCGGGATGACAACTCGATATATGCGTGTGAAGAATGCTTAAGAGAGGATCGAGATGGATGCCCTAATGGAGATTGATCGAGGAGTAGACCACTTACTTCGCCGAAAACCCTCGGCAAGCGGCTCATCACCGATCCCCGTACAAGACAACCCTCTAGCCAGACACTCTCGGATCTTACGGGGACGGGCCATCACGGCTTAGTTCAATTCAACATTCCGGTGTCAGACCTGGATGAGCAGGTGGCGCAACCTCCTCGAGGCTTAATCGGGGAAGGAGATATAGCATGCCCTCGAATCGGACATTGTAAATGTCGTCCAAGCAAAGATCCCGAGATAAAGAGGCGGATTCTATGAAAGTGATCAACATCGGCAAGAATCAACTCCGAATCGTGAATGCTTCGCCCTCCTAGAAGTAGCCCTCGGCGACTTCTATCATCAAAAACCCCCAGGGTGGTGGCAACACTAATGGAGGGACATCATCGGGGAGCAGCCAAAAACCTCCGCAATACGGTTTGAAATCGAACCGCAAGCAAGCTACTTTCCGGGACTCATGCCAAGGGAAGACTGGCCACTGAACCGGCACCGCTCCCCCTAGAGCTACGGCCGGCCGAGTAATGAAGCCTGGTCCAATCCCTCGTCGCCTATAGTCTAGCTTCGAGTCTTGTTGTCTGTGAATTCACATCTTTTGAGTCTTTTGACGGCTTTACGCCCGACGATTGTGAGTCTTTGATCAACAATGTACAGTCTTCACACTTTCAATAAAAGGTCCGACCTTCCTAAAAATTCATTTCATTGCATCTTTAACAAATGATGATATTAACTAATCAAAACAGTTAATAACAATTCATCTATACAAAAGGCAAACACATTAATTAAATAAATGCATCAAGCAAACATTTAAGCATGTTGCCAAACGAGAGAAAAACCGGGCCCAAGCTGCCGAGAAGGTTTTAATCACAACGATTTGCAAGATTGCTGAAAAGCCAAAGAGACGCAAGTTCGATGCCATTTCCAGCACAAACCAGATCTTCCAATACCTCAAGAATGGGGAAATCACCTTCATGAACAAGGAAGGCCCACACACAGAAGGGGTCAAAACCAAGAGCATCATGGCCCTAAAACGCCTTGCCTCTCACTTCGTCATCCTCGGGGACATGCTATACAAGAAACGCTACCATGGACCACTCCTACTGTTGCATCGGCCAGGAAGAAGCAAACAAGTTCATGAGCAGAAGTCCACAATGGGGCTTGCGGTCCCCACATGAACGCCGAGCCACGATGCAAATCATTCTCGGGATGGGTTACTCTGGATCTCCGTGGAGCGGTGCATCCACTTTGTCCGAAGAGCTGCGACAAGTGCCAACGGTTCTCCAACCTCAATCATCTACCTCCTCACGATCTCTACCGCATGACTACACCTTGGCCATTTGCCACTTGGGGAATTGACGTCATCGAGAAAATTGCTCCGCCGAGCGGCAACGGTCACGAGTTCAATCTTAGTAGCCATCGACTACTTCACCAAATGGGCCGAAGCCAAGTCCTACAAGGTACTCACCTCCAAGAAGCTCGCGCATTTCCTCAAGGAAAACATCATCTGCCGATCTGGCATCCCAAATGAGGTCATATCGGACAATGGCTCACACTTCGAAGGGGAATTCGATAATTTGCCGGCTGAATTCAAGATCACACACCACAAATCTTCTCCCTACCGGCCACAAACAAACGGCGCCGTGGAAGCAGCAAACAAAACCCTCGAACGGATCATCCGAAAAATGACCACCCGAGGATGAGATTGGCCCGAGAAGCTGCACCTTGCACTTTGGGGCTACCGAACATCAGTCAGAACAGCCACGGGAGAAACTCCATTCGCACGACATACGGGATGGAAGCAGTCCTCCCCGTTGAATTGGAAATTCCCTCACTCCGAGTGTTCTTTGGAAAATGACATCAACGAAGTTGAATGGCTCGGCCGACATGACAAATTGGCTCTGCTAGACGAGTGGCGACTAAAGGCCATGGAACACGTCCGAGCCTATCAAAGCAGAATGGCTAGAGCTTTCGACAAGAAAGTCAAATCCCGAGACATCAGGGAAGGCGACCTTGTACTCAAAGAAAAGCCTCCCACTCGAACCAACCCACTGGGAAAATGGGAACCAACATGGATCGGCCCTTTCGTGGTTCAAAAGATCTTCTCCGGAGGTGCCATGAAGCTGACAGACCTAGACGGCAATCCCTTCATGAATCCAGTCAACGGAAGCAAACTTCGCGAGATACTTCGCCTAAGAAGAACAAGCTGTGCATCTCTTGGCACTCCATGTAGTGTCGAACTACGCGAGACACTGAGCCCTCTAGTCCGGGGGAACGTAGGCAACCTTAATTGGTCCGGTCTAAAAATACATAAAAAGTCAAAAGTTTGAATGTCAATCAAGACCTCCATCAAGCTACGCACTTTTCAAGAACACGCCCCAACAGTCACCTTGACCAAGTCAAACGATGGCGGCAACATCAAAGGACATCCGAGGGTCACTCAGCATCAAACGACTGACTCATGTCTGCTTCCAAGCCAGGGGCTTGTCTTCGCCCTCACGCGCTTCAAAAAAAAAAAAGAGAGCTCGAGCAAGGGCTCACAAAAAAAAAAAAAAATATATAAAAGAAACTCAAGTAGAAGCTGCGAAAAAGAGGTCAAGAGCCCGACGCCAACAAGAGGCAAGGAAACTACGAAAAAGACCGTCAAAACGACTTGTCAGGGGATCACTCAACCTCTCAGCCAAGCACAAAGCCTAAGCAAAAGGGATTGCCGTCATGGCCCAGACTGCTTCAGTCCGCAAATGCAACAGAAAAGTCCAAAGATGGATGCCGACAAAGTGCACAAAAGAAACAAAGGCAAACAAGAGATCTTGCGTCTCGACAAAGCTTTAAAAGTAAATCACAAATCACTAACGGTTACAACATTTCTTGATGAGTTCAAGCACGGTCCACTCTCAAGTTCACAACATGCTAAAAGACAGCTTAATACATTTAACAAATAATGTGTTTGCAAATGCAATGAATGGATACCTAGGAGGTCATTCCGCGCCATCTGCGCTTGTCCCCTCGCCATTCTTTCCTTTCTTCCCTCGTCCCCGGCGAGTCTTCGTTCGCTCCACGTAAACCAACTCTGCGTCTCTCAGTCCGAGATCTGGGGTCCTCCCCGTAGAGTCAAACAATCCAGCAGCTCTCAGGGCTTCATTCGCCCGTGCTTCGGCTCGGATCTCCTCCCTGCGAGTGCAAAGAGGACCTCTCCTGTCGGTCGGTCAACTCTAGTCTCGTAGTCAAACAAAGTGTCTCCCGTCACATCGAAAGGGTCGGACCAGGCTTCGGCACTCCTAAGGCAATAGCTACTACGGGCACAGCGGGTCCCAGGAATCGCTACACGCACGCTTTGCTCCAAGACCACTTGGGGCCCTTGACACTGTTGCTCATACCGGGCCGAGTGCGAGTCGTCAATACGACACTCCCCGATGTCTAAGGATTACCACGGGAGGGAAAGCGGAATACTTCCATACCCTCGGAAAATACAAGAAGGCACCTGAAGGCGCCATACAAAGAGGAACTACCTCCGCGGTAGCAAGGTCATCCCGGCCAAACAAAGGCTCTGCTTCATCCTAGCCGCCGGAAACAAGCGACGGAATATAGAAGGAGGACCAAGACAAACCTGGAACTCTGACAACGTAGGACCCTTCCTGCAAGACCCTCCTAGTCTCAATCCTCTAGTGAGGAACCCACCAGCGGATCTGATGCGTACCAAGCTGTGCCATCCATCTCTCCCAGGCGGACTGATCCATATCCAACGCAAGAGGTCGCTGAGCAAATGACTACGGACTAAACAAGGGCATGGCTCGAAGTCTCTCTCGCAGCCACAAGGTGAGCAAAGCGGGGCTTCCCCCTCTCATGAAATGATCCCCAGTCGCCAGACGGTCGATACCATGAAGAGTCTCCCCCAGCACCAACGGGACAATATCCTCTCCAGCCCTGCAGTGCCCTACCACATCTAGCAAAGCGCCATCGCAAATGCCAAGGGAGCTGACCATGAAGAGCGTCGCCATCACGCACAAGGCAAATGCGTTCCAAGAGACATCACTCTCATCATCAACCATGAACCGCTCCGGCAGCTCAGAAATGTCAATATGACCCGAATCAAGGATCATACCCTGCACTTCTTCCAACGAAGTACGAAGAAAGCCTGCAAGCTTCACGCTCACCGCAGCACCACCCATCAAAGGAAGCGAGATGGCCTCCACCTCCGGTCCCCCCATCAAAGCCCGAAAATCCTCAAAAGTGGGCACCATTTCATTGTAGGAGAAGCAGATGCGTGCCTCGCAACATCCCGAGGCCGCGGCGGCCATAGCAAATCCCAAATGGGGAACTGACTCTTAAAAGACCAAATCGAGCAAAGACGAAACCTTACCTAGAAAGCCCGTCTACGATGCCTTATACGGCGCCGCATCCACGTTTTCAGTTTGCTCGAGGAAGTGTGCTTGCCTCTCTGCGAAAGCCTCGGCAAAATTCTAGGGACATACAAAGAATCCATGGCAAAAATGGAGGTTCCTAGAGAAAATGGGGAAGAAAGCTCGAAAATGGGCGCAAATGGGGAAATGAGGAAGAACCGGACACTTTGGAAAGCATTTATCTCCTTCCCAAAAGCAAGGTTGGTCCGTACGGACCGCTTTGCATGCTAAGTATGTCCGTACGGACCTCCTTGCAAACAGAACCCATTTCCCCCGGCAAACGGTACAACAACCGCCGTCCTCGGCGGGACCTTGCTCCAAAGCGCCCAAACAACGGCCAAAGCCATTCCCGGCAAACATACACTACCCACAAACGCACTCTCGGCTCACGTGGCATGCACTGAAAATAAAAGAAATACTAGCAACAATTTCTAGGACAATTCCCGGGAATCCCAAAAATGACATTACATCTTGAAATAAAATCTTTGTTTGCCGTGCAAATACGAGTGTTTTATTACAGGTACATCAAATGTCTGTTGCTAAAAAAAAAAAAGAGAAGATATGAAAAGAGGGAAAGCAAATGAATACTAATCAGACTCCTCAGCATCATCATCCTCGCCAAGGTCCTATAGAGAGAAGTCGGGCATCCCGGCGAACTCGCCCGTCACATCCTCGTCGTCAGAGTATTGAGCCCCCGCCGGAGGCTGCCACTCAAAGTAATCCGAAGGATCAAATCCGACGAAAGGATCAAAGAAAGAAGGCTCTGAGGATCCCTCACCCTGTGCGTCCTGAGGAGGGAAGAAGCGATAAAAGGGCTGTGCCTCGGAGCTCAGAAGACGTCCGGCATCCATGCTATGCCGCCCCCTCGAAGGTCCCTCCTGCTGCGGCTCCGGCTCGGCTCTCGGTGGAGGAACGTCTACAGAATGCCTCGAAGGCATAGGCTGGTACGCCGGCACGCGTCGCGAAGACCGGCAAGACATCTTCGACGCCATCTTCTTCGCAAACGACCTCATCGCCACATAACGGCGAGTCAGCATATCATAGGCTCTCCTCGGGACCTGCACAAGCCAGCAGCCAAGGAAACGCTCAGCAATACAGTTATACTCAACAACAAAAAGAGAAAAATACAGAAAAGATGCCAAGATGGAAAAGAGTCAGCACACTCACCGATCTATCGGGATCCACTCGGTATGCAGCGGGAGCACTTTGCTCGAAAGCGGGTACGAGACACCCTCCTCCTCGATCCGTCCCCACGGACATACGTGAAATCCGGCCCGGCATCGGAACCTTTGGGGGAACCTGCGGGCCAGCCTCTCTCTCCCTCGCCAGTACCTGCGGCGTCCTCAGCTTCCTCCTCACGAAGGCCCCATACTCCTCTCCATACAAAATAAACTCCTCGGCGCCCACACCGCCAAGGTTCCTCTCAAAATCAAGCACATCCATGTTCCGAGAATCAAGCATCCCAAAAGGAGGGTCCCTCGGAGCCACGGGAAGCACACACAGGCCATCTTTGCCCAGAAGACCCGCTCCCAGGTACATGACGTCGAAAGTCAAGCCCCGCGGCATCTTCGGCTGTCACTCCTCGGGAGCCCCCTCGAACTCATCACCCTCATACCGAGCCCACGGGAACAAAACAAACCCCTCCGGGCTACCCCTCTCCAGGCGCTCCTGCACATCCCCGTAGGCGATGGTGAGCTTCCCCCTGCTGCTCCTCCTCTTCCTCGCTGTACGAGCCCAGCCCTGACATAGCGGGATACGCAAAGCAATGACCCCGGATCTCTATCCCACGGGAAGCTTGAAAAATCTCATAGAACCACACCTGTGACAAAAACGAGAAAAGGCTCGGTGCAAAGAAAACGGAGAAACGACAAGTTGCTAAATCAAAAACAGCAATAAACTCATACCTCCAAAGCAAAGTCAAAACAGGCCAATGAGGCGCCACACCCCGGCTAAACCGGTCCAAAGAAAAGTAGAGCTCGGCTAAGCCTGCCTCGCCCCAAGCGATGTCACAGACCCTCTCCAGATCAATCAAGCTCTCCAAAAGAGCAAAGGGAGCCGCAGTCGCGTGGTTCGAGAACAAAGTCTCGGACAGTGCATACCACAAAAAGGAGCGCGCCAGCTACTCCGCCGTCACCTGGCCGGTACCCCGGACATAGGCCCCAATCTTGGCCGTGATCCTCGGCTCCACATCACTATATAACATCCCCGGACCCTGCGAGGACGAGGCTCAAAGCCCAGCGGCTCGGTCAACACGGCATCGGAGATCATATCTCTCCACCGCGCTGGCCCTCCTTTGAAGGAAAGCCGTGTCGCAGCAAAGTCGGTCGGCGTCACCGTCACCTCTCCCCAGCTCAGATGGAAGGTGTGGGTGGTATCCCACCAATACTCAGAAAGGCCAAGGAAGACGCTCTTGTTCTTCCTCGTGTCAGAGACCCCGGCCAGGTTCTCTACAAACACACCCAAGCCAGAAGCGTAGACCAGTCTCCTGGGACTCGGCCTACCATCCACAGAAATATCAGGCATCCGCTGCCACAACTCAACAACAGCCTCGAGCGATCCCCGAGTCTTCATCCTCTTGGCCTTCCCAGCCATAAGCCCCACATCCTGCAGGTAAACACAGCAAAGGTACGTCAATCACAGTACTTAATATAAAACAAAAAGCACAAAAGTCCGTCCCAACACGGAAAGCCATGAAAATAACCCGTCACAAAACACGGCACACATTGCACATAATTTTCACATGCAATTTTCACATATATCCCGTCACAAAACACGGCACATGTTGCACATAATTTTCACATTCATTATACATATAATTTTTCCCATGCAGTCCGTCACAAAAACACGGCACACACTGTACACATTTTTTCAAAAAAGGGATTAAGCCCTACACGACACATTTTCAAAAAAAGTCCGTCCCAACACGGCAAAAGCATATATAACCCGTCACAAAAACACGGCACATATTGCACATGTTTTCCCCACAAAGTCCGTCACCCAATAACACGGCACACACTGCATAACACATTTTCGAAAATCCGTCCCTACACGGCACACACTTTCAGACAAAACCCATCACAAAACACGGCATATGTCACATTTTTTCACAAAATTTGTCACTACACGACAAACTTTTCTCATAATGTACATACATAAATAGCATTAGGTACAAAACACCAAAGCATGCATTTCATTAGAGAGGCACTTTATTTTCACAAATAAAAGCTAATCTACACATTTCTGCACAAAATACACATACCCACAATTTTTACATGTCCATTTTTAACAATTCATCAAGAATTTCACAAAAGGCATAAAAAATAACAAAAATTCAAAAATGCGAAAAACTAAAACCTAGTTCTAGCATTCAAAAAATTCGAGAAGGGAATCAAAACGAAACGGATTTCTTACCTCCCCGACGTTCCTAGAACGACGATTGTGCACCTCCGGATTTGGATACAAGACATCCGGATTCTTTGAAGATGGAACAAACGAAATCCAATTTCTTTGGAGCTCCATCCGTTGCTCGACCACTTCTTGACTACGTTGTCGACGATTCCTTCGAGATCCTTCCGCCATGGCAAGCAATTCAAAGCAAAAATGGAGGATTTTGGTTAACAATGGAGGTTTTTCTCTCCCTCTCTCTCTCGGTTTCACGCACTGAAGAAGAAGGAATGGGGAAGGGCTCGGCCTTTTAACCCGGTCAAAACCTGGGAACTGTAAAAAATCAAAGTGGTCCGTACGGACCTCTTTGCATCCAGGTTGGTCCGTACGGACCTTCTTGCAAGGGAGGGCCAAATTACTTTCCTGCCCTTATAATCTTTGCCCCTGGCTGTCCTAAGGCCTTTTTCAGCAAATCCAAGTGCAGAATGGTCCCTAACCCTTCAATGCAAGCACCGGCAGTCAGTGTAAGACCGAACCTCGCCCACTCCAACGGCAATTCAACCACCGGCAGTCAGTGTAAGCCCGAACCTCGCCCACTCCAACGGCAACGCAAGCACCGGCAGTCAGTGTAAGCCCGAACCTCGCCCACTCCAACGGCAATTCAAGCACCGGCAGTCAGTGTAAGCCCGAACCTCGCCCACTCCAACGGCAACGCAAGCACCGGCAGTCAGTGTAAGCCCGAACCTCGCCCACTCCAACGGCAACGCAAGCACCGGCAGTCAGTGTAAGCCCGAACCTCGCCCACTCCAACGGCAATTCAAGCACCGGCAGTCAGTGTAAGCCCGGACCTCGCCCACTCCAACGGCAACGCAAGCACCGGCAGTCAGTGTAAGCCCGAACCTCGCCCACTCCAACGGCAACGCAAGCACCGGCAGTCAGTGTAAGCCCGAACCTCGCCCACTCCAACGGCAACGCAAGCACCGGCAGTCAGTGTAAGCCCGAGCCTCGCCCACTCCAACGGCAATTCAAGCACCGGCAGTCAGTGTAAGCCCGAACCTCGCCCACTCCAACGGCAACGCAAGCACCGGCAGTCAGTGTAAGCCCGAACCTCGCCCACTCCAACGGCAACGCAAGCACCGGCAGTCAGTGTAAGCCCGAACCTCGCCCACTCCAACGGCAACGCAAGCACCGGCAGTCAGTGTAAGCCCGAACCTCGCCCACTCCAACGGCAACGCAAGCACCGGCAGTCAGTGTAAGCCCAAACCTCGCCCACTCCAACGGCGATGCAAGCACCGGCAGTCAGTGTAAGCCCGAACCTCGCCCACTCCAACGGCAACGCAAGCACCGGCAGTCAGTGTAAGACCGAACCTCGCCCACTCCAACGGCAATTCAAGCACCGGCCATCAAAGTAAGCCCGAGCTCCTTTCCCAACAAGTCAAAGGGAAATCGTACAAGACTACTTATCCCCAGCACCGGCCGTCAATGTAAGCCCGATTTTTGCCCACTCAACGGCAAAACAAGCGCAAGAAGGAGCCAACACCTCCGAATACAAATCCCAAGGCACGAAACGCCTCCAAAATGCCAAATGGTGAAGCAATCACCGGCCATCATCATTGCCCACTCATCAACAACACAAGCACCGGCCATCAAAGTAAGCTCGAGCTCCTTCCCCAGCAAGTCAAAAAGGGAATCCTTGCAAGCCCCTACAAGGCCACGATAAATCCCCAACGGATGAACACCGACAGCCATCGTAAGTCCAACCTTCTCCCCAACGGACAAAGCACGAGCTCAAGGCAGCCATGCCTCCACAACCGCCGCCAGAAGACGATTCAAAGTCCTCCAGCGTGGCACCAACCGCCGCCAGAAGACGATTCAAAGTCCTCCAGCGTGGCACCAACCGCCGCCAGAAGACGATTCAAAGTCCTCCAGCGTGGCACCAACCGCCGCCAGAAGACGATTCAAAGTCCTCCAGCGTGGCACCAACCGCCGCCAGAAGACGATTCAAAGTCCTCCCGCATGGCACCGACCGCCGCCAGAAGACAATTCAAAGTCCTCCCGAGTGGCACCGAAACCGCCACCAGAAGACGATTCAAAGTCCTCACGCGTGGCGCAACCACATTCAGAAGACGATTCAAGTCCTCACGCTATCCCCAGCCCGGAAGGCTTTAAACCACTCGGTCCGGAAGACCGTATAAATCTCCCAAATCACTATCTCCGGCCCGGAAGGCCTTAAACCACCCGATTAGGAAAATCGTAAAATTTCCATCCCAGGACACCACCACGTCCTCACAATTGACCTCGGCGGTCACCACATCCCAGGACACCACCACGTCCTTACCACTGACCTCGGCGGTCACACGACACTTCAGGGCACCACCACGCCCGCACTCACAATTTCACGACCTCTGAACTACGACCAGGCTTGATTCCCGCCAGGGATACGTAGGAATCCTATCACAGGGTCCAGCCATCGACCTATGCGGTCACCTAGGACACCACCATGTCCTCACAACTGACCTCGGCGGTCACACGACACTTCAGGGCACCACCACGCCCGCATTCACAAAAAACTCACCCCACACCCGAACTACGACCAGGCTTGATTCCCGCCAGGGATACGTAGGAATCCTATCACAGGGTCCAGCCTGCGGCCTAAACGGTCACACAATAGGACACCACCACGTCCTCGCACTGACCTCCCCGGTCACTTTATCTCCCAGCACGCGATCCAGATTAGGACCCTTATCTTATCGGCGACCCCACTTCTTTCATAAGTGACGTCGTCGAGGGGCTTCTGTAAGTACCCCAATCTGGATCACCCCCTTCCAAGCACACGGGAAACACCGCAGACTCATCAACGCAGTCTCGACGACCTCTGGCACTCAAAACCCTCTCAAAACCCCCAGCCAAACCAAGGGAGGAGCCTTTCTGGGATAAAAAGGGACAAAAGGACCTTTTGGGAATTTTCAGGAAATTGGAAAAGCAATAATGGTCCGTACGGACCTCTTTGTTTTAATAATTACTGAATCCTCTTAAAGTCCACAATATTCCCTCAAATACCGGGGAAAATGATTACCCTTCTGCAGAGTTGGTCCGTACGGACCTCTTTGCATGTCAACTTGGTCCGTACGGACCTTATTGCACAGGGGACATCATGATTTCAAAATATTCACCATCATCATAGATTCCCTCAAATCGAGGAAAACCAAAAGTCTGGATTACCAGGGAGGTCCGTACGGACCTCTTTGCACCAAATCTGGCACTATAAATAGAGGGCTCCCCCTCCTCATTTTCACACACCTCCCACTTCTCTCTTCTTCCCTAGGCCTTCTGGCTTCCCCTCTAAGTCCTCTCGAGGCATTCCCGGCCCCTTTCGGATCCTTCCGAGGCCTTCCGAGCCCCCTCGTGGTGCTCCGAAGCCTCCCCGAGCGCTCCCGCGATGCTCCCGCGCTGCCCCGAGGCACTCTCGAGGTACTCTGAGGCCCCTCGTGGTACTCCGAGGCCTTGCCTGGTCTTTCCACGGTGTCCCGGCTCTTTCCGAGTCAAACCGGTGATCCCAAACCACGCCGAAACTCTGCCCGAGTGACTCCTGCCACCACAACGCACGCCGAACCTCTGCCCGAGTGATCCCGACGATCCCCACGCACGCCGAACCTCTGCCCGAACGCAGCCTGCAACATCAACTCACGCCGAAACTCTGTCCGCAGACAACCGGCACCTCCCGAAGCCATCCAGATTCATACCGGAACGCTACTCCGACCTCAAACACTATTCCTCAGCGGAAGACAGACACGAACCAACATTGGTAAGGCTTCCTTCCATTACTATTTCAATACATTTCAATACATAGTATACAATGTAGACATCCGATACAGTATGCATTTTTAAAAGCACACACACACACAACATTTAAAGGATATTAGGGGTATCCGAAAGACTCGTTTTACGAGGCGACTCGGGTGAGCTCTAATATTCTAATATTCTCTCCCCGAGGAGTCATCTGACCTCCGAACTCAAAATCTCATCACACAAAAACAGTTTAAAATTATCTTTAAACTGATGCCCTTTTTCAATGTTTTGGGCTTAATAAAAACGGCGTGGCGACTCTACGAATGCGAAAACAAAAACGGCGAGACAAACCGCCCCAACGCGAAAGATGCCAGATGCCGGGGCGCGATCGCGCTGCCTCTCGGATCCGGGTAATTTCAGGAGCGTTCTTCTCTCTCGGTCGGTGGGATCCGCGTGCCCTATAGGACCCTCGTCCGGGGCTGTCCACCCTGGGAGGTCGAAATACAGATGGAATACAAGGGGCTTATAGACGTAGTGACGGAACCCACTGATCCAGGATCTAGAGTAGTTGCGAAAAAGAAGGGCAAATCCCCTTTTCCAACCAAATAGAAATTAATAAAAGACACTGTTTTAAGTAAACTGGAAGATTCTTAATTTGCATATTGCTTGAGCCTTCAGCCTAAACACCTACCCCGAGTCTAAACCTCTCCTATCTCTTTCCCGCAATGAGAAAGAATTGGGTGAGAACACCGGTACAGTAGTTTGTCGGCACAAAGATCTCAAGTAACCCGTCAAAATCTTCGAGTCTCAGTTTTCCAGTGTCAAAATGGCCAACGTGGTAGTTAACAATGGTAATGACCAAGTGGTCGGAGAGGCCATCCCAGTTCAACCCAAGCCCCATATCTGGTATGATGTATGCGACTGTGAGGATTGTCTGGAATACGAGTATCAAGAATGGATTAATGAAGACGCTCCTTCAAGAAAGAAGAAGAAGAGGAAGTCCACGCAGCAGAAATTAAAGGAAAGGTATGAAGCCGGGGACAAGAGCGTCGGAACTTTAGGAGAGCCTTCGGGCAAGTTTGACTACTACGTCAGGTATGCCAAGGAGCCTACCAGGAAACCCATCATTCAAAGCACAGTCCAGCTCGATACCCACGTGGTCGGTGACCCTCTTGAAGCAGAAAGTGCTGAATTTGTTGCCATCGTGAAATTCAATGAGAAGTTAGCAGATTTAGAAGCAGAATACAGAAAGCCTATCGAATACGTGGCCAATCAAGGAAGGATCAAAGTCTCTCCCGAAGAAGACTTCATCAGCATCATTCAGGCCAACCCTCCTGTCGGCTACACTGACAAGGTTGTGATATCGAAGATTGGTAAGGAGAAGATGACTTATCAGCAATGTGTTGACAAAATGAACCAGACACTCCAGTCAATGAATCCAGTTGTCACAGAAGAGCTCGCTGAAAGATTGCATCAAGCTACTCTAGCTCCCCTCACTATCTTTCCGCGGTACCGGCCAATCAATGATTTCCGGCAAGTTTTCAATCAGTTCGAAGTTTCCAACTTTCTGAAGAATGCTGACAAGACTGCTACTTCCCAGGGCAACAGCAGGAAGGAGTGAGATCCCAGTCCAACCCTTGTCAAACACCCTCGAGTCAATAAGTAGTATAGGGTCCAGAGTCAGTAGGGTCCAGAGTCAGTTGAGTCAGGAATCTTTGAATTCCAGTCCTCTGAGTCATCCGAAGGCCTCACGCCTGAGGATTATGAATATGTAATCGATGTCATCTTTCCTCTTGCTTTGAATGAAATGACAGATCTTTCTGAGTATCCTCTTATTGCCAACTTAACAAATGATAAATTAACTCAAAACTTAACAACAGTTAATAATGAATCATTTGAACAAGATGCAAACACACTAAATGAACAATACATTAAAGAAATCTTTAAGCAGGTTTCAGAAAAAGAGGAAAACCGGGCCCAAGCTGCCGAGGAGGTTTTGACAAGTGTGAACTTGGGTACTGTCGAGGAACCTAAAGTGACACAGATCGGAAACTTCTTCCAGGGGGTTGAGGGACGGGCGATCGATGCGCTCGGAGAGTACATGGACGTGTTTGCATGGTCGTACGGGGATATGCCGGGGCTAGACAGGTTCGATAGTAGAGCACGAGAATCCCTCTAGGCACCGGATGCTAAGCCGGTAAAGCGTAAGCGAGGAAGATCAAGCTAGAATGGTCTTTACAGGTCAAGGAAGAAATTGAGAAGCTACTGCGGGTAGGATTCATCAAAGTCATCGAATATCTGACATGGTTGTCCAACATTGTGACCGTAACCAAGGCCAATGGGAAGGTGCGCTGCTGTGTAGATTTCCGGGATCTGAACAAGGCCAGCCCCAAAGACGATTACCCCTTGCCAAACATAGACATCCTGGTGGACGCCACTGCCAACTACGAAGTCAAATCCTTCGTTGACGACTTCGCAGGCTACAACCAGATTAAAATGGCCGAAGAAGACCAAGAAAAGACAGCCTTCACCACGCCGTGGGGAACTTACTGCTATACAGTAATGCCATTTGGGCTTAAGAATGCCGGGGCTACTTACCAAAGGGCAGCGACCACACTTTTCCATGACATGATCCACAAGGAGATTGAGGTCTACGTCGACGACATGATAATCCACTCCAAAGGCGAGGATGGGCAGCACTTTGTTGACCTGCGAAAGTTCTTCGAGAGGCTGAGACAACATTCCATGAGATTAAACCCTGCCAAATGCACCTTCGGAGTGACAAGGGGAAAAGTGCTTGGGTATATGGTCACGGAGCGAGGTATCGAAGTCGACCCCCGAAAGATCAAAGCCATTATGGACATGAGGCCACCTCAAACTCAGACAGAAGTCAAAAGCTTTATGGGCAAACTGCAGTACATCAGCCGTTTCGTCAATCAGTTGACCACTATGTGTGAGCCCATCTTCAAGCTCATGAAGAAGAATGTAGACACTGAATGGACCGAAGAATGCCAGGATGCCTTCGACCAGATCAAGGCATACTTAGTACATCCTCCGGTACTATGCCCCCACATAGACAGAAACCTCTTCTGCTCTATCTCACTGTCACTGATACGGCAGTTGGGGCTATGCTTGCTCAGGAGAAGAAAGACTCTCGGGTAGAGAATGCCATTTACTTTGTCAGCCGGAAGCTGCAGGGAAGTGAGCTCAATTACTCAGCATGTGAAAAGACCTGTGCAGGACTGGTCTGGGTAGTCGGTAAGCTGAAGCATTATATGCAAGCCCACCCTGTGAACTTGGTCTCAAAAATGGACCCCATCAAGTACATCTTCGATAAGCCTTCCCTCTCGATGCGTCTAGCAAAGTGGTCCTTCTTCTTAGCAGAGTACGACATCAGCTATGTGACCAGAAAGGCCATCAAGGGTCAAGCATTGTCAGACCATCTGGCAAACTTCCCCAGTAATGAGGACCGTGGGCCTGAACCCCAATTCCCAGATGAAGGGATCTTTGTAGTCGAGCCTGAGAACCGATGGCAGCTATTCTTTGATGGAGCTGCTAACAAAAGAGGAAATGGCGTAGGGATGCTACTGGTCAATCCGAAAGATGAGCACACACCTATAGCCCTCAAGCTGAACTTCCATGCCACTAGCAATGTTGCCGAGTACGAAGCTTGCATTGCTGATTTGGAGGCTGCCTTAGAAAGGAATGTCAAGGAGCTCGAAGTTTATGGAGACTCAGCCCTGATCATCAACCAGGTTTCCAACAAATGGAAGACTGTGGACCCTAATCTTCAACGGTATCATGCCCATATGGAGGAGTTGACTGGACAGTTCAGAGAAGTGACTTTCCACTACTTGCCAAGGGAAAAGAACAGATTCGCAGATGCCCTAGCTACTCTAGCCTCACTGGTAGAGATCCCCGAGGGAAAAGCCATAAAACCCTTCAGAGTGGGTAGAAGAGAAGCCCTAGCTTTCTGTTGTGAAGTAGACCTGGGACCCGAGCCTATGAAGGAACCCTGGTACAATCAAATTTACCAGTTCCTCAAAGATGGAGAGTCAGCTTTCAGAGACGAAGAAGGTAGGCCAAAAGAAGGTGTCAAAGCCAAGAGCTTGCAAGCCCTGAAAAGGTTGGCCTCCCATTATGTCATTCTAGGAGGCAACCTGTATAAGAAGCGGTATCAAGGACCACTCCTCTTGTGCGTCACTCAAGAAAGGGCCAAAGAGTTGATGACCGAAGTCCACAATGGTCCCTGCGGTCCTCATATGAATGCTAGAGCCACGATGCAAGTAATCCTCAGAATGGGTTACTCTTGGATTTCCATGGAGACAGGTGTGTCTAGCATGTCCGAGCGTGCGACAAGTGCCGGCCGGTTTGCCAACCTCAACCATCTCCCGCCTCATGACACATCTCGCATGACGACTCCTTGGCCGTTTGCAACTTGGGGTATTGACGTGATAGGGAAGATAGCCCCGGCAGGAAGCAATGGACATGAATTCGTGTTAGTGGCAGTCGACTACTTCACCAAGTGGGTAGAGGCCAAGTCCTACAAGGTCCTCACTTCCAAGAAGGTGGCCCAGTTTATCAAAGAAAACATAATGTGTATATATGAGGTGCCCAATGAGATCATTTCTGATAATGGGTCACACTTTGAAGGGGACTGCGGTAGATTGCTGTCAGAGTTCAGGATCACTCGCCACAAGTCATCCCCATACAGACCTCAGACTAACGGAGCCGTTGAAGCTGCTAATAAGACGCTCGAACGGATCATCCGAAAAATGGCCACCCGTGGTCGTGATTGGCCCGAAAAGCTGCACCTAGCACTCGGGGCTCTGAGCGTCTGTCGAGAACGACCACAGGAGAAACTCCTTTTGCCCTAACTTACGGGATGGAAAGAGTGTTACCAGTGGAGTTGGAAATCCCGTCATTAAGGGTCCTCCTGGAAAACAGTGTCAACGAAGTAGAATGGTTGCGTAGCCGGCATGATGAGTTGGCCCTGCTCAATGAAAGAAGGCTTAAATCCATGGAGCATACCCGAGCCTATCAGAGGCGAATGGCCAGAGCATTTGACAAAAAGGTCAAGGCCAGGGACAACAAAGAGGGTGACTTAGTCTGAAAGTGAAGCCCCTACCGAGAGACAACCCCACAGGAAAATGGGAACCCGTTTGGATCGGCCCGTATGTGGTGCAGAAGATACTATCGGGAGGAGCCATGAAACTTGCAGACCTGGACGGCAATCCCTTTGTCCACCCAGTCAACGGTGATAAGCTCCGAAGGTACTATGTCTAAAATAAAAAAAAAAGAAGAAAAAAAATATTAGTGCAAAAAGAGTAATACCCAGCTAGGCTGAAAACCCAAAAAGGGCGGTCTAGGCAAAAAATAGGGTTGAACATAAAAAATATTAGTGCAAAAAGAGTAATGCCCAGCTAGGCTGAAAACCCAAAAAGGGCAGTCTAGGCAAAAACAATGGTGCACATAAAAAAAAAAAAAAAAAAAAAAAAAAAAGAGGGAAAAGTTCACCAGAATGAACTACGAAGACCTGAGCCCCTTAGTCTTTCTTGTAAAAGGGGAATGTAGGCAGCCATTTATGGTTCGGTCTAAACAATAAAAAGGGCGATTAAGTTTCCATAAAATGCGTCCTAAAAAATCAATAAAGGGCATTCAAATTTTCATAAAACGGGCCCCAATCAATAAGACAGCTGAAATTTCCATGAAATTGTGTCTTGATTAATTGCTAAGATAATATCTATTGTTCATTACAAGTTAAAAACTTCTTGATGAGTTCAAGCACGGTCTACTCTTGACTCTGCTAACCTGCTACAAAGATCTAAAATACAATAAAATGCCTAATAAAACTACTGTGTTTGCAAAATGGCAATAAGGGAATCCTAAGAAAAGATCTGTCAGTCGTCATTCACTGAGTCTTCTTTGGTCTTCTTCCCTTTACCTCGACCCCGTCGAGTTTTCTTTCTCTTCTTCTCCAAGATGTCGGTCTCCCTCATCCCGATCTCCGGTATCCTCACTGGAGCCTCCATCAAACCCGTGTCAATAAGTGCCCTCTCAACCCGAGCACGAGTCTGCACTTCCTCCCTCTGAGCCTCAGTCAAAGGAGAGACCTCGGACAATCTCTTGTATCGAGCCTCCATATCTCTGATCAGGTCACCCGACTGGTTATGCGACTCGCCTTAGCCTCAGTCTCCCTCAGAGTCCTACTCGAGTTGCAGTCAACTCCCAATAAAGCTCGACGTCTCTCCCCCAATATGACCTCCGAGTCGCTCCCATCTCCCTCCCGTACCAATCCAAGTAGACTGTAGTCAAGATGGTACTCTTCCTGCTCCTGAGAATGGCCCTGGGTGGGAAAGCAGCGTATGTCCAAGCCCTCGAGAAGAATGAAAAGCTGCCTGGATCTCTCATAGCTAATGGCACCACCTCCATGGTACGGATGTCCTCCCAATCGCCCAACGGCTCCTGTAAGGTCCCGAACTTCCTGGATACCAAGCAGGGTATGTAGAAGGATGACCAGCAGAACCCTGGAACCCTCACTATATAGGACTCCTGAAATATCCTCTGAGTGCAACCTCCAGTGAGGTACCCACCAGCGGATGTCCGAAGTGGATAACCTAGCCATCATCAGCTCCCAGCTACCCTGGTCCTGCTGTCGAGGTGCACCTCTCCGAGAAATCACCCAAGGGCACTGAGTCGGCAAATCCCCAAGCCTCTCCTGCAGCCATAAAGTCAGTACAGCCGGGCTCCTAGACCTCATGAAATGGTCTCCCCTAGCCATCCTGTCAATGCCATGCAAGGTCTCCCCCAAAACCAGTGGGACAATGTCCTTTCCAGCCCTGCAATCTCTGACCATGTCTAAGAGACCACCATGATAGATCCCCATGGACTCAGCGGTGAACAGAGAAGAGAATATACAGAGGATAAAGGCATCCATAGCCACCGTGTTCGCAGCCATAGCCGGAGACCCAAACCTGCCCGGGATATCAGAAAGGTCAATCCTGTCCGGAGCTATCATCATCTCCTCAGCCTCTCCCAGAGAAATCTGCAGAAAAGATGCAAACTTTGCCGCCACCGGCACATCTTCGATCAGAGGAATCGATATAGCCTCAATTTCTGGACCCCCAATCAAGGCTCGGAAGTCTTCATGCGTTGGGACGATCTCATTGTAAGAAAAGCAGTAAACGTGTCTCCGGACGTCCCAAAACTTTGCTGCTGCTCTCAAAAGGTCCCAATCGGGCAGGAGATCCCTCAAATGCCATAAAGACTTGATCTTGAAGGTAGAATCAAACATCCCCTTGTGAGATTGAAATTTGTATCTTACCCAAGATTGAAGATCGGACAGAAAGCGATCCCTTTTCCCCCTTTGCAATCTAACGGGCTTCTCCATTGCAAAATGATCAAAGGTGGTGTCTTTAGGTCCAATATGTGCTCTGGGAACAGTTGGGACAAGTCTAAGTTGAAAATGAAATGAAATGGCCAACCCTTGGTTTTATTCTAAAAATAACCAGTCCAGACAGAACTGTGAGCCGCACGGCCTCATTTGCTCCAGAGACTATGCCGCACGGCCTCATTTACCTGATGTAAATGGCAAATCTGCAGCAACCAAGTTGCTGCCCAAAGGGAGTTTTCACCCCACTTTTCCAACCAAAACCTGTACAAAAACATGTTCCAAGACCATCCAAGCATTTATATATCATTATATATCATTTTGGCCCAGTTTCAACCCCAATTCCAAGAAAAAAACCGCCCCGAGGCTCAAATAATATGCAAATTAATAAAAGCATAAAATAGAAAATTAAATAAAGCAGTAGTACATTGTTTTCGTCCCATCAGCGCCCGAATAAAGCAAAAAATAAGCAAAATGTGCATGAAACTTGTTCATTGTTTGTTTTTCTTCCTAAATCAACCCTAGAGACCTCCTAGGCCTCCGATCCTTCTTCATCACTACTCAGCTCATAGACGCTAGCCTCCCTCATCTAATCCTCCGCATCGCTCACATCAGAAAGATGGACGTTCTCGTGCTCGTACTCAGCCAACTGCTCCAGGATGCCAGCATTGGGTCCTTGCCCCCGAGGCATGGCGCTAGAAGAGTACTCCGAAGCCGATGAGGTGGATGCTGTGCCCCCGACATGCCTCCTTTTGCGCACGGGCTCCTGCACGTTTGTTGCCGCCTTTGAAGCGCAGGCCAGCTTCCTCAGAAGGGACCGACACACATCTTTCCAGCCCCTATTCTGCCTGACCAACCTGTCGTAAGTGCGAGCTGGAACCTGAGAAAAAAGAGAAGAAAATCTCAGGAAAATCTCAGAATTGCAAAAAAGCAAAGAAATCTGAAAGAAAAGGGAAAAGACCCTAAAAGTGTACTTACAGTGCTGTCCGGCGGCAAGGTATACTGGGGCTCCCTAGTGTCAGGGACAGGTATCCTCAACCTCCTGGGTACTCCGTGGACCACATAAGAAAGATGGGCAGGAGGGATCGGCGGATCAGAAGGCTCGGCCTCCCCATATCCCTGAGTGACCACCAACTTCACTAGCTTCTGTGGCATCCTCAGTCGCTGCTCCACAAACACAGCATATGGGGTATCCAGATCAAAGTACTCCTCAGCGGCCACGCCTCCCTGGTATCTAGCAATGTCGTCCTCCGACCAATCTCTAGGCTGCAGCATCCGTGCTGGAGGATCCTGGGGAGTAATGGCATCCAATGGAGGGACATGGCCATGCTGCCTAGAAAATCGATCCCCCAGGACATCGCATGTCAGCCCGGTCAACCACCGCCTCTGCCTAGTTACCTCCACGGCCTCTCCTAGCAAAATCTCTGGATACTTGCCCCACGGGTAGAAGTCCACTCCATCCTGCCCGTCCTTGTTGATAATTGGCCTCACCATCTTATAGTCAAAGGTGATCCAGGTCTTCCCGGTGAACTTATCTCTCGCATCTCCCCTCCAGCGGACCATAGCGGGAAAGATGGTAGCATCGCTCTGTTGGTTCCACGGAAAGAACCTGATCACCTCACAAAACTAGACATGCATGTTCAAAACATCAAAAGGGTCATTTCTCTTTCATAAAAGTCTCAAGACAGAAAAGGGAAAGAAAAAAAGAAGGTGATGCTACCTCAAGAGCAAAAGAGAAGCAATCCATCGAAGCAGCCTTGTTACGGCTGTACATATCCAGAGAAAAGTAGAGCTCTGCCAATCTGGCCTCGCCCCATGAGACCGTCCCAGAATTGGCAAAGATGGTGACTGACAGCATCAACCACACAAAGGCTCTAGCAAGCTGGTGGGCAGTCACCTCACTAGCAGCAAAGTCCCGCATGCAGTTCTGGACTGCCACCTCGACGTTCCTCGTCTCCATTCCGAGCCCCTTAGGAATCAGCTCAAACCCAACCAAAGCTCTAAATTCCTCAGCAGTGATATGATCCCTCCAGGTCACAGGCCTCCCGATGAACTGTAAGCCCGTGATAGCAGTAAAATCTGTAGGTGTCACTGTCAGCTCCCCCCAGCTAAGGTGAAAGCTGTGGGTAGTGTCCCACCAGAACTCAGATAGGGCCTGGACCAAGCCCTTGCTCTTGGAGGTAATGTGAATACCTCTGCCGATGGCCTCAATAAACAAATCCAAGCTAGTAGCCCTCACCAGCTGCTTAGGGTTCGCCCCATTCTTCTCAAAATCAGGCATCCTCTGCCATAGCCTGACTGCAATCTCAGAAGGCCCCCTAGACTTGTTCTCCTGTAGACAAGCACAACAAAAGAAATGTGTCAGTCTTTTTCAAAAAAGCATGCATATATTCAAAAGTGCACATATTTTCAAAAGAAAAGCATTCATGAAAATTTTCTAGCATCCTTTGCATCGAAAACGTGTCTTTCACATCGTGTCAAGCACATTGCTCTCCTAAGCACAAAATTCCAACTTTCAAAATTATTTGCACATAAGCATTAATTTTCTCTCAAAAATGGCATGCATGAATCCTTTTCATCGTCCAAGATCCCGTTTTCTCATCTATGATCCAAAATTGACCTAGTTGTAGCACATGCAAGAACTCCGTCACAATTATCCTTCTTATTTTATTTTCGAAAAAAAGAGTGGGTCATTCTCATTATTTTGTCAAATAAATTGCACATGCATGTTCTTTCATCTTCTTAGCCTCATAGGTTAATCATTAAGATTTCAAAATCATCGTCAAAAATCCTAGGAAAATTCGAGAAATTCTTAAAGCTTGGGTCAAGCCCTAAATCAATCAAAATTCAATCAAAATCGACGGAATTGAGCAAACTAAGAATGCTTACCCCAACCGATTGAGGGTTTGTCGATTTGTGCTCCCTTCTACCCGGATAGAGCTCCGATGGAGGTGTAAGGAAGTCATACCTCCTCTCCGTACAGACGAGTTCCTTCCTCCTCCTTCTCGCGGCCGCGGAGATGTTCCTTCTAGATTGCCTCGGCATTGGATTCCCCTCCGGATCCATCCTAAATCAGTAGAGGCAAAAGGATTGAAGGATTTTGAAGAAAATTCTCTCCCTCCTCTCTCTCTTTCTCGGCAGTCTTGTGCAGCAATAATGCCCAGTCCCCGTTCGAATTCTGTTTTAAATAATCTGGAAAAATCAGGCTTCTGGCCGTGCGGCCTCTTTTGCCTCCCTCTCATGCCGGGCGGCCTCTTTCGCTCTGAGC
The DNA here is from genome assembly GCA_022495995.1 of Adenophora triphylla var. japonica. Classification (NCBI taxonomy): domain Eukaryota; kingdom Viridiplantae; phylum Streptophyta; class Magnoliopsida; order Asterales; family Campanulaceae; genus Adenophora; species Adenophora triphylla. The sequence goes on along the minus strand of JAFEMH010003895.1, from coordinate 11,842 downwards.
AAAATTTACCTTTTTGCCCCTGTACTTTCCACTTGGGCATGTAATTCCCGTTATCTTTTAACTAAGATAACGTCATTTCCTAAAAGATATCCTTTATCTTCTAAGCAAATAAGCTTTCTTCCCCAGTCGCCTCCGTTACTCCCGTTATAACGGAATGACGCTAGGTGACAACCTCCGAATTGTCGAAATCCGAACTTTAGCTACCTCTATCTCCTCGATAGTGAAGTATGCTCAAGTTCTCCTAACTTTAGCTACCTCTATCACAGATAGTGAAGTATGCTCAAGTTCTCCTAACTTTAGCTACCTCTATCACAGATAGTGAAGTATGCTCAAGTTCTCCTAACCTTAGCTACCTCTATCACAGATAGTGAAGTATGCTCAAGTTCTCCTAACTTTAGCTACCTCTATCACAGATAGTGAAGTATGCTCAAGTTCTTCTAACTTTAGCTACCTCTATCTCCTCGATAGTGAAGTATGCTCAAGTTCTCCAAACTTTAGCTACCCCTGTCACAGATTAAGAAGTACGCTCAAGTTTTCCAGCTTTAACTACCTCTATCCCCTCGATAGTGACGTAAGCTTTAGTTCAATCAGGTGACAACCTCCATTAATTGTCAATTCAGGTGACAACCTCCATTAATTGTCAATCAGGTGACAACCTCCATTAATTGTCAATCAGGTGACAACCTCCATTAATTGTCAAAACCTCAAGGATCCTAGACATCGTTCCTAACTATCTATTGATGCTTGAACTACGATCAAGGCTTGATTCCTCCGGGATACGTAGGTAGCCTTTCATAAAAGGTCCAGCCATTCGACCACTTTGGTCACCCTGTTCCTTCGTCACTCCTCAGTGATGAAGTAGCCCCTCATAGAGGTCTTGACATCTGACCACCTCGGTCACTTCTAGCATATCCCCAGTAGGATCAATTGCTTGACCTCCTAGGTCATTTTCTCTGCTATTTCCCCAGCAAGAGACCAGTTTTCTCTTCTCTATTCCTCAGCGGATCTTTTCTGAACTACGGCCTGGCTTGATTCCCACTCGGGATACGTAGGTAGCCTTCCAGAGGTTCAGCCACTCGACCACCTTGGTCATCCTAATCCGTCTCGGCATTCGCCAGATCGGATCCTTTTCTATCGACAACCCCACTCGCCCTGCAAGTGACGTTTCCGAGGGGCTTTTGTAAGTACCCAAATCTGGCTCATGCCTTCCGGTTAATTTTCCCGGCAATTCCGGTAAATTCCCCGATAATTCCCCAGACTTTCCTAGAGTTCCGGAGCAATTCCAGAACTGTTCCAAACCTCTTAAGGGCTGAAGGGAATGCTTAGTAATTAAGAAACACGTTTTTCTTAATTCCAAAAAGCTTCTAGAATTGCCACCTTGCATGATTCTAGAAACATGCTGAGTCATTGTGGATAATGCCGCACGGCTGCATTAGGAGGAGACTCCTAGCCGCACGGCCTCATTGGCGATTCCCAGACTGCCTATAAATAGAGCCCTCCTCTACCCATTTTATATACGAAAAACACACACCATACACCATACTCAGCTTCAAAACTCCCCCAAAACACTGCTGGAAATCCAAGAGGTTGAAGAAAGCCAAGAAGCCACCTCCCTCCTCCTTGAAGATCCCAAAGTTACTCCTTCCACCTAGCAAGACCCAAAGAAGAAGAGGCCACCACCATTGGTAACCTCTCACTCCCTTACCTTGCATTATACTTGCTCTATGTGATTTAATTGCTCCTTGCATTCATTTATTGTCATTATCTTGCTTGGGACTTGGCATTTATCATTAAAGATCCTATCTTTATCATACCCCCTTTCCACCCCTTGCATGAATTAAGCATCACTTGCTATTAAAAATGTAATCTTTACATCCAAAGGTGCATCCTTTGCACCTAAAAACCTCCTTTTTACACAAAAATGTCATCTTTATGCATCCTTTGCTCATAAAAATGCAATCTTTACATCCAAAATGCATCATTTGCATATAAAAATCATGTATTTATAATAAAGGGGCATCCTTTGCACCTAAAACCCATTTACATGCATCCTTTGCATTAAAAATCATCTCTTTGCATGAACTTAGCATCCCTTGCTTTCAAAAATGAAATCTTTGTGCATCCTTTGCATATTAAATTCTACTTTTCCTCATAAAAATGCATCCTTTGCATAAAGATCACTTCTTTACATCAAAAAGCAACATTTGCAATCAAAAGCATCCTTTGCAACCCAAAAATGTCATATTTTCACTAAAAATGTCATTTTTACATGCATTTTCCCCATGTCCCCATTAGCAACCTTGGAACGGACCGGTGTAAAGATCCTATCTTTACATCGTTTCTTCCATTAAAGGTGCCATAATCTCTTTAGAAAGGGATAATCTTGAATCCGATATCTCCGATTATCGCTTGAGACGAACACGATAGCTCCAATATAAGCTCAATCGTCTCAAGGCGTAGGATTGATGGGCTAAGGACCCTCCTTTTCTAAAGAACCTCATTTTGGACTATAAAAGGGAGTCCTTCTCTCGATCACGCAAGTCCCAAGGTTAAAAAGCGATGATCACAAGTCCAAGATGAGGACGGGATCAAAATCCCGAAAACACATAAAATCCAAGGAATCCCGAGCGACAACCAATAAATGGTTTGTACGTCCGGAAGACAACTTGGGACATTCCCCCCCCCCCTCTTTCAAACACATGCACACAAGAAAGCACGCAAGCAAGCACGATAAATGGAATCTTGGGAGACTTGCTACGGCAAGGCACCTTGGGTGAACGACGATCCGTTCTTCCCAAGGAGTAACTTAACCTCCGAACCCATAAAAAAACCTTTTTTTCAAAGTTTTGAGGAAATCAAAATGGCGTGGCGACTCCGTTTTTCAAATTAAACGTAGATGTCTTCAAACTCGCGTGAATCCAAATTTGGGCACACATTCACAACTGCTCAAAGAATTCGTGGATGTGTTCACTTGGTCTTACCGAGACATGCCCGGTTTAGATCCAGACATAGTAGAACATCGGATTCCCTTGAATCCCGAGGCTAAGCCCATCAAGCAAAGCTACGCCGGATCAAGCCAGAATGGTCTTTACAAGTCAAGGAAGAGATCGAAAAGATGCTCCGCGTCGGCTTCATAAGGGTGATCGAGTACCCGACATGGCTCTCCAACATAGTCACGATCACCAAGGCCAATGGAAAAGTATGCTGCTGCATAGAATTCCGCGATCTCAACAAAGCAAGTCCCAAGGACGACTTTCCACTACCGAACATCGACATGTTGGTAGACATTACAGCCAATTTCGAGGTTAAGTCCTTCGTGGACGGGTTTGCCGGCTACAATCAAATCAAGATGGCTGAAGAAGATCAAGAAAAAATAGCCTTCACAACCCCCTGGGGAACTTACTGCTACACGGTAATGCCGTTCGGATTAAAGAACGCTGGAGCTACCTACCAACGGGCAGCAACCGCCCTCTTCCACGACATGATACACAAAGAGATGGAAGTGTACGTCGATGACATGATCATCCACTCAAAGGGATCAGATGGACAACACCTCACTGACCTGAGAAAGTTCTTCAACCGCCTTCGAAAACACTCAATGAGGTTAAACCCTGCCAAATGCACATTTGGAGTCAGTCGAGGCAAAGTCTTAGGATACATGGTCACCGAGCAAGGCATCGAAGTTGATCCTCAAAAGATCAAATACATCATCGAAATGAGACCACCGCAAACCCAAACAGAGGTGAAAAGCTTCATGGGCCACCTGCAGTATATCAGCCGCTTCGTCAATCAGTTGACATCCATGTGCGAGCCAATCTTCAAGCTAATGAAGAAAAATGCAGACATCGAATGGAACTCGGAATGCCAAGATGCCTTTGAATAAATAAAGGCTTACCTTATAAGTCCTCCGATCCTCTGTCCTCCCCACGAGGAGAAGCCACTCTTGCTATACCTGACTGTGACCGACACCGCAGTTGGAGCCATGCTCTGTCAAGAGAAGAAAGAGTCGTGAGTCGAGAACGCCATCTACTTCGTCAGTCGAAAGTTTCAAGGCAGCAAACTCAACTACTCAGCCCTCGAGAAAACCTGCGCAGCTCTAGTTTGGGTTGTAGGAAAGCTATGTCACTACATGCAGTCGCACACAGTGCACTTGGTCTCCAAAATGGACCCAGTCAAATACCTCTTCGACAAACCATCTCTGTCAATGAGGCTTGCCAAATGGTCTTTCTTCCTAGCGGAATTTAACATCAAGTACATGAACCAGAAGTCAATCAAGGGACAGGTAATGGCCGAACAGCTGGCTGACTTCCCGACCGACGAGGCCCAAGGTCCTGAACCACAATTTCCAGATGAAGGAATCTTCGCGCTTGAAAGCGAAAACCGATGGAAACTGTTCTTCGACTAAGCGGCCAAAAAAAGAGGAAACGGCATTGGTATGCTCTTGGTCGATCCCAAGGACGAGCACACCCCAATCGCCATAAAGCTAAATTTCGAGGTAACCAACAATGCCGCCGAATACGAAGCCTGCGCCGCCGGACTAGAGGCCGCACTCGAAAGGAACGTCCAGAAACTCGAGGTCTACGGGGACTCAGCCCTGATCATCAATCAAGTTTCCAACAGGTGGAAAACAATAGACCCAGGCTTGCAAAAATACCATGCCTGCATGGAAGACCTCATCACACAATTCAAAGAGGTCACCTTCCACTACTTGCCAAGAGACCGGAACCGGTTTGCAGATGCCCTAGCCACCTTGGCTTCACTCGTAGAGATCCCCAAGGGAAAGGCGATCAAGCCATTCAAAGTCGGGCGAAAGGAAATTCCCGCCTACTGCTGCGAGATCGAACCAGAGCCCAAGCCCATCAATGAGCCATGGTACAACCAAATCTTCCAATACCTCAAAAATGGGGAAATCGCCTTCATGAACGAGGAAGGCCAACGCAAGGAAGGAGTCAAAGCCAAGAGCATCATGGCCCTAAAACGCCTCACCTCTCACTTTGCCATCCTTGGAGACATGCTATACAAAAAACGCTACCAGGGACCGCTTCTACTCTGCATCAGCCAGGAAAAAGCAAGTGAGCTCATGAACGAAGTCCACAATGGGGCTTGCTGCCCCCATATGAACGCCAGAGCCCTGATGCAAATCATTCTTAGGATGGGCTACTATTGGATCTCCATGGAGGCACACTGCATCCACTTTGTCCGAAGTTGCGACAAGTGTCAACGGTTCTCCAACCTCAATCATCTATCTCCTCACGATCTCTATAGCATGACTATGCCCTAGCCCTTCTCCACATGGGGAATCAATGTCATCAGGAAAATCGCTCCGCCAGGCAGCAACAGCCACGAATTCGTCTTGGTAGCCATCGACTACTTCACAAAATGGGTCGAATCCAAGTCCTACAAGGTGCTCACCTCCAAGAAAGTCGCACATTTCCTCAAGAAAAACATCATCTGTCGATACGGCGTCCCAAACGAGGTCATATCAGACAATGGCTCCCACTTCGAAGGAGAATGCGACAGACTGCTGGCCGAATTCAAGATCACACACCACAAGTCTTCTCCCTACCGGCCACAAACAAACGGCGCCGTAGAAGCAGCAAACAAGACCCTCGAACGGATCATCTGAAAAATGACCACCCGAGGACGAGATTGGCCCGAGAAGCTGCACCTTGCACTTTGGGGCTACCAAACATCAGTCAGAACAGCCACGGGAGAAACTCCATTCGCCCTGACATACGGGATGGAAGCAGTACTGCCCGTTGAATTGGAAATTCCCTCACTCCGAGTGCTGTTGGAAAACGAGATCAACGAAGTCGAATGGCTCCGAAGCCGACACGATGAACTGGCTTTGCTAGACGAGCGACGACTAAAGGCCATGGAACACATCCGAGCCTACCAAAGCAGAATGGCTAGAGCTTTCGACAAGAAAGTCAAGTCCCGAGACATCAGGGAAGGCGATCTGGTACTCAAAGAAAAGCCTCCCACTCGAACCAACCCACTGGGAAAATGGGAACCAACATGGATCGGCCCTTTCGTGGTTCAAAAGATCTTCTCCGGAGGTGCCATGAAGCTGACAGACCTAGACGGCAATCCCTTCATGAATCCAGTCAACGGAAGCAAACTTCGCAGATACTTCGCCTAAAGAAGACCAACTGTGCATCTCTTGGCACTCCTTGTAGTGTCGAACTACGCAGAACTGATCCCTCTAGCCCGGGGGAACGTAGGAAACCTTAATTGGTCCGGTCTAAAAACACACAAAAAAGTCAAAAGTTTGAATGTCAACCAAGACCTCCATCAAACTATACACTTTCCAAAACATGCCCCCACCATCTCCATGACCAAGTCAAACAACGGCGGCATTAAAGGACATCCGAAGGTCACTCAGCGTTAAAAGACTGACCCATGTCAACTTCCAAGCTAGGGGCTTGTTTTCGCCCTCACGCGCTTCAAAAAAAATAAGCTCAAGCAGAAGCTACAAAAAAAAGAGGTCAAGAGCCCGAAGCCAACAAACAAGAGGTAAGGGAGCCACGGAAAAGACCGTCAAAACGACTTGTCAAGGGATCATCCAACCCCCCATCCAAACACAAAACCCAGGCGAAAAGGGATTGCCGTCAAGGCCCGGGCTGCTTCAGTCCGCGAAGACAATGAAAAGGTCCAAGGCTAGACGCCATCAGGGCTCACAAAAGAAACAAAATGCGAACAAGAGATCTTGCGTCTCGACAAAGCTTTAAAAGTAAATCACAAATCACTAACGATTACAACATTTCTTGATGAGTTCAAGCACGGTCTACTATCAAGTTCACATCATGCTAAAAGACAGCTTAATACATTTAACAAATAATGTGTCTGCAATGCAATGAATGGATGCTTAGGAGGTCATTCCGCGCCATCTGCGCTTGTCCCCTCGCCATTCTTCCCTTTCTTCCCTCGTCCCCGGCGAGTCTTCTTTCGCTCCACGTGAGCCAGCTCTGCCTCTCTCAGTCCGAGATTAGGGGTCCTCCCCGTAGAGTCAAACAATCCAACAGCTCACAGAGCTTCAATCGCCCGTGCTTCGCTTGGATCTCCTCCCTACGAGTCTGCAAAAGAGGACCTCTCTCCGTCAGTCGGTCAACTATGGTCTCGTAGTCAAACAAAGCGTCTCCCGTGACATCCTGAGGATCAGACCAGTCTTCGGCACTCCTAAGGCAATAGCTGCGAAGGCAATTGGGCCCCAGAATCGCTTCACGCCTGCTCCCCAAAATCACCTGGGACTGCCCAATACGCTTTTCGTACCAATCCAGGTACTCGATGGTCAATACAACACTCTCCCGACGTCAAAGGAGCACCACAGGAGGGAAAGCGGAATACTTCTATACCCTCAGAAAATACAAAAGAGCACCTGGAGCTGCCATACAAAGGGGAGCTACCTCCACAGTGGCAAGGTCATCCCAGCCCAGCAAAGGCTCCTGCCTCATCCCGAACTGCCTGGAAACAAGCGACGAAATGTAGAAGGAGGACCAAGACAATCCTGGAACTCGCACAATATAGGACCCTTCCTGAAAGGCCCTCCTAGTCTCAATTCCCCAGTGCGGAACCCACCAGCGGATTTGATGTGTACCAAGCTGTGCCATCCATCTCTCCTAGGCGGACTGATCCATATCCAATACAAGAGGTCGCCGAGCAAATGACCACGGGCTAAACGACGTCGGAGCCTCGGGCATAGCCTGAAGTCTCTCTCGCAGCCACAAGATGAGCAAAGCGGGGCTTCCTCCTCTCATGAACCTATCCCCAGTCGCTAGACGATCAATGCCGTGAAGGGTCTCCCCCAACACTAACGGAGCAATATCCTCTCCGGCTCTGCAGTGCCCTACCACATCCAGCAAAGCGCCATCACAAACCCCAAGGGAGCTGACCATGAAAAGCGTCGCTATCACGCACAAGGTCAATATGACCCGAATCAAGAGTCATACCCTGCACTTCTTCCAACGAAGTCTGAAGGAAGCATGCAAGCTTCACACTCGCGGTAGCTCCGCCAATCAAAGGAAGCGAGATGGCCTCCACCTCCGGTCCTCCCTTCAAAGCCCGAAAGTCCTCAAAAGTGGGTGCCACTTCATTGTAGGAGAAGCTATACACATGCCTCCTAACATCCCAGAACTTCGCGGCAGCCCGCAACAATTCCCAATCAGGAACCAACTCCTTAAGGGACCAAGCCGAGCAGAGTCGAAACCTCACCTCGAAAGCACGTCTATGGTGCCTCACACGGTGTCGCATCCACATTTTCATCCGCTCAAGGAAGTATGCTTGCCGCTCCTTTGAAAGCCTCGGCAATACTCGTGGAACGTACGAAGAATCCATGGCAAAAATGGAGGTTCCTAGAGAAAATGGGGAAGAAAGCTCGAAATGACTGCAAATGGGAAGTGAGAAAAGTTCAGACATCCTGAAAACACTTATCTCTTCCCCAAAAGCAAAGATGATCCGTACGGGCCTCTTTGCATTCTAGGTTTTTCCGTACGAACCTTCTTGCAACTTGGTCCCACATTTTCAGCAAACAGTACAACAGCCACTGTTCCCAGCAGGACCTTGCTCCAAACTACCCAAATTTTGACCAAAGCCATTTCCGGCAACCATACACTAACCACAAACGCACTCCCAGTTCACGTGGCATGTGCAAATAATAAACTAGCAACAATTCCTAGGACAATCCCCGGGAATCACAAAATACGACATTACATCTCAAATAAAATACTTTGTTGCGCATACACAAAATGTTTTATTACAGGTACCAGAATGTCTGTTGCTAAACAAAAAAAAAACAAAAATGGAAAGAGGGAAAGCAAATGAGCCCTACTCTGACTGACTCATCATCATCAATCTCAGCAAACGAGAAGTCAGGCATCTCGGCAAACTCGCTAGCCACACCCTCGTCATCAGAATACTGGACCCCCTCCTGAGGTGAGTACTCGAAGTACTCCGAAGGGTCAAACCCGGTGAAAGGATCAAAGAAGGGAGGCATCGACGAACCCTCTCCCTGTGCCTCCTGCGAAGGCAAGAACTGGTGAAGAATCGGCGGCCTTTGGACCCCCGAAGACATCCCTGCATCCAGACTATGCCGACCCCGAACGGGTCCCTCCTGCTGTGGCCCTAGCTCAGCCCTCGACGAAGGAGTGTCCACAGAATGCCTCGAAGGCATCGGCTCGTACGCCGGCACACGCCGCGAAGACCTGCATGACAGCTTCCCCGCCATCTTCTTCGCAAAAGACCGCATCCCCACAATACGGCGGGTCAACGTGTCAAAGGATCTCCCCGAGACTTGCGCAAGCAAACAGACAAAGAAACGCTCAGCTAAAAGAGATACAGTAATACTCAACAAAAAGAGAAAAATACAGAAAAGATGCCAAGATGGAAAAGAGTAAGCACACTCACCGGAGCATCCGGGTCAACCCGATAGGCAGCAGGAGCCTGCTCAGGGATGGGCACCGATACCCTCCATCTCGACGAGTCCCCGCGGACATATGTGAAGTCCGGCCCAGGCACCGAAACATCTGGGGGACGTGGTGGGCCATCCCGCCTCTCCCTCGCCAACACCTGTAGCATCCTCATCCTCCTCCTTATGAAGGCCCCGTACTCCTCGCCATACAAAATAAGCTCCTCGGCACTCACGCCACCCAGGTACCTGTCGTACTCCAGCACGTCCATGTCACGAGGATGCATCATCCCAAAGGGCGGATCCCTCGAAGCCATAGGGGCACACCTGGGCCATGCTGCCAGAAGACCCTCTCTCCCAAATACATGACGTCACAAGTCAAGCCCCGCAACATCTTCCTCTGCTGCATCACCACGGGACCGCCCTCAAGCTCGTCACCACCATACCGAGCCCAGGGGTACAGCTCAAACTCTGCCGGGCTATCTCTCTCCAGGAACTCCTGCACATCCCGATAGGTGATAGTGAGCTTCCCCCTGACCGTCCTCCTCAACGAACGGGCCCAGCCCAGCATAGCAGGATAGGCCCCCATGGCCTCAGCATCCCGATCCCACGGAAAACACCGAAAGATCTCATAAAATCACACCTGCAACAAAAGCAGATAAAGCTCAGGGCAAAAGAAGATGGAGAAATGACAATCTGCTAAATCACAAACAACAAAAAACTCATACCTCCAACGCAAAATCGAAGCATCCCAGGGAACTGGCCACGCCTCGGCTAAACCTGTCCAAAGAAAAATAGAGCTCGGCCAATCTTGCCTCGCCTCAAGCAATCTCACCAACTCTCCCCAAATCCACCAAGCTCTCCAGTAGAGGAAAAGGAGCAGAGGAAGAGTGATTCGAGAACAAGGTCTCGGAAAGAGCAAACCACAAGAAAGAGCGTGCCAGCTGCTCAGCCGTCACCAAGACGGTGCCCCGGCGATAGGCCTCGATGTTGTTCGTAATCTGTGCCTCTACATTGCCATACAGCATGACCAGGCCCCTACGAGGAGAAGGCGCAAATCCCAGCAACTCCGCCAGCGTCCCATCGGACATCTTGTCCCGCCATCTCACTGGCCCTCCTTTGAAGGAAAGCCCAGTAATCACCGCAAAGTCGGTGGGAGTCACCGTCACCTCTCCCCAGCTCAGATGGAAGGTATGGGTGGTGTCCCACCAATACTCAGACAAAGCCAGGAAGATGCTCTTGTTCTTCCTTGTCTCCGCAATCCCGACAAGGTTCTCAACGAACGCGCCCAAACCAGAACCAAAGACCAGCCTCTTAGGACTCGGTCTACCCTTCCTGGAGATATCCGGCAAATGCTGCCACAGCTCAACTACAGCCTCGAGCGACCCCCGAGACTTCATCTTCTTTGCCTTTTCGGACAAAGGCCCCTCCTCCTGTAGGTAAACAAAGCAAAGGTACATCAATAACAGTACTTAATGCAAATATACCAAAAGGAAACCAAAGCATAAAAGTCCGTCCCAACACGGCAAAGCATAACAAGTCCAGCATAAAAAGTCCGTCTCAACACGGCAAAAAAAAATAAAAAAAAAGGTCTGTCCCAACACGGCAAAACAAAAAAAAAAAGCGTCACAAAAACACGGCACACATTGCACATAATGTTCCCCACATAGTCCGTCACAAAACACGGCACACACTATACAAATTTTCTCAAAAGAGGGATTAGTCCCTACACGACACATTTTCAAAAAATCCGTCACAAAACACGGCACACATTGCACATAAACTTCCCACAGAGTCCGTCACAAAAACACGGCACACACTTTTAGACAAAACACGGCACACGTCACACTTTTTACACAAATTCCGTCCCCACACGGCAATTTTTCACAATATACACACAGAAATAGCATAATGGTACAAATCACCAAAGCATGCATTTCAAAGAGAGGCACTTTATTTTCACAAATAAAAGCTAATCTCCACATTTTTACGCAAAAATTACATACCCACAATCCTTACATGCTCAATTTTAACAATTCACCCCGAATTTCACAAAAAGAGCATGGCAACAACAAAAGCCCCAAATATGCAAAAAACTAAAACCTAGTTCTAGCATACAACAATTCGAATGAGAATCAAGACAAAATTGATTTCTTACCTCCTCGACGGTCCTATCTCGCAAGTTGTGCACCTCCGGATCCGGATACAACACATCCGGATTCCTCGACGAAGGCACAAAGGAAGTGCAATTCCTTTGAAGGTCCGATCTCCGTTCAATCGCCTCTTGGCCCCTTTGACGACCCCTCCTCACTCTTTCCGCCATGGCGAGCAATTCAGGCAAACGCGGAAGAATTACTTAGGAAATTTTGGCAAATAAAAAAACAATGTTTTCTCTCCCTCTCTCTCTGTTTCTCACGACTGGAAATGGGAACAATGGAG